>CM047805.1:21932383-22320760 GCA_026214975.1 Gentiana macrophylla
AAATTTATCAAGTTTCTTTGCGATGGAACCGACTTCAAATCCAATGTTTCACTATTCCACTGGTTATGTAGTTTTTACAAAATGACCTCGAAAATAACGTTGAAAAAATATCAAATGGAATGTCTAAATAAAGAGGACGAAAAAAGGAAAAATGTGATAAAATAATTACTATCTTTCGACAATCAAATGAAAAGATATATTCGCTTTGGTAGTTGAATACGAGAGATTTTAAATTACAAGAGAATAATAATATATTTTTTTACCTGGAAAAAATTCCACCGCTTTTCTTTGCATTTTCATTGTTCAAATTGTTATTTTTAACAATAAAACCTTATTTTTAGCACCACATTTATATGTTCAAAATTGTGTATAATTGTAGCGTCGGAAGTAATTAAAGTGTGACAATAGAATTCCCTTAGAAGGCTAGAACTATGGCCTTAAAACAGTATTTTTGGAGGGCACAATGCCAGGGCCTATGTGGTCTCCCATGGCTGGCCTTGCTTTTGTCTTTTCTTCAGATTATGGAATATGGATTATCACACTTGTCCAGTAGCAATTCTAGCATATTATTTTTCTTAACAAAGCGGGCCAAAGATTCAATCTAATAACATGTGAAACATATAATGTTGATGTAGCGGCAAATTCTAAGTAATTGAATTTTAATTTGGTGCTTAGTATGAAGTTGTTTTCTTTAAACTGGAATATCTTCAAAGTTTTGTTCGGCTTGTGTTACTATATATACATCACTTATTTTGAATATGTTTTCACAAAATTAATTATATATCTAATCAAGAAGTTAATTTCTGCATAATTAATCATGGTGAGCGTTACATTTTTGTGCCTTGCGGTTTTCGTGATTGCACTAGTGTCAACTATGGGAGAGGGTTCGAAATCTGGTCAAACTGAAACCGGTGTTCTTGTGAAGCCAAATTCGAATTTGGTGCATATGCCTCGGGAATCTATAGGATTCCCGAGGTATATGCTACAAGTAAAGTGTTGTGATTCGTGTAACTGTTGTAACAATATGAACCAGTGCTTAGGGTGTGGTAATCATCCTAAAAACGGTGCTTCCGTTCATTTGCTTAGCGATGGAGATGATTCTTCGGATTGTAATAACGATTCCGAAGGTGACAACAAAGCTTAATTTAGCAGAGATCAAAGATCCACGTGAAGTGAAGCATCTGGTGGGTGTCAGGACGTCTCATGAGAAGATTTGGTTGCTATTGAATTTCCTTTATGTTTCGATTTGGTGTGATTTGTTTTTTATTTTTGTTGTTGTTGTTTTTGTTTTTGTGTGTTTGCTCGTTATTTTTTTTCTTTATCGAATTTCCAGTAGGTGCAAGTTGTCTTGGAGAACATCTCTCCTTAATAAGCATCATTATCTTTGTTAATTTACTTTGTCTTACGTTAATTTCCATAATTTATACAATCCATGCCTCAAAACGAAACCAGTCGTACTGATATCACCTTTAAATGAAGCTGCATAGTTTGGAGAAAAAAAAAAAAGGTAAAAAAAAGGTAAAAATTGAGACATAAATTCCTTTAAGTCCTACAGCCCTTCTATATATTCATCAAGGAGAATACAGAAAATCTACAAGAATCTCAGCCCTGAGTAAGTTCTTTAAGTTATAACAAGTGTTTTCGTGGGAAACTGTGGTATTAATTTATTCATAGTTCTTGTAGAAAGAGAGTTCCTTCTAGTTGAATAAGAGAATCCTGCAAATCTCAATTCACCTTTTTTTTCTTAGCCTAGTTCAAGATTTTGTAAGTATCATTCATGTATCATAATCTACACATATTAATTCTTAGAAAACTAAGGCTTCATGGTGTTTTCATAAGTAAAAGTCAAGATTGTTGGATGTAGGTGAAGATTTGTTTATGGTACAGTTTATAATAAGTGATCATATCAATGTGCGATTTTAGTTCCACACAATTAACAAATCTCCACCTTAGGACAAAAAGACACAATCAGAAATAGCAATACTGTTCCACCTTCTCCTGAAGACCTCGAATCTTGAATTTCCAACGAAGCTTCAAAATCATCAACGTCAAATGAGACTATCTCTGGTGATGTTCTCTGAACAGAAGCATGTGCTTTGAAATTTGTTACTCTTAATTCTTCTCCTTCCCAAGAAAGACAACATCGGAACCTCCATCTTCAGCTGCCACATCCCAAATTTGACTCTCCGGTTAAACTCAAATGTAATACTTAGTTACCATCATGATGGATAATTTTTAAAGCTCGGGAAAACCTCGGCTCTGATACCGGTTTGTTAGAAAAAAACAAACTCGAGCGATATCCCTTAACGAAGATAAAACAAAATAACTAACGGAAGGAAAAAGGCAAAAAAAAAAACTAACGGAGCTTAACCTGAGTCTCGGTTAAGAACGGCGATGATTTATGTTTCACACGGCGCACAATTCCATGGATAGTTTCATTCGACTTCATGGTGGAGGACATGGCGTACGGTCATCAGCTTTGATCATGCCACTGGGCCATTTTGTGTACATAGCAAATATTATAAAAACTAAATCTTTTGTCGATTATCTAGACTTATTAGCCAATTTTTGTTATCGGATTACACGTGGTGTCTTTGTGTTTTTGTTTAGTAGCACAAATACCAAGGCTCGGAACTTGGAAATTGATGTGTGTCAAAGAGTAGATTTGATCGTGGCTTGGTTCAATGCATTAAAGTATGGAAAATCATGTTTTTAAAGATCATTGGCGGACACCAAAAGCCTTTGGCGTATAGCCCAAGCAAAGAGTTTCCCCAGCAGTTGGCGTCAGCCAACACCAAACTGGTGCCCGCCAATAATTTGAAAATCCTGCCCAAATTATAGATCGGATATGCTGCAGAGTAATAAATGCATGACATCAGCCACAACCACCTGTCAGGGACTGGCGGCCGCTAGTAGGCCTTTGGTAAACTCCATGTACGTGCAAAAAGACTTTGGCGGGCGCCAACCGTACATTGGCGGACGCCAATTTGTGCAGATTCAACACTGAAGAAGAGCATTTACTCTCTCACCAAGCATTCTACTTTCTCTCACTCTCACTCTAGCTTGAAGGCATTCAACCTCAAGGTTCTTCTAGCAAAAATCCATCAATATTTATCTTTTAATTCCATTGTAAACAGTAAGAATTCTTAGTTTGATTTCTAGAATCACTTGGTGGAAGCAAGTTTTCATCTTTTGGTGTATAACTCCATTGAATATTCTTTAAACTGAATGAAAGTTTCTTCTTCAAGTTCATTGCTTTGAGTTAGTAAATTCTTAGCCTTAACCTTAATTTAATTGTTCTCATTGGTATGAATTCTAACCTTGACATGTTGGAGTTCATATCCATGAGTGGCTAGTTCTCTACTAGCCAAGATAATGGTTTTGTGATAGTTTTATCTCTATTGGTTCATTTGGAATGTTAGTTCATATTTCATAGCTTCATGTGTTTTATATATTTTCATATTTGCATTGTATGTCTTGCTTGTGTTAGAATAATTAACTAACACTACACACACACACACACGCACACTTAGTTGAGTCCGAAAAAAGATGCTTTGTGTGGGAAAAGGGATTGGAAAATTAGAAGGTAAAATCGACCTTAAGTGGAACCCGATTTCTTATCCAGATGTTATTGTTCATTCATTTTATTCAAGAACTTCACCTTGTTGAATAATTAGTTCTAGGGTTCTTTGACCAAGGAGGATGCATAGAAAAATTCCGTACACTCATATGAGGGGGAATTGCTAGATTAGGAGTGCACCGATAATACACACTTGAGCACTATTCAAAGGTTGGTAGGTGGTTCAATCGCATGATACTAGTAGAGATATACTTGATCATTGCATTGTCGTGACTAGGGCTTTTATCATTTGAATACCCGTTTTAGTTGTAGTTGATTAAGCTTTGTCTTGATCTTAGAACCATTTATTTTCTTGTTTTCTTGTGAACTTAGACAAAGAAAATAGTATCCTTCGGTATTCAACCTCACAATCCTTGGGGGATCGACCTTGACCACTTAGCTAGACGACAATTAACCCGGTATACTTGCCGGTAATATTGGGCACCTAGAAAAGTTCGATCAATCACCATAATGGACAATAAAAAAACTCTATTAAAGCCCAAATAACAATAGCCCACACATTGAGTAAGACAATAGAGTTTATCATAAGTGATACATCTTAATAGCGCATCTAATACAAAAGAGTAAAGGCCTTATTTATAAGAGAACGAAAGGCCACCACTAAACTAAATTACCAATGTGGGATTTTAGTTCAACACACTTAACACTTTGCCTATTTACAAGGCACATATTTTAGTTTCATGTATTTATGAAGTTCTCCATTTGGACACATTATCAAGGGACC
The DNA here is from genome assembly GCA_026214975.1 of Gentiana macrophylla. Classification (NCBI taxonomy): domain Eukaryota; kingdom Viridiplantae; phylum Streptophyta; class Magnoliopsida; order Gentianales; family Gentianaceae; genus Gentiana; species Gentiana macrophylla. The sequence continues at coordinate 21,936,748 of CM047805.1, forward strand.
AGAATGACATTTATGTTGAGTTCATTCATTCAAATTCGCTTGACTAGTTAGTGTTGCACATCAATTGGGGAAGTAAATGCATGTTCGATCAATATAGCACGACCGCGGCAATGGTTCTTGTGCTCATGTTAGCTAGTAGAAGTGTTGTTAACACCCCATGGAATGACTATTTCATGCATGCAAAATTTTGGGTACTCATTCATTTTGTCATGTTGACATGATAGATATGGCCAAGTGGAAAATTGTTAGAATTTGATCTATTATTATGTGTTGGTATATCCATTATTAATACATAACTTATGTGGTCCTTAATAGTAATCTTTCAGTCAATTTTATCCGGTTATTACCCATCCAGTATTAAATAAAACCTATATATGATGGCTAGGATTTGTTTGGCCATATTCAATAATACTAGTAGGTTCATTGTCTAGCTTATATAAAGTGTCTGTGTACCATCAGTTGGCAATCATACATAAACTAGGCATATACCCAATTTAGCAAAACAATTCTCTCTTTTTTTCCTTGAGTCGGGCATTCGTTCGAGTGTGTTGAACTATCATCTCTCCCAAAAACAGACACAACACTTGTTTTTTGTTTGTTTGGGTGGCCGTGATTGGTGCGGGGTTTGTACCTGTTAAGGGCTATTTTATATGAAATTTTATGTTACTTTTCCTATGAATTTCCCCACATTAGTAATATTTTACATTGAATTTGGGCTTTATAATTAATATAATGAGTAAAGTTGCTTTTAAATTAATTAATTGCAAAATGGGCTTAAGAGTGAGCTTTATTATGAATTTTATATCATTTTGGGCTATATTATGTTTCTTAATTATGATATAGATGAAGATAATATCAAAAGGGATGAGGTGGATTGTAGATAAGCTCAAGTTTGTTAGAGGAGAGAAGCAAATGTGCATCAACAAGTGGAGAGAGCCGTTACATCTCAACAGAATTCTGATTGCGAGACATGGAACGCAGGCGTTCCATAAATCAAATCATGCTCAAAGTTCAAAGTCAGAAGCTCTGAAATGAAGAAAAGCGGTTCAAACGCACGTTCAAGGCTTTAAACGGGCGTTCTATCACCGAGAACAGGCGTTCGGAGGTAAAACCAGCTCGGTCTGCGAGACATCTTGTTTTTCTATAAATAGGCCTCATTTGTAATCACTTTAGGGGACATACAGATTATTAGATTTCATTTCTTCCCGGATCGAAATCGAGATTTCTCGAGTTCAAACGACCACAAAGTAGATTCAATTCACTATATAGCTTAGACTTTTATGGATTTCTCTTCAAGCATTGTAATCAATCACTCCATGGATAGCTAAATGACTCTTGGCAGCATTGGGGATGCAATTTTCTTATTGATTTTTGGGTTTTCTTATTCTGATTTACTGTGTTCTTCTATTGAGGTCAGATCTTTAGCTTGTTTTATTGTTTAATTTCATTAATATCGAAAGATGGTGATTGCATGATTGTTTCATTGAATGAAAATTCTATGAACTAAGATCTCCTTGCTATTTGATTGAACAATTAACTGTTAGCTAGAACGAAAGTTGCTCGGTTGTTGTTTAGGTCGTTAAATCGAAAGAGTTACACCTTGCTTGTTAATCGAATTGAACGATTTGAGAGATTAGATCGTTTTGCTTTTGAATAGGTGGACCCGCCTCTGTTTTAGAAACACAAAGGAATCTTTTATAAGGGAATCCTTAATTCTTGAGTAAATTGTTGATCCATTGTTGCCGCTTTTCTCTCAATTGCTCGATTAAACTTTAGTTACGTTCCTGTTTAATTAATTTTAGTTCCTTTGCACTTTTAACTTTCAGTCCGGAAAATCCTTCCATAGCTTTGAATCAACTTCGTTCTCTGTCTATGCAAATTGCTAGCTTTAAAATCTAAGACATAAAACGTTCTCGTCAAACCATCTCCTCTGGATCGACACCCTTACTTACTTACCTATCAGTACTAACAACTACCCGATATTCGGTCGGTTAGGAGTTAGTTGCATTGTAAATATCGGTTTATAAATTTAGTTTGTTTGTTTAATGCAAAATTACTCCAAACAAAATGGCGCCGTTGCCGGGAGGTGCTGTTTTTGATTATGCTTTTATTTTTTAGGTGATAAGAAAGCAAATCGGTGTTTTGAAGTTTGTTTTTCTAAGCTTCTTTTGCTCTGTTTACTGCTGATTTTGCTCTGTTCTAACCAAGCGCCGCGTTACGGACCTTGAGCGCCCGTTCTATAATCTGAACGCCCGTTTGACTTGTTGAACGAGCGTTTGTGCTTGAACTGGCGGTCTATTTCAGAACGGCCGTTCTGTTTCTCCCTGCTGTGTTCTTGTTTTCTGTCATTCTTGGATCCTTTTTTCCGTTTGACTCCGGTTTATGTTAACTCGGAGCAAGCAAGGCACTCTTATTTTTGATCCCGAGATTGAGAGATCCATTGTTCGTCCAAATCGCAGACAAATCCGTTCTACACCCAAATTTTTGAGGAAAATTTGGAAGAAAAATTCGGAAAGAAATTGAAGAGTTTGTCTTGAGATGGTGACGATACAAGGACCACTAGCGATTATGCCCGGACCGGGCGTGGTCGAGTTAATCCTGAGTTATCATACCAAACCATTGCAAATTTAACATTTGAGCTTAAACTGCTTTGATTCAAATGATGCAACATGCATCTATTTTCATGGGTACTAATCGGAAAATCCTCACACCCACATCCACACATTTCTTGAAATGCAGGGTACTACAAAGTTACAAGGTGTTGGCGAGGATGTCATTAAACTCAAGTTATTTCCATTCTCCTTGAAGGGTGAAGCCAAGGAATGGTATAACTCTTTACCCGTTGAGTCTATCACAACATGGGAAGAATTGGAGAAGGAATTTCTAAGTCAATACTTTCCTCCATCTAAGACCGCTTCGATGTCTTAGTGATATTTATACTTTCACTCAAGACCCAACGAATCTTTTTCGCATGACCTTCAAGAGATTCAAATCTTTACTCAGAAATGCCCCATCACGGATTAGACTTGCAAAGACAAGCTAATACGTTTTACAGTGGTTTGACTGAGTTGACCAAAGGCATGGTCAACAGCTCTAGTGGTGGGACATTTCTGAAGAAGACCCCACAAGAAGGATGGGCGTTGTTTGAGGATATAGCAAAGTATAACTACGCTCCTTCTTACCAAGCTATCCAAATACCTGCACCAAAAATCGAGGAAGTAAATATGCAAAATCAATTGATTTCCTTACTTCAACAACAAAGTTGCTAACCTTTCCACAAATTCAAGTTCTCAATCTATGAATCAGGCTCAACCAAATGCCCAAGTTACATTTTTGCGATAATTGCAATCAAGTTGGCCATGTGTTTGGTCAATGTCAATTTCCACCTAACTATCAAGTCAATGCTATCCAACATGCAAGGCGATATCGCCGATAGTTTGCCGGACTTGTCTTTGTAGAGGGGACATCGTCTCCCTTGTCCTAGGAATGGGCAAAATCTGAAGTCAATGCATTCTATGGCCAATCAAATCCAAGATTCCCGAATCGATGTTACGGTCCAAGCAATTTCCAAAATCGGGGTATAACCCGGTTCTCGAGAATGTTAATAGGAACCCAAATAACTATCGAGAATCAATCTTCGGGCTTTCCTACGTCCACTCGTAGATTCAATCAAAGCGCCTACTGATTCTATTCACGCTTACGCAATAGGCCCGATCAATCTGTTAGTCGAGTCCTCAAAATCCCCTGGATTCCCTATCCCAAATGAAATAGTTACGAGGTTAGAAGAGCAAACAAAGGCGATCAAGAACCTCGAGAGACAATTGGGACAGTTGGTGAACGACTTTGCTTCCGCACTCCACCTGGACATTTGCCAAGTTTCACCGAAAAAACCCGGTGGAAGTGGTCAAGTCAATCAAGCTAATCTGAGTCAATGTCTTTGCTCTTGTTCCATCTCCTTCCTCTGATCAAGAAGATACTAATGCCATTAGCTTGAGATCCGGTACTCAACTCCTGGTCCACGAGAACCGGAAAACACTAGCCCCTCCCGCGTGGAAGTGCGGGGAGGGGAGATGAAGGCCTATTTCCCCAATCCGATAAAGAGCACTCGGAGACTAACTCTCCGAGGATAAGGAGGAAGGATCTAAAGCGGACACGCTTTGTGAGCGGTGAGAACTCTAGTGAGTGCAGCGTCTGAGCCCGTGAGGGCGGGAGTTGAAAAGTCTGTAAGATGGAAAGATCTTGAGGACCAAGCCGTGAGCTCCTCTTTTAAGAAAGTCTTTTCGGAAGACGATTTGAAGAAACTCCCGTTTCCTCCGAGAAAGACTAGTATTCCTTTATGTGAAGACAAGAAATATGAGAAGGTACTCAACCTCCTGAAAAACACCCAAGTTAACTTGCCGTTATCGCGTGTTGGTTGAGATGCCCAAGTATACTAAATTTATAAAGGATGTGGTCTCGCTCTAAAAGAAGTTAGAGGCCATGGAAGGGATGGTTGGTGAAGAATGTTCCATCTTTGAGTTATGAAGATGTACACATTAAGAAAGGTGATCTGGGCGATTTGTCCTTACTCTGCAGATTGGAGGTCTTGTTTTCCCTAATTCTTTATGTGATTTAGGAGCTTCAATTAGTCTTATGCCTCTATATGTGTGTCAACGTCTCCAATTAGACCATCTTTTGGAACCTACCACCATGAGTATTCAGTTCGCAGACAGATCATCTAAGAAAGCAACAGGGATCTTAAAGGATTTGTTGGTTCAGGTCGATCGATTTACCTTTCCCGTGGATTGGTATGTCTTAGATATCCAACAGCCTAATACACCCCCGATTCTTGGGCGACCATTTTACGCTTCTTCTAGAGCCCTTATCGATTGTGATGATGGAGCTAAAGTAACTGCGTGTTGGAAATGAAGAAGTGAGCTACGAGTGTCTACAAAGCTATCAAAAGACCTTCTCGAATGTCCAACCGGCTACTCTATCGAGGAATCATTTGATGACTTTAGTAATTTCCTAGATGAGCAAGTCCTTGCAGTAGATTCTCGAATACTGACGCTTGTCGATAATCTAAATCAATATGGTAGGATAGATTTGAATAAGCTTGGAGTCGAGGCGAAGATGAAGTTGCGAGGCATAAAATCTTTCGCCTTCGAGAGGAAGTTGATTTATTAGAAGCTATGTTGCTTTCCTCCGATACTCTGCAAAAGTAAAATTTTAAAATCTAGTTTGGAAGAACCTCCGATTGACCTTGAGTTGAAACCGTTACGAAGCATTTAAAGTATATCTTTTTACAAGATGGTAACAAGCTCCTCTCTCATCATTTCATCCAAACTATCCCGGATCGAGGAATTAAAATTAATCAACGTCTTGAAAGCAAATGCACATGCTTTTGGGTGGCAAGTCGGGGATATCAAGGGATATCTCCGGACATCCAGTATGCATAAAATCAAGGCGGAAGATGGAGCTAAAAAAGTGAGACAACCGCAAAAAAGAAGGTGAATCCTCATATGCGGGAGGTTGTCAAGAAAGAAATTATCAAGTTGTTGGATATGGGAATCATATATGCCATCGCGAGATGGCGATTGGGTGTCGCCAACTCAAGTAGTTCCCAAAAAGGGAATCACAATTGAGAAAAATGAAAAGGGAGAAGAGGTCGCTATAAGACTTGTGGTTTGGTTATCGAGTTTGCATTGATTATAGAAAGCTTAACGAAGTCACAATGAAAGATCATTTTCCTCTTCCTTTCATTGACCAAATGCTTGAGCGTTTGGCGGCCATGCTTTCTTTGTTTTTAGATGGCTATTGCAGTTTATTTTCAAATTCCCATTGACCCGAGAGACCAAGAGAAGACCACCTTCACGTGCCCTATGGTACTTTCGCCTCTGAGGAGAATGCCATTTGGTCTCTGTAATGCTCCAAACTACATTTCAAAGATGTATGTTGGCGATATTTGACGGACTCGTGGAGAAATGTATGGAAATTTTATGGGCGATTTCTCGGTTTTCGGTCAAACTTTCGATGGTCTTCCTAACCTTGATCAAGTCTTTGAAAAGATGTGTGGAAAGAACCTCATCCTTAATTGGGAGAAATGTCATTTCATGGTAGAGGAGGTATCGTTCTTGGCCATAAAATTTCATCCAAAGGTATCGAGGTGGATAAAGCGAAAGTGGAAACTATTGAGAAAATGAGCTTTCCAACTAATGTGCGTGAGATCTGCGGTTTTCTTGGTCATGTGGGTTTCTACTGACGATTTATCAAAGACTTTTCCAAAATTGCTAAACCTTTATCCAACACGCTTCGTAGTGACGTTGAATTTCATTTTGATGACGAGTGCAAGCAAGCATTTGAAATGCTTAAGTGTCGATTAATATACGCCTTTTATTCGATCTCGCTTGATTGGAATCTTCCTTTTGAACTCATGTGCGATGCATCTAACTACGCGGTCGGTGCGATTTTAGGCCAGCGGGTGCAAGGAAATTCCAACCGATCTATTATGCGAGTCATACTCTAAACCCCGCACAAGTTAACTACACTACAACGGAAAAAGAAGCTGCTGGCGGTTGTTTTTCTATGGATAAATTCCTTGATTACTTATTGGGAGCTAGAGTTATAGTGCAGACGAGATCATCTTTGCTCTGCGCTATCTGTTGAAGAAGCCAGGCGCTAAACCGCTTACTACGTTGGATTCTCACCTACAAGAGTTTGATGTGGAAATAAAAGATATAAAGGGTAGTGAAAGTGCAGATGGCGGATCATGTTTCGCGATTGTTGAATGAGAAAGAGGATGTCACAGCGATATTGATCTGTACTTTCCTCTTGAAAGTGTTATGCTTGTCGATAATCGCTTGTCCCGAAACCCCGTGGTACTCTACCTTCGTCAACTACCTTCACTCCAATTATTTGAATCCTGAATTTTCTTACCAAGAGAAAAAGTTTTCTCTCGATCTTAAGTACTACATCCGGGATGAACCGTATTTATTCGAATTTGTAAGGCGGATTGCTTCGCAGTGTGTTCCTGAATCGAGCAACATGCTATAATCGAACAATGCCATAGTGGACCCACAGGTGGCCATTTTGGTACTTGGAAGGCGGTTGCGAAGATTTTTCGATCTGAGTTCTATTGGCCATCCATCTTTAAAGATACGAAGCCTTTTGTAAAGGCTGCGACGGATGCCAAAGAACCGGAACTCTTACTCGGCGTTACGACATGCCATTGACACCCATCTTGGAATGTGAGGTTTTCGACGTATGGGGATTGACTTTATGGGTCCTTTTCCTTCATCTTGCGGAAACAAATACATTACGGTTTGCGTGAACTACGTGTCTAAATGGGTCGAGGCCATCGCCACTCCTCTCAGCGATCATAAAACAGTTATGAAGTTTCTTAAAAGAACATCTTTGCGAGGTTTGGGTGCCCGCGCTCTCATTAGTGATGAAGGCACACATTTTTGTAACCGACCCTGGACAAAGTTTTAGAAAGTATGGGTTCACCACAAGGTTGGTACACCATACCACCCTATGACAAGCGGTCGAGGTTGAGCGAACAACCAGAGTCCGAAAAACATTCGGAAAAGGCGGTCAATAGTCACGGGAAGATTGGAGTCTGGCCGGGCGATGTACTTTGGGCGTATCGCACGACTTACAAAACACCGATGGGTACATCGCCTTTCGAGATGGTTTATGGTAAACCATGCCACTTGCCAATCGAGTGGAGCACAAAGCTTATTGGGCGACAAGGTTCTTAAACTTTGATTCCCGAGCTTGTGGAGAGCATCGGCTCACAAAGAGATTGCATGAATTGGGCGAATTCGGACTCGAGCGTATGAAAGCTCCCGGATAAGCAAAGATCGGATGAAACTCTTTCACGATGCAAAGATAAAAAAGAGAAATTTACGGTGGGAGAGTTGGTTCTCTTATATAACTCTTGTCTACATCTTTTTCTGGCAAATTCTGAACTCGATGGTCCGGTCCTTTTGAAATTCTCAACATCTATCCCGGAGGTGTGCTGCTAGAGCTTAAAGGCTACGGCGATCAACCCTTCAAAGTTAATGGTCAAAGGTGTAAGCACTACATCGGTCAACGAAGGAAACACCTTTGATTGTTAAAATCCTCGGCGTTTTAGGATGTTGTAGTCGTAAACGAGGACTTTGATGAATTCTCGCCGAGTTATTCTCCGAGGGACGTAGCCACGAGACCATGGAGGAGGTCCTTGCCGGAAGTTGGGATATGGAGGAGTTGCGTCGCGAAATGATATCAAAGAAGAGACAAAAGAAGAAGGAGTCTACCACGAGGACATTTCGGCATTTTTTGGCGGTTTTTCGTAAACTCACTCCTGGTATGCATTATGTCCACCGTCACCACGACAATCATGCTTTGCATAATGTGGCTAATGGAAAAGTGAAATGGCCCGATCCGGGTTGAGTTTCAACGTTTTGTCGAGCTACCGACAATAATGAAGCGCTACTTAGGAGGCACCACTAGATATTTTTGTCTTTCTCTGTGCGTTGTTTGCTTTACTTTCCGTTTTTGTTTATCTAGTTTTTGTGGCGTTACTGTTTGAGTCTCGGTTGAGATGGTGAGGAAGATGCACGATACCACTTACGGCATACCTACGCATGAGTTCTTTGGGATGTCCGAGCACGAATTCGAGTTTGTCGGTAGGATTCATGCCATTTCCTGAGGGAGGCCCTGGCGGTTTGAGGGTTACGGATGCGGTCTCGACATCCTCACCCGAGTCCAGACTTTCACCTTTGTTGTCATCTTGCCTCCATTTCTATCTCAAGCGGGGATGGGGAGTGGACCATCGAGGAGCTTGAGGATGACCTTGATAGGCCATTCACAATCCTCAGCGATCCTTTCCTCGCCGATCTCGTCTTAGTATTAGAGGAGGAGCATGCCCGTGGGATTGAGCGAGCTGCGAAGATTGGAACCTTCGATGATGACTTTGATCTACGGCACGCCATTGACACCTTCGCCGTCTCATACGTCGATCGATTGGTCCTCGCTCATGACTAGTTTTTAGTTAGTGTCTGTTTAGTTTTAATCGTCGAGCCATCGGCGTTAAACAAAAAAGCGCTTGGTGGGAGGCAACCCACCGTTTCTTTGTATTTCATTTTCTTGTCTGTTTTGCGACGTTTTGTGTTTAAATTTATATTAACGTTACTTGAATTTTTAAAATTTTACATTTATTTTACACCTTTCCTGTCCTCGAGCGCCCGTTTAAATGTTTGAACGCCCGTTCGGATTGCCAATGGACTCTCTGTATAACTTTTGGACTTTGAGCGCCCGTTCAAATCCCAAACAGGCGTTCAACTGTTTATATAAGCAAAAAAAAAAATTGAAGAACCCTTCGTCATTCTCATCCGCCCCTTCCTCTCCAAAAGCGGTTTCTCTCCCATTTCCACCTCAATTCCTCAAATCTCCACCAAATTGAGCGATTTTTGGCTCCAAAGCACGCCTCAATCTCCTCTCTTCCAAACTACGAGCCTTTTCTCCGTTCCTTCAACAAATTCTCACCAATCGGGGCTATCGATTCCGTCCTTTTGGAGTAAAAAATTTGCGTTTTTGAACACTTTCGTGGGTCTCCAACCTTGCATTCATCACCCCACACCGATTTGGTAGCGTTTATTGTTTTGTTTTCACCCCATCGCACTTTGGGGTCACAAATCACGTAACCCATTTCATCCCGTGCTAATTTTGTTTTTGTTTTTCTGTTTTTTTTCTTGTGTCTGCTTGATGGTGGTTTCGGTTTTGCGTTTGGTGTTCGATGGGGTGTTGTGGTATTTGTTTGGTGGCGGTGATTCGGTTGAATCAACTTGTTTTTAGTTTGTAGCGAATATGTCTCGTAGAGCGGGTAAGAACCCATGGTTCAACCCCTGGCGAAAGAAACATAAAGGTGATGACTATGGTGGTCCCCAACAGAGTCCACGGGCGGGGTTAGAATAGGCGACCACTAGGGTCCCACTCGAGAGCCCATACCTTTACCATTTGCCCAGCGTTTCATTAGCCCGAAAGCCATGAATCTTTTTACCAAAGAGTACGTATCCCGAAAATGCTTGATTGAGAGGAGATAGTTGAGGATAAGGTAGACCCGCCTTTTTTGGCGGCGCTTAGAGATCGGGGTGGGGCGTTTTGATGGTCATTCGGACACTCTCGTAAATGACACTCTTGTGCGGGAGTTCTTTGCTAACCTCGATCCCAAACATTTAGAAGTGGCTTTGTCATGGTTAGGAAAGTTAAAGTTCCGTTTTCCCTAAGGCTATTAATGCTAAAATCTGAGCTTGAGGATTTGGATGGCGTAGACCATCGTGTTGAGATTAAGGAATTAGTAGGCGGTGATTGCGACCCGTTGGAGGATTTACGGTTGTTGGTTGATAAGGATATTCCGTGGACTTATAAACACGGGAAGAGGATGAGCGTAAGGACATAACTACTACACATTGGCCCGAAGATTGGAGGGTAAAATGCAAGTTCATCCAAACCGGTTGCGTCCTACGGATAACATCACCCATTTCGGCCTCGAAGATCTCGGTTTGTTGTATGCTATAGAATGGGGGATCGAGGTGAATGTTGGGGAAATTATTTTTGATGAAGTCTTCAAGCATTTGAAGAATCCTAACCGTTGTATCATTTGCCCTCACCTTATCCACGACCTCTGCCTAGGCGCGGGGTCCCCAATACAAATCCGATCACCGGCCTAAGAATCCTCGGGGCATTCGAGAGGAAACGAAAAAGGCTACCCGAAAACCTCACGCCTTAGTAATCTTTGCTCCGCCCGGATCATCGTCTTCCGCACCACTTTCTACTCTATCCCTTCTCGACAAAGTTGCGGTGAGCATTGCGCCTGATTTGCGGAAGTGGATGCGTATGCTTTGTTGCACTCAAAATGATATTTTGGCAAACCAATTGGAGCTGAATCGGGGCAACAAAATCACGAAAGAATCAAGGTTCGCTCCAAACACCGCTGAATTCCTGTTTGAAGACGAGGTGGAGAGCACCATTGCGCGTGTCATACCCGGACTATCTGCACCATCTAGAGATGAAGGGGCTGTTGCTTGAAATTTGAGATGATGAGGATGATGATCTTGATGCTCTGAGAGAGTGCAATTGGGACGGTCCCGATGAGTGATATCTTTGCTGCTTTGGTTGTTTGTTTTTCAAATTTTGATGTTGTAATAACTTTCTCCACACTTTGTTTCTGTTTCCTTTGTTTCTCTACTACTACTTGCGCTTCTTTTTCAGTTGAACTAGTTTTGGCCTGGTTTTGAAAGGCCTTTTGACTCGTTGTTTTCTTTTGTTGGCGGCTTGTGATGATAATGGGCATACTCTGTTTTGTTGTTTCTTGTCCTGCTTTGCTTATTTACTGCTTTTTGAGCGCCCGTTCTAGGTGTCAAGCGGGCGTTACGCTACTCTTTTCAATGATTTTAGTCTCTGTTCTCATTTCTGCTTTGTTTGAGCGGACGTTTAGAATTCTAAGCGGGCGTTCTGTCATCGAGACGGGCGTTTGATTACTTAACCGTGCGTTCAGTTTCTCCAGGACAGAATTATATACCAGTTCCACTTTCTTCTTCCATTCGTTATCTTGGATACTTGTATGTGAACTTATATTGCACTATTTTACTACGACGATGCTCCATGCTTTTCTCAAGTGTTACAGTACCCTTTGCGTTTTCATACATATGGGCATCGTTGTTATGTTTTTCATGCTCTTGCCACCACGATGTCAATCTCGATAAAAAGGAGCTAAGTCCTCTTATCTATTTTCTTTTGGCCAACTTGAGGACACGTTGCCAATTAAGTGTGGGGAAGGGGAATATTCAATTTTAATCTATATCATCTTTACTCATAATTTTTTTAATTCCATGCGGAATAAGCTAAACTTAAACTTTTTGTTTTGTCTCGAATAAGCAACTGCATACTTTGTTTTGAGAGTATATCATTGAAGCGTTATGTTATATATTTAGTGTATTTAGATGCTTCACCCCATTTTTTTTTCACGTGCCATAGTAAATGAGAGCTACACTCATAAGCTATGCCCAATTTAATTAGAAATGTTTGATAATTATTACATGTTCCTTTGCTTGCATACAAGTTTTGGAAATTTTAATAGTTGGTATTTAAAATTAGAGTATGTCATCTGATGAATATCCGTAAGTTTGAAAGTGATAAGTGAATGGTAACTAATGTCCTTGCGTATTGATTAATGAATAAATCATTGATTGAGGTGTTATGCTCAGTAGGTTTGAATCGCTTTTAGCATGTTAACCACTGCCAGCCAGAAATCTCGATCAATGAAATTAGTTGTGTGTGTCGGAGCTGGTTTATGATTTGAGTGCGGTAGGGTATACCTCGTATGTCCTATTCCACTATGATGACCAAGAGCTTACGACAGTCAGAAAAAGCTGCTTTATGATTTGAGTAGATAGGGGATTATCTCGAAATGTCCTACTCTACTATGACGGGCAAAAGCTTATCTGATGTGTATTACAAAGAAAAGAAAAAAATGGAAAGAGTGATATAAAAATCGAAAAATGTTATTATGAGTAAGTTAAGGGCTCAGTTACCATGTACTCTATCCCCAGTAAAAACTGAAGATATGTTGAAGGGATCATCCTCTAAGTATGTCGGAAATATCTTTGAATACTCCCTGTTACTTTTTCTCAAATATGTATGTTTTGTGAAGTGCTTGTTATAATCGTTTTATATTTCTAATTTAAGCGGGATGTTAGCTAGTTTTGCTTGAATGGATTTCAAGTGTGGAATTAGTGGAAATTTACTATGGCGAGTCCACACATACACTTGGGTGAGTCTACAAAGTATTGAATATATTTTATAATTGCTAAGATGCATATGTATCTCGGGCAATGTTTATGTATTGTTTTGTTCGGGACGAACAAAAAGCCAAGTGTGGGGGAGTTGTTAAGGGCTATTTTATATGAAATTTTATGTTACTTTTCCTATGAATTTCCCCACATTAGTAATATTTTGCATTGAATTTGGGCTTTATAATTAATATAATGAGTAAAGTTGCTTTTAAATTAATTAATTGCAAAATGGGCTTAAGAGTGAGCTTTATTATGAATTTTATATCATTTTGGGCTATATTATGTTTTCTTAATTATGATATAGATGAAGATAATATCAAAAGGGATGAGGTGGATTGTAGATAAGCTCAAGTTTGTTAGAGGAGAGAAGCAAATGTGCATCAACAAGTGGAGAGAGCCGTTACATCTCAACAGAATTCAGTTGCAGAGACATGGAACGGGCGTTCCATAAATCAAACTGGCGTTCAAAGTCCAGCAGGAAGCTCTGAAATGAAGAAAAAGCGGTTCAAGCGCACGTTCAAGGCTTTAAGCGGGCGTTCTATCACCGAACAGGCGTTCGGAGGTAAAACCAGGCGTTGATCTGCAGACATACTTGTTTTTCTATAAATAGGCCTCATTTGTAATCACTTTGGGGACATACATATTATTAGATTTCATTTCTTCCCGGATCGAAAATCGAGATTTCTCGAGTTCAAACGACCACAAAAGTAGATTCAATTCACTATATAGCTTAGACTTTTATGGATTTCTCTTCAAGCATTGTAATCAATCACTCCATGGATAGCTAAACAGCTCTTGGCAGCATTGGGGATGCAATTTTCTTATTGATTTTTGGGTTTTCTTATTCTGATTTACTGTGTTCTTCTATTGAGGTCAGATCTTTAGCTTGTTTTATTGTTTAATTTCATTAATATCGAAAGATGGTGATTGCATGATTGTTTCATTGAATGAAAATTCTATGAACTAAGATCTCCTTGCTATTTGATTGAACAATTAACTGTTAGCTAGAACGAAAGTTGCTCGGTTGTTGTTTAGGTCGTTAAATCGAAAGAGTTACACCTTGCTTGTTAATCGAATTGAACGATTTGAGAGATTAGATCGTTTTGCTTTTGAATAGGTGGACCCGCCTCTGTTTTAGAAACACAGTGAATCTTTTATAAGGGAATCCTTAATTCTTGAGTAAATTGTTGATCCATTGTTGCCGCTTTTCTCTCAATTGCTCGATTAAACTTTAGTTACGTTCCTGTTTAATTAATTTTAGTTCCTTTGCACTTTTAACTTTCAGTCCGGAAAATCCTTCCATAGCTTTGAATCAACTTCGGTTCTCTGTCTATGCAAATTGCTAGCTTTAAAATCTAAGACATAAAACGTTCTCGTCAAACCATCTCCCTGCGGATCGACACCCTTACTTACCCTACTGTACTAACAACTACCCGATATTCGGTCGGTTAGGAGTTAGTTGCATTGTAAGTATCGGTTTATAAATTTAGTTTGTTTGTTTAATGCAAAATTACTCCAAACAGTACCTATGACCTCTAGCTCTCATGTCATATTGAACTACCATCTCTTCTAAAAGCTTAAGTTGTTGGGGAGGTAGATAATTAACATTTTATTTATTCAACAGAGTGCTCTCATCGACAACACAAAAATCAAATATCATGGCTGGAAGTACGATCTTTCTTTCCACTTTGTATATTGTATAATTAATCTATCATTTTTAAAGTGCCATTTCACTGCAAATGTAGACTCCCATAGAGCTGGCCTTGTTCTTATTGTTTTCTTTTATTTATTACTTCGTCCGGCATCAATTCTAGCATACGATCCTTTCCTTAACCAAGCGGTCGAAAGATTGAAATGAAGAAATTTATGATCAATATGAGGCTGTCAGTTTTGGTGACTTGATCTCTAAACTGAGAAATATCTGGTGGAACTAAGCCGGAAAAAGCGAGACCGAGATTGATGGTCGGCCTCGATTAAGTATATTCGATTCTGTGAAAGTCGATTTGATGAAGTGCAAGCCGGGTTTTCTTACGAATTATTGATCGATTTACAGTCTGCATTGCGTTATCTTGAGTATATTTCTCGAGTTCTACATCTCCGGGCGATTGATTACAAGTCCAGGAAGTCGCTTTTGAGCCGAGTTTCGTGCAGTGGATAACATTATATCTCAGGGTCCACATCTGGGGTATTTATGGTAGTTCCGACAAAGATCTATGGCGGTTAGGGTTTGGGACTTGTGTCTATAAATACCAATGTTGTAATCAATGCAGTGTGTGTCTTTCAAGAGCGTTGTCCACACACTTGTGGAAACCTTGTAATTCTGTGCATAATAAAATATCTCCTTTTCTGTCCGTAGAGTAGTCGGCACAACGCCAGAAACCATCGCTGTGTTTTCCTTGTGTTTATCAATTCCGCCATTCTTTACGTTTGCATTGCTATCTGTGTTTGTTCCTTTCTTAAACTGCATATTCCTATATGTGTTTATAACAAACTGGTATCAGAGCGAGGTTCAAGATTCAGGATTTGCTGGTGAACAGAGTTGATCTTCACCAAGACCGGTGACCGGTGCTAAGATTTTGTGATCAAAGGTTTGTTTTTTAATTAGAAGGATGTCAGGAATGAACGTGAAGATTGATAAATTTACAGGGAGGAACAGTTTCAGTTTATGGCAAATCAAGATGTGGGCCTTGTTAAAGCAACAAGGTTTGTGGACTCCTTTATCAGGTAGAGGGGATGTCAGTTCTGCAGATTATGCCAGTCTGGAGGAGAAAGCACATTCAACCATCATGTTGTGCTTGTCTGATGATGTTATCACAGAAGTTTCTGAGGAAGACACCACTGCCAAGTTATGTTTAAAGCTTCAAAGCCTGTATATGACTAAGTCATTGACCAACAAATTCTTCTTTGAAGCGAGGGTTGTTCACTTCGAGGATGCATGAGGGAGCTCAGTTGAGAGATCATCTTGATCAGCTAAACACATTATTACTTGATCTCAGGAATATTGATGTTAAGATTGAGGATGAATATGCTGGTTTGATTTTGCTGGTTTCATTACCAGCTTCCTATGAGAACTTTGTGCAGTCTTTCATAGTTGGGAAGGATACAGTTGCTTTAGAGGATGTAAGGTCAGCTTTACATGCCAGGGAGCTGAGACATAAGGCAGCTGGAGCAGACAGTCAGGCTGCAGGACTAATAGTCAGTTGTAGCAGTGGAAAGGAGCATGGTCAGTCTAGGAAGAAAAGTTCCAAGAAGACAAGGTCCAAAGGCCCTAAATCCACAGATGTCTGTAATTATTGTAAGGAGCAGGGACATTGGAAGTCCAATTGTCCGAAGAGGAAGAAACAGCAGCAGAGAATAAGCTGCACAACAGCCAGAGCAGCGGTGAGCATGATTCGAGATGAGGACATGGTCCTAGTGGCGGAGAGAGTCGACACATCATCCTGATGTGTGGATTACGACTCTAGGGCATCCTTTCATATTTGCCCTCACAGAGTGGTTCTCAAGTTATCACCAGATTGATGGTGGTCATATATCTATGGCAAACAGCAAAGTCCAAAGGTAGTTGGAATTGGCTCAGTTCAGGTGAGGACAGAGGATGGAATATTCTCATGGCGAGTGAAGTTAGACATGTTCCACAAATGACCAAAAACTTGGTATCTCTTAGTTCTTTGGACAGCAAGGGATTCAGTTTTAAGGGGGAAAGTGGTGTGATGAGTGTCTACAAAAACTCAGTTGAAGTTCTCAAGGGAATCAAGAAAGGGACTTTGTATATTTTACAAGGGTCAGTTGTTCTTTGGTTCTCTCTCATGTGGCGTCAATGAGGTTCATCATCCTGACTTACAAAATTGTGGCACATGAGACTGGGTCACATGGGTGAAAAGGGGATGCAGGTTCTTTCTCAGAAAGAATTTTTTGGGGAATGTAAGGTCAAGAATCTGGACTTTGTGAGCACTGTGTGTTTGGGAAGCTTCATAGGAGCAAGTTCTCGAAAGTAGTACACAACACAAAGTCATCACTTGATTACAT
The DNA here is from genome assembly GCA_026214975.1 of Gentiana macrophylla. Classification (NCBI taxonomy): domain Eukaryota; kingdom Viridiplantae; phylum Streptophyta; class Magnoliopsida; order Gentianales; family Gentianaceae; genus Gentiana; species Gentiana macrophylla. The sequence goes on from CM047805.1 coordinate 21,953,592, forward strand.
TCATTATGATTGTTGCGGGCCATCAAAGGTGGAGTCATTGGGTGGTCACAGATATTTTGTGTCCTTTATTGATGACTATTCAAGGATGACTTGGGTGGTGCTGATGAAACACAAAAGTGAGGCATTCAAGAGCTTCATGCAATGGAAGGCTCTAGTTGAGATCAGTTAGGGAAGAAGATCAAGAGGCTTCGTACAGATAATGGTCTGGAATTTTGCTGGACTAAGTTTGATACATTGTGCAAAACTGAGGGTATTGCCAGACATCATACTGTCAGGAATACTCCTCAGCAAAATGGTGTAGCTGAGAGGATGAATCAAACTCTTCTGGAGATGGCAAGATGTATGCTTTCTCATGTCTTTGGTTTATCAAGGAGATTTTGGGCGTAGGTCATACCACACGCTTGCTACTTAATCAACGAGTCCTCACACAGGATCAGATCTCAAAACACCAGTTGAGATGTGGTCGCAAGCTCATGATTATTCGATTCTAAAAGGGTTTTAGAAGCACAGTTTAATATCATGTCAGTGAAGGGAAACTGGAACCAAGGGCCAAGAAAGGAGTGTTTGTGGGGTATGGTGATGGAGTAAAGGGGTATATAATTTGGTCATCAGCAGAAAATAGAGTCATTCTCAGCAAAGATACAGTTTTCGATGAAAAGTCTATACTCAGTTCATCAATGGGAGGATAATCAAATCGAAACCAAGATCTTGGCGAAAAATCGACGATAAGGTGGATCTTCAGGTGGAGTCAGTTGGAATGCAACAATCAACTGATCCAAGTCAGTTTTCATCTGATCTGATTGCTGAACCAGATCTGAATCCAAGCCAGTCAGTTGAGCGTCAAACTGAGAACGTGGGTCAACAGAGTATAGCAGTCAGTAGAGCTAAAAGATCCAATGTTGGGATACCTCCTAGAAGGTATGGGTTTGATGATATGGTTGGATACGCACTTCAAGTTGCAGAAGAAGTGGATGGTTTTGAACCTTCTACTTACAGGGAAGCAGTGACATGTTCTGAAGCATCTCAATGGCTTGCTGCCATGGGAGATGAAATGGAGTCATTACTGAAGAATCAGACTTGGGATCTAGTTAAACATCCAGCTGAAAGGAGAGTTGTTACTTGCAAATGGATTTTCAAGAAGAAGGAAGGGATAACTGAGGCAGAAAGAGTTAAGTATAAGGCACGTTTGGTTGCAAGAGGATTCATCGTAAAGAGAAGGGTGGACTTTGATGAGATATTCTCACCAAAGAGTCGACATACTTCAATCAGAGTGTTACTAGCAATGGTGGCACAACAAGACTTAGAACTTGAGCAGTTAGATGTAAAGACAGCTTTTCTACATAGTGAGGTAGATAAAGAGATATACATGACTCAGCCAGAAGGTTTCCAAGTTCCTGGTAAGGAAGATCTTGTGTGTAAGTTGAAGAAGTCTGTGTATGGATTGAAAAGCTCCTAGACAGTGGTATAAAGGGTTTGACAGTTATATGATCCAGTTGGGTTACAGCAGAAGTCCTTATGATTGTTGTGTCTACAACAGTCAGTTGGAAGATGGATCTTACATCTATCTTGTGTTATATGTGGATGACATGCTGATAGCTGCAAAGAAGAAGTCTGATGTTCAGTATCTAAAAAACATTCTCAGTGCTGAGTTTGAAATGAAAGATTTGGGTGCAGCCAAGAGAATTTTAGGGATGGAGATCTGGAGAGATAGAAATCAGAAAAAGCTGTTTTTTATCTCAGCAGGGCTATGTACAGAAGATTTTGTCAAAGTTTGGCATGTCAGCTGCTAAGCCAATAGATACTCCTATGGCATCAAATGTTCATTTGTCAGTTTTTTCTTCACAGTCAGCAGAGGACATGGAGTATATGTCAAGGGTTCCCTACGCTAGTTTGGCAGTCTGATGTATGCCATGGTGTGCACTAGGCCTGATATGGCTCGAGCGATCAAGGTTGTCGGCAGTTTTATGGCTCAACTGAAAGGAACACCGGAAAGTCGTGAAAAGAAATGTTCGTGTACCTTAGAGGTACAAATGATGTTGGTCTTATTTATGGAAGTGATATCGAGAAACCGATCACGGAGATACCGTGATGCCGATCACAGTGATGTGGGCGATGAAAATCAATGACCGGTTATGTTTTCACATTGGGAATTCGGTTGTCACCGGAAAGAAACTCTTCAAGCAACAAAGTGGCTTTATCAACTCATCGAAGCCGAGTATATGGCTCTTCTTGAAGCGACCAATGAGGTGTCTGGTTGAAGGACTAGTCGGTGATTTGGGGCTACATCGAGATCAAGCCGAGATTTATTGTGACGATTTTTAAGTGTAATTTGTCTAGCTAAGGATCAGGTTCATCATGAGAGAACCAAGCATATTGATGTGAGGTATCATTTTCTCGAGAAATGAGAAGAGGGTTGTAGTGAAGAAGATCGGCACTAAGGAGAATCCTGGCGATATGTTCACTAAACCCAGCAAATGAGAGCAAGTTTCAGCTTGTATGCGGACTTGCTTTGAATATTCAAAGCTTGTAAATCTGAATTACGGATACTCGGTTGAGGCCGATCAACTTGAGTGGATTACGAGGGGAAGTGCAGTGCATCGTACATCCTGGCATTGACGAATGCATCTGGTACAAGTACATCTGATTATGCAGTCTGGTGACGTTGAATGAGAGTTCAAGTCAAGGTGGAGATTTGTCAGTTTTGGTGACTTGATCTCTAAACTGAAAATATCTGGTGGAACTAATCTGGGAAAACTGAGACTGAGATTGATGGTCAGTTCAGTTAAGTATATTCAGTTCTGTGAAAGTCAGTTTGATGAAGTGCAACTGAGTTTTCTTAAGTCGCAGCCGATCGATTCTGTGCATTGCGTTATCTTTGAGTATAGCTGAGTTCTACATCTAGGTAGTTGATTACAAGTCTGGGAAGTCAGTTTTGAGCTGAGTTTCGTCTGGTGGATAACAGTTATAGCTGGGGTCCACATCTGGGGTATTTATGATAGTTTCGACAAAGATCTATGGCGGTTAGGGTTTGGGACTTGTGTCTATAAATACCAATGTTGTAATCAATGCAGTGTGTGTCTTTCAAGAGCGTTGTCCACACACTTGTGGAAACCTTGTAATTCTATGCATAATAAAATATCTCCATTTATGTCCGTGGAGTAGTCGGCACAACGCCGGAAACCACGGTAAATCGCTGTGTTTTTCTTGTGTTTATCAATTCCGCCATTCTTTACGTTTGCATTGCTATCTGTGTTTGTTCCTTTCTTAAACTGCATATTCCTATCTGTGTTTATAACAGAGGCTTTGTTGGAGAAATGGCTGTGGAGGTTTGTTTCTCATGTGTATGGAGGGGACGGGGGACTGAATATGAGGACTAATTTTAATAGGGTTGGTAGAGTATGGCAGGGGTCATTAAAAATTGTGATAGATTGGAGTCTAGAGGAATTTGTTTTTCTTCTTCTATAAGGTGGATAGTGGGAAATGGTAGAAGGGTTAAATTCTGGACGGATTCTTGAGCGGAGATCTACACCTTAGAAGTTCTTTTTCCTACATTGTTTAGGCTTGCTAGTGATAAAACTTGTGCTATTAGTGAAAGGGGTTCTTTTCGGGAGAATGAGTGGCTTTGGAGTTGGGATTGGAGGGGGGAGTTAAGTGGTGTGAGTTTGGGAAGTTAGAAAATCTTTTAAGTATGCTTTCTAATTTTGATTTACATGCATATATGATTGATACTCCTATGTGGAAGCTTAGCAGTAATGGCATATTTTCAGTTGCTGCACTAAAGAATGCGGTGGTACCACCATTTTTCTACACAACATTTCTCTAAATGGAATCGTTAGGCTCCTTCAAAAGTCAATATTCTTTGTTGAAAAGCGGTACTCAATCGACTTCCAACTCGGCATAACATGGTGCAACAGGGTATACAAATTGCGGATGACTCATGTCCTTTCTGCCACATGGTGGCGGAAGACGCTCCTCATATCTTTTTACCTTGCGCCTACTCTCTTCATGTTTGGCAAAAGATTTATGCTTGGTGCTCTTTATCTATCTAGTTATCGTATCGGATGATGTTGATTCGAGATTTGTTTATATGATTTGGGAGGCGATTCAAAAGGTAGTGATATGGGTGTTATGGAATACGAGAAACAACCTGGTTTTTAATTCTAATATGTTTACTGCCGAGGAGAAATTCAAGGAGATTCAGTGTTGTATTTTCTCTTAGATCATTGGAAGGAAAAGTGGTTGTTCTACCAATTGGGATGATTGGAGGCAAAATCCTTGTGTCCGGCACTCGGTAGATATGGTTTGCTTTGTTTTTAACTTTCTAGTTTTTATTCTAGTTTGCTAAAAGGCTTTTGTTGGGGGTTTTCTTGGTTTTGTTTTGAGTAATTTTGTAAGACTTGACATTTTTGCCTAGCTCCTAGCTAGCTTCTTTATAATAATAATTTATCTATTTGCCGTCCAAAAAAATATATATGATCATGTAAGCGGGGAAAATCTAAAGTTACACTAATCGGCCAGGTAATAATATGTAAAAATTTGAGGGATGATTACACTTTTAGTCCTCATGTTTCTTTATTTTCTCAAAACTAACATCTATTTTTTATTGTTACAATAAACACTCTTACGTATTCGTTTTTATTATGATAAACACTTATATGTTTCATTGTTACGATCAACACCCTTATGTAGCCGTAGCCTTATTTGAGCTATGAAGTCACCTGTTAGGATTTCTAACCGGTCTATCAGGCCAAGAGAATGTAACAAATAATTTAATTTAATTAGATATTTACATAGCCTAAATTATTTTCTCTACTAACTAGCAGTTAGAATAATCATTGATTGGTTTATTTACGGTAGTCGGTGATTTGATTACTTTGATAGGCGGAAATCATTGATTGGTCATAATGATTGAAATTGCACTTGGGCTTCTGGTCTAATCTGTAAAAGCTTCTGATATCATGAATTTAAGTCATTTTCAAAAATCACTCAGGAGGTTCTTGCAGTGACTTGGAAAGACACATGGAGCATCTCATTAGAAGCAACTTTCAATCTTTTTCTTCCTTTGCATTTTCATTGTAATTTCAGGGGTGTTTTTTTTAGAAGCATAGGGTGATGTATTTTTTCCTATGCGCTGGATTTCCCCACACCGAATTTACCGCTCACAGGTTGTTGTAACAGCTATCAAGGAACTAGTGGGGATTTGAGAAAGAACAAACAGTTAACATTCAAACAATAACATAAACAAAGAGAGAACACAGATTGAACGTGGTTTCCGACAATATGTCGACTACTCCTCGGGCAAAAACGAATCATTTCTGAATCACTAATCTATTGCGTAAATTGAGAGGGAAATAGATACATTAACTAGAATTTAAAAACAGTGTTTAAAATGCCCAATGTCACTGCAAATGTAGCATCCCAATAGATTAGAGCCGGCTCTTACTGTTTTCTTTTATTTATTACTTCGTCCGGTAGCCATCGTAGCATACGATCATTTTCTTAACGAAGCGTTCGTAGGATTGAATTGAAGAAATTTATGATCATGTACGCGCGGCAATTTAAAAGTTAGACTTTTTTTTTTTTTTTTTTTGTAAATCGGATCTTTCATTAAAATTGTGAAAAACTTATGTACAATGCACCCCAAAAGGACAAAACATCTCTTTTGCACGCTTTAAAATAAAAAGCATTCATGAACTACCCTACTCGGTGTGCCAAGCGATTTTCAACTCTCTTGCCTTGTTAACAGCCTGGGATAGGAAAACCATCGTCGGAGGGCACGGAGTACCTGTGTGGTGAACTGCTTTGTTCCACCAATACCAAGCTCCCATAATACCCTCTCGAAATAAATACCTCCAGCTTGTAATGTCGTTTCGACCGGAGCTATCATGTATAAGACAATCATCTATCCAATCACGAGCATCCAGGCTACCAAAAAACTGTTGTTGATAGCACGATGCCAATGCCTTCTTCCAAATGTCGCGAATCCATCCACAGTCTCGAAATGTATGAAGCAGGGTTTCCTCATGATCCTGACAAATCATGCAGGTATTGTCATCTAGAAATTATCATAAAGCCTTTTCTCCAGGTGGATCTTTACCTGACAAATTATCCTGACAAATCATGCAGGTAAAGATCCTCCTGATGCATATGATGGTAAAGATCCACCTGGAGAAAGCATCAGGTGGATCATATGCTTTCTCCAGGTGGTAAAGTTCACCCGATCATATGCTTTCTCCAGGTGGATCTTTACCATCATAAAGCCTTTCCTCCCTTTCTTTTTATTCATGGTGTGTATTGCTTCCTGTGCCACAATTACATTATATGCGGTTTGTCTTCCCGGAATAAAGGCACTTTGACTGCTAGGGATGAGGTTGCCAATGAGAATCTTTAGTCGGTCTGCAATGACTTTAGTGATAATTTTAACCAACACATTCGCAAGTGCAATGGGCCTCATCTGATTAATCGATTCTGGTGGCGAGACCTTAGGTATTAAAGAAACTAGAACTCGATTCATCGATTTCGGGAAGCATCTATCATGGAAGGCCTGCGTGACAAAATGCACAACTGAGTCACCCACGATTTCCCAATTTTTCTTGTAGAACAGCGGTGGTAATCCATCCGGCCCTGGAGCTTTATAGGCTCCCATTTGGAACACAGCTGCTCGAATCTCTGGCTCAGACACGGGGCGATTAAGGATTCTTCGATCCGCATGAGAGAATGAGGGAAGTTGAATACGCGGTTGGAGCGGTAGGACCGACTCTTCTGTATAGAGGTCAACATAAAATTGTCTAACAATCTGGCGAAGTTCATCTTGGTCTGCCACCCACCTTCTATTTGCATTCGGAGATAATTAATTTTATTTCGGCCCTGCTGCGAACCTGAGATAGGGGAAGAAATGCGTGTTACGCTCACCATCCATGATCCAATTCAATTTTGACTTCTGAAACCAATATATCTTTTCCTGCTTAAGTATCTCATCATACTCCTTCGTTAGAACTGCCTCCAATTTCGTGAGATAAGAGGAGGGGGAAATGGCGAGGGATTGTTGAATGCCTACGAGTCGAGTCTTGCATTTTTTCTTACGGTAAAAGATATTGTCAAAGACATATTTATTCCACTGCTTCGATTTTTCTTTAAAATGTTCAACCGCCCATACCATGTCATTATCAATTAATTTCCAGTTATTTTTCATAAAATCGCTAAACCCCGTATGTTCCAACCAGCAAGCCTGAAAGCGGAAAAAATCGCTTCTACGAACCTGTTGCTCTTATCCATCACTTAATAACATAATTGGATGATGATCCGAGTGAACCCGTGGCAAATGTAAAACAATAGAAGCAGGAAATAGCATGTACCACTTGTCATTGCAGAAAGCTTGGTCTAACCTCCGTTCAATGGCGTGGGAATTATGAATCGAACTCGACCAAGTAAATCTCGGGCCTTGAAAAGGAATTTCATTGAGAGCACAAGTGTCAACACAGTCTTGCATTTTTTCCGCCGACCTGCCCCAAACTGCACTGCCTCCACGATTTTCATCCGCATGAATAACTTGATTTAAATCCCCAATAAGGCACCAGGGAGTTTGAACAAATCTGCTAGCTTGAGAAAGAAAGTCCCACAGCTCATCACGAACTGAAGGGGTTAGGGATGCATAAATAAGAGTTAACACCCACCGAATCTGCCCATCAATGATAGCTACCATCATAATACATTGTCTGGTAGCACAAAGCATACGTAAGGTAACAACTATGAAGTCACCTGTTAGGATTTTTAACCGGTCTATCAGGCCAATAGAATGTAACAAATAATTTAATTTAATTAGATATTTACATAGCCTAAATTATTTTCTCTGCTAACTAGCAATTAGAATAATCATTGATTGGTTTATTTACAGTAGTCAGTGATTTGATTAGTTTGATAGGTGGAAATCATTGATTGGTCATAATGATTGAAATTGCACTTGGGCTTCTGGTCTAATCTGTAAAAGCTTCTGATATCATGAATTTAAGTCATTTTCAAAAATCACTCAGGAGGTTCTTGCACTGACTTGGAAAGACACATGGAGCATCTCATTAGAAGCAACTTTCAATTTTTGAAAGGTGCAAACCAGGTGTCTTCTTTTTATGTTCATAAAATATTGATCTTCCTACGTACACCATATTTGTGGCTGGTTCTCTTTCTTTACGTAAATCATATGAGCTTGGAGGCGTCCTGCATGGAGATTTTGTTGCTTGAACATTGACGGAGGATACAGAGCATGATCAAGACATCATTTTCTTTCTTTGCATTGTCATTGTAATTTCAGGGGTGTTTTTTTTTAGAAGCATAGGGTGATGTACTTTTTTCTATGTGCGCTGGATTTCCCCACACCGAATTTACTGCACACAGGTTGTTGTAACAGCTATCAAGGAACTAATGGGGATTTGAGAAAGAACAAACAGTTAACATTCAAACAATAACATAAACAAAGAGAGAACACAGATTGAACGTGGTTTCCGACAATATGTCGACTACTCCTCGGACAAAAAACGAATCATTTCTGAATCACTAATCTATTGCGTAAATTGAGAGGGAAATAGATACATTAACTAGAATTTAAAAACAGTGTTTAAAATGCCCAATGTCACTGCAAATGTAGCATCCCAATAGATTAGAGCCGGCTCTTACTGTTTTCTTTTATTTATTACTTCGTCCGGTAGCCATCGTAGCATACGATCATTTTCTTAACGAAGCGGTCGTAGGATTGAATTGAAGAAATTTATGATCATGTACGCGCGGCAATTTAAAATTTAGACTAATTCGCCATCTAATAATATGACATATTTCGATCAAGTTATTTTTTTGCCAACTGGAATATACTACCTCCGTCCCAAAATATAAGTCCATTTAACTTTTTTGTTTTGTGTCATAATGTAAGTCCATTCAAATAACTAAGAAAGCATTTATTGTATTTTTCTCCTTCTACCCTTCATTTATTATCTATCCATCTACTTTTCACTACTCTGCATTAATAACAGTCAAAGGGCATTTTAGACTTTTCTATCCAAATTAATAAGATATAACCAATTTAAACAACTTCCTTAATCTGTGTGAAAATATCCAAAAGGACTTACATTTTGGGACGGAGGTAGTAATTCCTTTTCAGTTTTGTTACTATATAAATACATCACCTTTTTTGCATAAGGCTTAACAAATTATCCCATCAATTTTTCAACCGGAAAAAAAAAAAAAAAAAAAAAAAAAAAAAAAAAAAAAAAAAAAAAAAAATCAAAGCGAATATATCATGGTAAAAGTTATGTTTTTGTGCCTTGCGGTTTTAGTGTTTGCACTATTTTCAAATGTGGGAGAGGGTTCAAGTTGGCTGCATGTGTCTCGGGAATCGCATGGATTCCCGAGGCATATATATATGCTACAGCTAGATTGTTGAAAAAAATTTAGTACTTATGAATTTGACCGAAAAAGTAGAAACTCCAAGGCACGTTATAGAACGTTTTCTTTTAAGAGATGTTTCGTCCCACTCAAATGTCACTTAGGGATGAATCAAAAATCTCTCTCAGGATACATTGGAGGGTGTTTGATTCAAACAGTGACTTGTTTGAATCAAACCCGAGCACACTCTGAAAAAACTGATGATGTTGTGTATGTCAGACCTTTTTTCGTATGCATACTTGTGCCTTTTATAGGCTGAAGGTACGTTATAAACGAATGGAGGTACTCCTTGAACGAAATGGTAGAGTTCATATCAGTTCGGCCAAAACCTTGCATCTCTTGGATTTTTGAGTTGCAACCATTTGTAGATGCACGAATCTGAAAATTCATGTATCTGAAGTCGAAAATGCATATCCCTTCAGGTTGAACCCCGTTTCGTTGCGATAACATTAATTCGTACGACAAATCGTATGCAAACGATTATAAAATATTTATTTTATGAAAAAATATCTAACATAGATTGCTGTGATTCGTGTTCATGTGGTCACAATGAGCTCCGGTGCTTAGGATGTGGTAATCATCCTATAAACGGTGCTTCCGTTCATTTGCTTAGCGATGGATCGAGATGATTCTTCGGATTGTAGCAATGATATATCTTGAAGGGTCGGGAAACGAACCCGATAGAGAAGGATCTACAGGGCCGGCCCTCCCCTAAGGCCTTCGAGACCCGGGTCTTAGGCCCAATTCTGTCGGGATGCCCAACGGTACATGTTTCGCTAAAAGAAAAAAAAATCGTGTAGATTTAATCCGATCCAACCTAAAAAAATATGTTAATTTTCTTTTTTGGTAGAGGACCAAATTTGTTTTTATTCTAATTGATAAAGGCCCTAATAAAAAAAAATTACTTGACCCAAAAAAAATAGATATATACAAACAAGTTTTATTAATTTTTTGCATATATATACGGATGTTAAAAATGCGATAAGTGTTGGAAAAAATGTAGTACTTAGGATTTGACAGAGAATTAGAAACTCCAAGGCACGTTAATAACGTTGTCTTTTAAGAGATGTTTTGTCCAACACGATTTGTCACTAAGGGATCAAATGAAAATCTCTTTCATGATACAATAATTATTTGATTCAAACGGTGACTTGTTTGAATCAAACCCGAAACACTCAAAGTTTTTCTAATGATGTTGTCAAATTTATAGATTTTCGTCTTCATACTTATGTCTTTTATAGGTTGCAAGTACCCCATAAACGAATGGATGTACACCTTGCACCGGATGAAAGCATGCAACCCTTACACAAAATGGTAAGTACATATCAGTTCGAAAATACGTGTATCTGAAAATGCATATCCCTTCATGAATTGATGCATGCATTGATTTAGGTTTCGGGGGCGTTGCCCCCGAACCCCCACGAGTTGGCGCTGCCCCCTCGACCCCTGCGAAGGGACGCTGCCCCCTGCGAACCCCGTTTCGTTGCGATAACATTAATTCGTACGGCAACTCGTAGCAAACGATAACCAAAATATTTATTTATGAAAAAATATCTAACAATAAGTATGTTTAAAAAAAAAACAATTTCAACTAAAAGGCTCAATTCGGGAGCTTGGTCTTAGTCCCAATACAAGCGAGGGCCGGTCCTGAGGATCTACATGGAGTGATGCATCTGGTGGGTGTAAGGGTGAATTCAATTTGTTGTTGCAGAATTTCGATTATGTTTTGATTTTTTATGCTTTCTTCCTTTCTATGTTTTTTTTTCTTCCTTAAGTTTTTCAATTGGTGCTAGGAGCTAGTCTTAGAAAACATCTCTCATCAATCAATAATAATCATTAGCTTTCTTTTTTTAATCGCTCTATTATCAATTTACCATTGTTAACTCATGTTTGGTACGAAGAAAAGTTAAGAAAAGAAAAATACTGAGAATAGACATTAGAATAGAAAAGATGAGAAAAGAAAAAAATATATTCTCACAATTTGTTTGGTATGCATAGAAAAGATGTTGAGAATAGAATTGATGGCATTTTCTATTCTCACTCAACTTTTCTTCACCTTAGCCTGAGAATTAAAAAGGTTGAAAAGAATTAAGATTTGAGAAAAGTCTCTAACTTGAGAAAAGACACATTTCTATTCTCAATTAACCAAACATGTCCAACTTGAGAAAAGAAAAAAAAAAATCTTTTCTTTTCTCATTTATTTTCTCCCTACCAAATACAGATTGCCTATTTCTATTAAAAAAAAAATATTTATATTTGCCTTTCAAAATTAAATCCTTTTATAATGCCTGTTTTGAAAACTGAACATTTTTCGTAGAGGGTGTTTGGTATCAAACCCGGTCCGGCCTGGCGGTTCAACCCGGTGATCCGGTCAAGAAACTGGACTGGTTCAAGCATCAATCCCATTTAAGCAAGCGACCCAAAATCTGAAGATGTTTATGAGTCACCATTGGATTTGAACATGGCTTAAGGTTAGCTAAACCAACCTCTGAAAGAGTTGAGTAACATAGTGAGCTTGAGTAAAGTACAAGCCATAATCATCTTTGTAAGCTTCGACTCTTAAGAAAGGCATGACTGATGGAACCAAGATTCTTGAGACCAAACTTGTCATCGAGTTGTGTAACGAACCGTGTAACATGAGTTGTGGAAGAGTTGCATGTGATTAAGATGTCATCCACGTAGATCAACAGCACATTAGGAATAGTAGTGAGATTGAAGATAAACCTTGAGATGATCAAACCAAGTTCTCGGAGCTTGTTTGAGGCCATATAATGCTTTCCTCAAATGACATATTGTTATTATAGTGTCATAAACCTAATCGAATCGGACCGAGATCCCAATTGGGTTTAGATCATTACTATTAACGCTTTTATATCTATACATATTAGAAATGGCATTATTGTTATTATATATATTGGTTCATTTAATGAACTAACCGATACTATATAATAATACCCCTATAATTAAATCGTGAAAGAGAAATCATAATATGATATTATGATTGATGAGATCCCGATTTATAGTTAATTATTTAGTTAAGTATCCATAGTCGTATGTATTAATAAATTAAATAAGACATTTATAATACGGTTAGACGAACACGTATTAGAAGTCTTCTAGCTCGTGAAAGTAGTAATGGATCTCATCCATTAAAGTGTGTCAATACTTGGACATGTACTGAAAGAATGCATATGTTGGATGACCTGCTTCTTTATATAAGTGTCTTGATTATGTGGTATTTGTATGATTATCTTTAGACCTGAGGTCGTCATAATACCATCTTGTGAACCGTAATGTTTTGACACAATTAAAGTTTCCCCGTGACGGGGCGATCACGCGGTAGTGATAGGATATGATACTAAAGCATATGTAGGTGTTAGTAATCATGTATGGTTTTGTTTGCTCTGGTTCTTCACGTCTGGATGGGTCACATCTGCTCTGCCTGGTCTGATTTGCTACATCTCTGGATGCCTTGCCTTGCATCTCAGCTGTTTTTTAAGCATGCGTCTGTTTGGAATAATGTTTCCGTTAGCTATCTTAGCCACAGTAACATGTCTTTTTTGTAATAGCCATTAGCCTTTTCTTATATATGTTTTCCTATAATCATCGTAGTGAATTTTTTTTTCCTTTTCTTAAAACCTTGTAAATTTTATTAAAAATAGAAGTGAGATACAAGGTTTTTAGGCCCTCCCGGCCTCCTCCGAAAAAATATGTCTTCAATGTATTTCCCCCATCTCCTTAAAACCCTAATCCAGAAAACCCGATGTGGAAAACCGGATGCTAGGGATAATAATCATTGTAATGATTAAATGAATTTTAGTAATGAAATTATTTTTAATTTCAATTCTGTTTGAATTCTTACATGGTATCAGAGCACTAAACTCGCTTCTTCAATATTCATTTCATATTTCATATCTATTTCACATAAGTAACACTCGTTTGACGGTCCAATCCAAAAAACAAAAAACACTACAATCTTCCAGAACGAAGAATTACCCATCCTACCAACAAAGGTCGGTCAGAATGACAGAGACTCTGGTCGCTTAAACTAGAAGTCTCGGTTTCGAGCCCTTGTGGATACAATAAACCTTGTTGGGAGAGGTCTTCACCTTTGTGCCCACAAGATCTCCGAATGATTAGCGCCGGACAAATTGTGTGGAGATACCTTACGAAGCGAAAAAGAATTACCCACCCTGAGCAACGTACACAGTTGTTTATGGAGACTTCCAAAAGACAAAAACATTGTTCCCTTAACAATATACTAAGAAATAATTATATACTTTGTCTGAGTACTTGAATCTAAATAATAATAATAATAATAATAATAATAAAGAAAAACTATCACTTCATATCATGAGATTCTACTGCTCAGTATCAATAATGCTTCTTCTGGGTGATACCATTCCTTCGGAAAACGTGAAACGATCTGTCGCACCGAACATGTCTGCAAGTTGGAAAACTGTTATTTGACAAGCAGCACCAGTTGGTAGGAATGCATCTGGAAGCAAAGGGATGCATTCCGGAAGAAATTCCGGCTTCTGGAAGGTTCTAGCATAAAGCCCCAGCACTGCCCTGCAAAATATAAATCTGCACACCCAAAATATAAAACCGGAACTGGTTCGAGTCAAGCATTGCAGTATTCGCCGCCTAAATATCCAAAAATTGTTAGAAAACTGGTTGATTTTGAGCATAAAAGCACGAGATATAGTCGTACGCTTTCAAAAGTAGTCGTCTTACGAATAAGGATTTACCTCAGAAGTAGTCGTCTTAAGAATGGATCGCCTAAAATCTGTGTCCAGGTAGGATTAAGATTTTCAGATCCACTCAATGATGATCCCCAGTGATTCAGTGATGAGGAAAGAAACTTATCGGCCTCGTCAAATTTGTCCTGGAAAAAACAAAAAATTTACTTTGAGCCTATAGAATCAGGAAGGACACGAACACGTGCAGCGTTACTGAATATATAGTTGCAATGCACGTCTTATCTGAAGGGCGGATACTTGGTTAGTAGCCTAGTTATGGTGCACGGTTTTTGCAATTGTATATCCCCGATGTTTAAAAGAATATATAGCAAAGAAGCGTCTCAGTAAGAATTCACGCACCATCTGGACATCAGAGCTCGTGAAGCCGAGAAGAAAAATGAATGTCTGTAAAGGAGCTGTAAGAAAACTGGTGAATAGACTCCCGGAATGCTGACGAGAAGAGTCCATAGTCGGTATGGGTAATGAAGCCGCAGGTGATAGCAGCAGAGCAATTGGCTCTCCTTTTTCAACTCCACTTATTACCTGATCATATTAATGACAATATTGTTCTCTTGTTCAACTAATGTGAAGGGGGGGGGGGGGGTCATTACCAAGAAAAGTTGAGCCACACAAATACGAGCATGTCATTCGCAGAAGAACTGTCTAACACAAGCAGAAAAAGAATGGTACATACCTTGAAATTCCGGCTAATGTTGCTGTCTACAATCAGGAGAAGGGGTCTTCTGGTAAATGGAACTAAGTCACATGGATATATGCATGTCGATCCTGAAAGAACAATTTCTTTAGCATACTATGATACAATCATTTAACAAATCCAAAAAAGACTGCCACGATTTTACTTAAATTTAGCTTGCATGGCAAGTAGAACTATCATTAAGAAATAAATATGTGCATTCTTAATCCAAGCCAATGGCTCCATGCTAAATAGAAATGAAAGAAAATCAGTCATGTAACCTAAATCTAACCACAATAACAAGTGAAAACATATAAAGTTACCGCAATTCATGTTACGGAAATTCTGAAAAAATAAATAAAGGACACCGTTAATGGCACCACGGTCAATATATTCAGGAGCACACACCTGCGTGAATTTCGACTTTACAAAGGTCGAAATCTGTTTTCAACCCTCCCAGAGTCTAATTTTGTGCATAAATTCAACTCTGAAGGGGTTGAAAACAGATTTCGACCTCTGTAAAATCGAAATTTGCACGAGATGTGGTGCCCGAGTAAATCGCGTGTGGTGCCAATAACAATGCCCATAAATAAATTACCTCCATTTCCACGAAAACCAATGTTTAAAGAAGCAGCATCAGCGTTTGAGCAGGATCCTTCATCATGAGCGAAAGTAGAATCTGACATACGGATTTCAGCACTTAGAAAAGATATAGAAGAGATGCAGAGTGAGTTGAATGAGAATGCAGAAGACAGACATTTTCATGGGTGGCTAGCCTATGGTGGTTCCAGCATCGGATTGAGATGACAGTGACGTACATTCGCAACATACTGATGGTTGTAGCTAATATATAGAGCAAAAATAATGGAATCTAGGATTCAAAGGAACAACAATATCATGCTCATGAAATCAGCACCAAGACGCACCTTTATCTCCAGGAGCAGAAAGGTATATCAAGATTATCCCATCAGAAGGAAGCTCTTCACACATTGTGGATAAAACCTGTTAGGAAATTCATTATTAGAGAGCAAAAGGGAATGCTTTTGTATGACTGTGTGTACTGTTTCCATAAGTTTTCAATCAGATTTTCCGTCTCTTTTACAGGAAAATCACAAAACATTCTGCCATTTGGCACAAATCTATGGAATCGACCGTGAATTTCACTTTTAACTACTTCTGCGATCTTTTGTTCTGGCCAAAAAAAAAAAACTACTTCTGCAATCTTAAAAAAAAAAAAAAAAACTATAAGTTCTTGTACCCTTTTAAGCTAACCAATTGAAAACATAATTTACTTGAAAATGTTATCCAGAACAATGTTTTAACAACTATATCTACTCACCTTGTAGAATGCATTAGAAAAAGTTTAAAACAACAGAAGCGGTTCCAGAATGCACGTGTAACATCACTACTTACTGCTATGAAATGTGTAACAGCCTGACGGTACAGTATGGCTTTACGTGGGTTTGGAGGCAAAGTAGGATCAGTTATATCTTGAGAAGAGTTCAAACGACTAGGTCCCATAGTCCCCACATTAGGCCCAGTGTTAGGTGGTGCATCTGTCTTGTAAAATGAACCGCTGGGCTCCCACTCCAAGCACTGTAGCATTCTGAAGGTGTCAAGAGTGAGCTCTGAAAACTTGACCTGATCAGCCAAACACGAAAGGAGAAGGCCTGAATACGCAGTCACAGTACTATACACGAAGAAGAACAAATTAGCAGACTTTGGATGTACTTATACGACAACAACAAATTTCTGCAATGAAGTAAGAACAGCAAATGCAAACCTCGTTAGGATGGTAACTACATAATAGAGCATCTTTAAGTTTTAGCTGTCTCTTTGCGTCTACAGCATGTGATAGACAATCTGGATGAAGATCCAAGACAACACTATATCTCAAAGGCCTGATATTCATAAAAGCAGTGTCAGCTTTCAGAAATTGAACTATTTCTTTAACCACCAGCTTCCATTCCCTAAAGTCAGTTTCCTGGAAAACAAGAGCATTAAGAATGATAAATCTTCAAAAGGAGTAATCAAGACCAGAAAATTCAATTCTGGTCATGAGATTTTTAAAGTCAAAATCTCAGAGGAAGACATTTTTTTCTGACCAAAAGAACAATACAATGAAACAAATCATACCACTGCCACAAAATGAACTCCTTGCATGATAAATGTGTTATCAGGGCAAACAACTAAAATCTAAGTAAGAGTACACTATAATCAAAACCAGCTGAAATGAATGACAGATAAAACCATGTACACATCTAAAGCTGTTTTGAAACTCATTGTATAAAACTTATACTGGTGGAAGAAACGAGAATGTTAGGATAGATATGTGGACATACGTTAAAGGATAAGATAAAATAAGCATATCAAGAATAAATTTGAGTAGCGCCTATTGATAGAATTGAGAACAACATTTGAAATGGTATGGTGCATGTCGTGTGTGAGTGGTGGCCTTTAAGTGTCACATGCTTGATGTTGCAAGGTCAAAGAGGAGAAACATGCTAAACGAGGAAGGAGGCCAAAGATGACAAGGAGAGATACCATTACAAAATATGTGACATAATTGGCAACAACGGATAAAAGGATCTATATTGTTGCTTTTATCAATTCCCAAAACCTAGGGGAAAAGGTTACTTAAACCATCATCATTAATAACAAAAAGTAAGGGGAAAAAATGAAGTAAGCGAAAGCAAACGAACAAACTGCAGATTTACATAAACTCGGCAACAAGATAATCTAACAACCATTTTCGGATAACTTACACATTCTAGTCCATGAACCACAACTATAAATACGACTCATGTCTAGCCGTCACTACGAATGCTGAATAGTCATGGAAGGCAAAATTACAGCAAGCTGGAATGACCAACAAGTGATCAACTCATGACATTCTCCCATCATTGGGGTGATTAGAGAAGCATAATTAAAAAACCTTGGGAATGACCCAAATAGACTGTAAAAGATAAAAAATGAAGACTAATACCTGAAATGCTCTCTTGCACTCATCAAGCAACATCTTCAGCTGATTAACCACCTGATACACCATTTCTCGTCGGCTCAACACCAAACAAACAGTCAAGAACCGCAAGAAGAAACCTTAACTGCTTACATGCAACGGTTACATCTTGAAACATTCCCTCCTTGAAATACTCCTCGTTAATATGGCTTGATAAAATATATATGATTCAGACAAGAAACTAGCATCGCTTGTTCCCATGTACTGCCCAAAATAAAGCTGCCCAATCCGAGAAGCAATTTCCCCAATCTCCCATCTCTTTAGACCAGCCTCCACTAGCTTCTGCCTGTTCTCTTGTTGGAACTTCCACAATCGTGTGTAGACCTTAAAAACTTTAGAGAAGTAGGTATCATATCTGTTTTAAAATTAGAGGAAAAAGAACATGCCTTAGCTACCTCTAGGTTAGCATCAATTATGCTCCAAAAGACCAGTGAACACGGCTTACACATGGAAATCCAATATTACATAGTTAATACGTGCTTATCTACCTATTGAACTGACCAAACGGGCTTACCAAAAGTGAGTACACATGTAAACAAGTTTCTGAGAACAGTATTAGTTCAAAATGACTATCAATTCAACTTCTAATTATTCTCCAGATACAAACTATTCAACTCCTAGTTAGTGTTAAGTAAAAACTACCACTGATAAAACAATCGTACAGGGACATAAAATGAGACAGTTTGAACCAATAGGACTCTTCTTTGATCCTTCAAGTCTAAACAATCATGGAAAGTCAAGGATATGGTTTATTTATACTAAACAAGCAACGAATGTACTCAGCTTAGTTTCAACAAAGGGGGACCTCATGTAATAAATATTCTAGTACTCCTCAGATGTAGTATGAGCCAAATGATTCTGTACCAAGGAAATGGTGACCATATAACAACCACCTACAAACATTAGTCAAAGTGGGTACACTGAAGCAAATTAATCAGACCCCACGTAGTTTCCAACCCAAGAATTCTTCCAGTCCAAAAACTGAATAAGGTAAGATCACATATCAAACACCTTACCTGCACTCCCGTTACCACATATCAAACAAAACGAAAAATCGTTCACTGAACAAAAAAGTGATAAAGTAGGAGTTTTTTTTTTTTTACCGATTCCTTTGATAATAAGGCAAATCACGGATCTTCGAGAATTTCTTGTCAGCCTTTGCCACCAGTGACCAATACACTTCACTCACCGGAACATTACCACTATAACTACCACTGCTGTAATTGTTGAGCTGCTGTTGCTGAGACATTTTTTCCTTTTTCCAATTGATTATGGAGTAGAAAACATCAATTTAAGTAAACTTCAAAAGGGGTTAGAGCTGGGATTTTCTCACCCATTGACTCCATTGTTTTGCTCGTGTTTGACAGCGTAAGCAGAGGACAGAGATGGGTAAAGATTCCGGTTGAAATCGCCGTCCATTTTCACTGTGATGACATCGTTAAGCAGTTGGAGTCGGACTTGTAATTAATGATTTTTTTAACAAAAATAATGATATTTTTAACTTGCAAAATTTGAGATATTTGGTCATAACCACAAACTGAGGTAACATAGTCGTTTAGAGTTATGGATTTATAGATTTTTGTCCTGAAGGATAAAATTATCAAAAATCTGATAGAAGAAACAGAATTTAATAAGCGACAAAAAATAACAATTACGTAAGAATAAAATATGAAATAGAAAGAAATATGAAGAATAATCATAAAACACAAAGAACATTAACACGTGAAGAATAATTTTAAAGAATATTTGTGATTTTTGTCGCTTATAATTATGAAAATATTCTTTTGTCCTTCCGCACTCCATTTATTAATTTTTGTCGTCTCGCGCGCTTCCCCACGATTTATTATAATATCAAACAGATTGAAAGAAGTTGTTTATTTACGGGATTTGAACCTCCATCTTCATGTCCAATTGCTCTTTTAAGGCACTCAACCTTTTTACCACTAGATCATATTTAAATTCGACCTTAGGAGGTCGATTCTAGGACAGACATTCGAAAAGTCGATATTTATAAGGCATATAACTAATGTGGTGTCACATGTAACTCAGTAACTATGTGTCATAGATATATGCATTAATCAACGTAGTGTCATAAATAAATCAAGAGTAACATAAACGGTACCCCCAAATTGGATGTCCCAATATATTTATAGAAAATTAGGTAAAATGACAATATAGGGTTTTTTGGCTTTTTAAGGTGTTCCAAAATATAAGTCCTTGTCACAAAACAATACAATATTAAATGCATTGTTTTCACTTTCACAGTAAACAATGTAATATTATTAGTGAGTCCCAGAAAACAAAATAATATTTTGCATTGAAATATTAAAAAGTAACACACTTATTAGGTTTTATTAATCTGTGTGAAATGGCCAAATAGGACAGAGAGAGTATTTTGAAATATTTTTAAATAACATGACACCTAAATATTTTTTTATAGAGAGAAAAAAAACTTATATTATTTTTATAGCATAAATGAAAAAAAAATAAAAACCAAAAAGAAATGTGCCTAGCTGTTGAACGTCTCTACCTGCGATTTTCTTTCCCTCTCTTTCCACATTTATCTTCAAACACTCATATCTTTTGATTTAAATTTTCAAATGCGATGAAATTTCATTAAATTTTTTATTTTTTCATGTTCTTCGTTTTGAGACTTGGTTCGATATCATTAAACATAATAGAATACAAATCAATAATACTATTAATTAGTTAATACAGGGGTCTTTTTTTCTTAATTTTTTATTTTCATTAATCATTTGTTTTCTAATTTTATATTATTTTGATCTCATATTGGAGTTGTAGTTATTAGGGCTATACGGATTCGAACCGTAGACCTTCTCGGTAAAACAGATACAACTTTTATTATCTAAATGATCTGAACTATTTCAAAGACCCAACATGCATTTTTTTTTTTTTGCATTGGGCTCTTTCATTAATTGATCAAAATATCAGCTGACGATGTTGGATTTTGTCTATTAATAAATCCGGGAGAAGGATTCTGGCAGGGTATAAAACTCCTTCCTTTCCTCATCTGTCCCGGAGGATGCGTGACCCCTAAGCGAGTCTGGTGAAGATGCTGCCACCGATGTCCCCTTGCCGGAAGGATT
This sequence comes from Gentiana macrophylla, assembly GCA_026214975.1. NCBI lineage: Eukaryota > Viridiplantae > Streptophyta > Magnoliopsida > Gentianales > Gentianaceae > Gentiana > Gentiana macrophylla. Next base: position 21,974,583 of record CM047805.1, read on the forward strand.
TTCCGCTCTTACAGGATCCGCACCATGATATTGGGTTCATTCCGGTTTTTGTTTTTTTGTTTTGAAAGAAGTGGACCTAACAAAATTGATAGAACCTAAAATGGATGAAGCACCAGATAGATGAAGACTAGAAATTGCTAAATCAATCGCTTCCTCCGAATGGTCGGTAATACCACTTAAGCGGCGGATAGACCGTCCCACCCAGCCCCGCTACCCACTTATACTAAGGTTGGGATTAATAGAGCAAGAGACTTTGTGGCAACAACCTCACGGCGCTCAAACCTAGCTCACATACCGCTTTAATGGGGCGAACACCCCAACCTCGAAACATACTACTACATACTAGGTGGGGAAAGAGCCGACATCGAGGTGCCAAACCTTCCTGTCTATGTGAACATGCGGTGCTTACACCTCTCGCCTATCGGAGTTCTGTTCAAAAACCTCGTGCGAGAACTTGTATAGAGAAGGATTTCCCGCGGCGCGGCAGTTCTTCCATACCAACTTAGCTGCCCGGCGTTTAGAATAAGGGGTTTAATGGACGAGGAATAGGAGGTTGGCATTTTTAGTAGGTTTTTAGCCCAATTGAATCAATGGTTAAGATACCCACACAGAATAGTGGATGCGGGCTCGTCAGAGGTTACCCTCGAACAGGAAGCTAGGTAAGCATGGTCACTGTATCGGTGGTCGGGGCCGGCGCTCCGCGTTCTATCTAGAAAGGCCGTTTAATCTAGGGTAATATAAACGATGGATGGTTTTTGGGTGATTTTTAGACTGAGCCTGAGAGTTCCTCTCTCAAGTTGCCTACGTATCCTGTTATGTTTCAGGAACCAAGTCTTCGTAGTTCCTTAGGGGTTGTTTATATAGAGGACATCTCGTCCAAAGCCTTGTCCTGCAAGGATTTGTATTCTTATTCCCTAAGGATAATCACAAGTAAATCCCTATAATTTAGGGATAATTATGAATATTTAAATATCAGAATCAGAGTTTTAATGGGTTAAGGATCCTTAGGATCTTCCCATAATTATCTTATAAGCTCATGGGCTAATTATCATATAAAGGAGGCTCGCCGACCAAATGGCCGAGCCCCCAGTCAAATTGCCTCACCAATCGCACTGTCCTAGCTCCTTTGCGACCTAGCCGACCTGCGGTGGTTTGGGGAGCAGGACCGATCTCCTACCTGGGGTTCGGATCTGCCCTTAGGCATGAAGTGGGGCCCCTGGCCCTTAATTTTATAGTTTTTATGGCTTCATTTAATGGTTAGCCAATATAAAGATGACATGTGGCGAGGGCTAGTCCGACCCTCGTCATCAGCCAGTCTGCCATATTTTTTCTTGACACAAAAATAGGATAAGGAGATGGCTCCCCGTGCTTTGCTTATTCATTATTTGCGATTATGTTGCAGTTGCAAGAACACTACCAAAGTTTTTCAAGGGTATGATTATCTTGATGTAGTCCGCTTTGGGCTTAGATTAACCTAAGTTAAATGAAGTCTCAATCCTTCTGCCGCTACAAACTACAATATGTGGGGGAGGTTGTTCACAAGGACATCACTAGTTGGTTTAGAGAGGGAAAGATTGATAAGAACATTAATGATATTTTTATTGCCTTGATACCCAAAGTGGAATCCTATTAAAGTTCAGCAGTTTAGACCTATATCCCTTTGTAACAACGATCTATAAAATTTATACTAAGGACATGGCTAAGCCTTATATGTTTGAGCCGGTGAGTCCTGTCCAATCTGGGTTTATACCCGATAGACATGCCAATGATAATATTCTAGTTGCTCAAGAAATTCTTTATAAAACTAGGAACTCTAATAGTAAGAAAAGGTATTTTGTCATGAAACTTGACATGGAGAAAGCTTATGATAAGGTTAACTGAGATCTTCTTAGATTTATGCATAATTATTTTAAGTTCCCTGCTATCTTTATTCAGACCATCATGAATTGTGTTATGACTCCTTATTTTTCTGTCCTCTGGAATGGGAACCCTTTACCTTCCTTTAAAGGTAGAAGAGGCCTGAGACAAGGAGACCCTATGTCATCTTCTCTCTTTGCCTTATACATTGAATACCTCTCCATCTGTTTAGATAAAGAGGTGTCTGATAATAAATGGAAATCTTTTCCTATAATTAGAGGGGGTACGAGGATTTTTCACTTGATGTTTGCTGATGATATCTTAATCTTTGCCAAAGCAAACTTAAAAGGTGTTAAGAATCAAATGAATGTTCTTAATAAATTTTGTGAGGACACCGGACATTCTTTCAATTTTGAGATATCCAAGCATTACTTCAATGACAGAATGGATAAGGAGATAGCTAAACCTATGTAGATACACATGTATGACCAAAACAAATGATTCGTATGTACTTTGTGGTTCCCTTATAATTGATCGGGTCGGGAGTAGAACCTATAATTTCCTCATTGAGAGAGTTCAAAAGAGACTGTCTGGATGGAAAGAAAAGCATCTCAATAATGCTGGCAGATATTAACCCTTGTTCAATCTGCCACTTCTTCCATCTCCTCTTATATTATGCAGTCTACTTGGCTTCCCCAGAAAACTTGTGACCTTGATAGGCTGAACAGGAATTTCTTATGGAATAGTTATAATGGGAAAGGCATACACATGTTTATCTGGGATAAGATTGCTAGACCTAAATCCATGGGGGGATGGGTAGAAGAAAGGCTAGGGATAATAACATTGCCCTTTTTTCTATGATTGGTGCTGACCTTGTGAGAAATGTAGAGCCTTTGTGGTCTGATATTTTAACCAAGCTTTATTTGAAGCATGAGGATATTTTTGAGGTTAGGGTTAGGATCTATGATTCCCCTTACTGTTAGGGCATTATTAGAGCTTTTAATCATACTAAGAACATGTTTTGATGGAGGATAGACACAGGTAAAGATGTTTCCTTATGGTTTGATAATTGGTTGAATAAAGATAACTTTGATGACTATTTGGAAGGTAATATTTGTATAAGAGACATGAATAAATGCGTGAATGATATTATGTTAATGGTTCCTGTGATCTTTCTTGCATATCTACTTCTATCCGTGATAGATATGCAAAAGAAATTCTGGGGAAGCCTCTGCCTAAATGTACTAACATTTCTGACTGCAGGATATGGATGTGTTGAGTATTTTGTGGTTTCAGTTATAGGTTGATTAATTTTCAAAAAGAATTTTCCCCTTGATTTAAAGCTTTTATTTAATATATTGTGTGACATTTTCTCAAGTTATATTTATCACTAAGAAATATCGAGTTTAAGTGTTTTAGTATCTCAAGTTTCATTAATATGCAAACACTTAAACATTATGTGAGGACATTTTTAATATGTTATATGTATAGTTATGTGATGATGACATCTTTATATATATATATATATATATATATATATATATATATATATATATATATATATATATACTAGTATGAAACTCTCCGTATGATGCACGGAAAACGTTACAATATTCCCACTGTGGGAGATCGAGGAAAATTTGGGAATTGAGTTGGGGGTATGCGATGCACGGAAAATATCATCAAAAACAAAATGAAGTAAATACTAAACATTTCAATAGATTTCTCATAAGCAAACGATGGGGTGTGACCAAGGCTTGAATATTGCAAGCGAGGATCCTTCTTGGAACCGAATTTGGGGCTTAAAAGGCCCAGCTCGAGGTAACTTTCTGCTATGGACTATGAAACACGAAGCTCTACCGGTGTATGAGTTTCTTGCAAAGAGGCATATAATCCCTTCCCCGGATTGTCCTCTTTGTGGAATGGAATCGGAGTCCCCCCTCCATGCTTTGAGAGATTGTAGTTGGGCAATGCATGTGTGGTGTATCTTGACCCCCATGGATCATTGGACAACGTTCTTTGGAGCTTGTACGATTGATGATTGGATAAATGTGAACATTAATTTCTCCAGCCGATCTTTTATTGGTTTGTCGGATTGGAAATATACGTGGAGAGAAGCGGTTTATGGCATTTGGCTGTGGAGGCACCGAGCTTTGCACAACTCGGAGGAAGAGAGGCCCCCAGCCTTCATATTTGCATCTCAGACGGTAGAACGGGCGAAGAATTTACGACTTGCTTGGCAGGATTTAGATTAGTAAATAGTCTATTTTTATCGATTTGTTGCTGTTTTGGCGCACAAAACTTTCTGATGTATTAGACGTGTTAAAGGCTTTCTGATTAATAAAGTGCTGGTTTTGAAAGAAAAAAAAAAGGCAAATGCATTAAGAGACTTCTTAAAGAAATAAACCTCAAAAGAATGAATTGACGCAAAAAGTGTTCGATAAAATTAAAAAAAAAAAAAAAAAAAAAAAAAAGAGGAGTTATCGAGTTGTCATCGTGCAATCCAAAAATGCATACACTTCAAGAATCTGAATTTTTTTATTTCGAATAATAAATAAAAAAAGAAATTTTTTGAATGAAAACTTTCAAGTTTCCCTTTATGTCAAACCTTTATACAATGAAAAAAGTGTACTATATGTCAAACCTTTATTTGCGATAGCCTTTCAGCCACAATCCTTTCTTTTAAGTTTCCCTTTATGAATATAAATTTTAGAAATAAAGACCTAAAAGATATAAAAACGGACTTATTTGACTTATAAGACAAAAAGAATCATTGACTTATAAGACACAAATTAGATAGATAGACTAAATACTTTAATGAAGAAAAAAATAAAATAAAATAAAAGAAATAGGCGCTGCTGCTTTTTTTTTTTTTTTTTTTTTTTCCTGGGTGGGACGCTGTTCATGCTCAATGGTTTTTTTTTTTTTTTTTTTTTTTTTTTTTTTTTTTTTCCTGTGGGACGCTGTTCATGCTCATTGTTTTTTTTTATTTATTTTTTTAACCGATGTATTGACAATCGCGATATAATAACCATCCCGATACATCGACTACAACAATTCAATGACCACCCCGATTCATCAACCACCCCGATACATCGACCACCGCGACGACCGATGCGATGACCATCGCGGTAGAGACACCGCAATGAAGCGACACCGCGATGTAGACACGGAGATGAAGCGACCGTGATGCAGAGACACCGCGAACGGCCGACACCGCGATGCAGCTGACCACCCCGATCAGAGACATCAATGAAGTGACACCGCGATGCAGACATCGCGATGCATTGACCACCCCGATGCAGAGACATCAACGGCGACACCGCGATGTAGACACGGCGATGGTCGCGACCGTGATGCGCAGACACCACAACGAAGTGACACCGCGATGCGAGAGACACCGCGATGCACCGACCACCCCGGCGCAGACATCAATGAAGTGACACCGCGATGCAGAGACACCGCGATGCATTGACCACCCCCGATGCAGAGACATCAATGAAGTGACACCGCGATGCAGAGACATCGCGATGCATTGACCACCCCGATGCGAGACATCAACGTTGACACCGCGATGTAGACACGGCGATGAAATGACACCGTGATGCAAAGACATCACAATAAAGTGACACCACGCTGCACCGACCACCCACGATGCGAGACATCAATGAAGTGACACCGATGACGCAGAGACACCACGATGCATTGACCACCCCGATGCATACAAAGCGACCACCCTATGATGTGTGTAGACACAACGATGCGAGACACCGCGATGTATGCAAAGATATACGCAAAGACATCAATGTCACTTCATTAGTTATCTAACATATGCAGTGACATCTGCAGTGACATCAATGTCACTTCATATTAGATAAACTTAAATATGGTTTATAAGTAAATCTCTTTATTTACACACCCCCAAACACATCTTGATTTCAAAATGTTCCATAATAAACCTATTAGTTTCTTGTAGCTATCCGTGAGTGATTATTTTAGTCTGAAATAAACATATAAATTGATTAATCACACCACAGCGATTTCCCGTTGCTTCCCATTTCCATCACACCTGCATTTTGTCAAACAACAAAAGGACAGAGTTAGACAAATCAAGACATCGTTTTTTTCAGCTGAATTTGAATTAATAATAATCCATCTATAAACACTTCAATTCGTGACAAATCAATTGAAGCAAAGAAGTATACAACGAAAGATGGACTATTTGAGGCCTGAATATTGTGCTGCTAAGACTGAGAATGCAAGAAATTTGTATCCATGTAACATGGCCTTTCAAATATATCAGGAACTTCACTGTCTCTTTCAAGCATTTTCAAAGCATCCAAGATTGTTGGTCTTAAAGCCACCATCAGATGAGCACACAATATCCCAACCAACAAGAACTACAACCGAGACAACTTGCTTCTTCAATCGAATTCAACAAAATACAATCTATAATCCAATCCGCTTTTACCTTTTGCTTCCAATTCAAAGTTTGTTGCTACATTCCAAATTGCTAGTAAATTATTTGGCGCCTCAACCACGTGCACCACTACCACCACACCCTCTCGCTTTCAGAGCGACCATTCAACCCCAGTGCCCAAGGTCCGCATAAAGGACAACAGAGGTAAGCTTATCACGCATTTGTCCCGCCATGTAAACCATTATCATCTTTACATGTCTCATCACCGCTTACCTTGTCGCTGTCGCTTTGCTACGGCTTGAAAACGAAACGAAAAGTTTCAAACGACCGGAAATCTTCGACGGTGTTGATTTTCCGAACGATGAGGAGGTCGATTCGCCGCGCGCCGGAGGCATCATCAAAGGGAATCGATAATTGAGGCATGGAGAGGGTTTTAGAATGGATGGATGAGTAAAGACGGCGTTCGATTTGGTTGAGCTCAAAAGAATCATAGAGAGAGCTTTCGCAGTCCCATAGTATTTTTTTAAATTAGGGGTAACACAGACATATAGATATATTATGTCCTTATGTTCAACAGATTCTTTCGCCCTCCACTGCCATTAAGTCTAAAAAAGTGTACTTTTAAGTAATAAACCCTAAATTTTATAGCTACTTTAGACGAAAAAAAAACCAAAAAGGAAATCTGAGCCAAACACATCAGATAGTACTAATCAATTTTTCAAACATCCGATAATGAAATAAACATCAAAACAATAATTTAAAATAAAAGAATGAAGGTTTCGAACGAAATTTGGAGCAAATTTACAAATCTAGATTATGAATCAGCAAATCAAATAAATAAAAAAATACAATTAGTTGGATCAAACGATTCATCGGAACAAAAAAAAAGTAAAAAAAGGGGGAACCGAGTGTGTAAGCATTGACCCGAAGATTGCAATCTATGTTCAATGGGATAAAAGGCACCAACAATTGTTTTCATATCCTTGTCATTGCTGCTATTCAAGATCTTGCATGAAGGAAGGTTGCAATTCTCTTCCCATGATGATAGTGATTCTGTGCACCATCCAGAGCTCTCAAGTGTCAATACAATTTTCCCCTAAACCGAGGCTGTGATTCTCTCCTCAATTGTCATCTTCGACTCTCATTACCATTCCTGCCCAAAATCCGCAGGAAGGTCTCTTCTAAGCTCTTCCTCAAGGAAGGTCTCTTTATAATCTAAGCAATGTATTCTTTCTTATTGAAATTAATCAAAATTTAAATTTGAAAAAGTAGTCGAATTCATAACATTACCTGTTATGGCCACCGGCTACAAACTCTAATCCGGGAAGAGTTGAGATAGTGATACCAATGTCACCACAAATTCTACTCATCTACCTCTACCGGCACCTTCAAGACTTAAAACTTCCAACAGTGAAAGAATGCGACGGAAAACAAAAATACAAATGCCATGTGTCGGAAATCATGAAAGCGGAAGAAACATATGCAAATAGAATGAAAAAACTAAATCTTAAGTTGAAGAAAAGAATATGGTACAAATGCGACGGAAAACATGAACAATGACCAATTTATTCGTCATTTCTTATGGCCATGGCCAACACGATACTGGATCGGACTAAAAATGAAAGTTCAAAGGATAATCACTCAATATAAAAAGCCAACATTAGTCTCAGTTTACAACAACAAACAAACTGCTTAAGAACTAAAATATCTAAAGTCATAAATCTTGGATAAACCTGGGGAATTATAGCAGAGAGTCCAATTGCTACATCATCTAGGCACACTTGCTGCTGCTCCCTGGCTTCGTCAATCAGGCAACTGATATGGCTAATAATAATGGATAACCTTTAAAATAAAATCAGGCTTTAGAAAATTTGTAGGAACCTATTATGTAGGTAGCATCACATGATTAAACCAACACAATATTCATGAATGAGAAAAGAAATAAATATGAATTAAACATGTCACCAATTTTTGTGCTAGCAACCACATAGCAATTAACACACCATCACAAAGATGTGCAATAACATCAAGTGCAGTACACCATATTAGTATCGTTGTCATAAATATGTTCAATATATGCAATGTAAAGTTAAAGAAGAGAAGTAACAGTATACTATACCAAAAGAGAAGTAACAGTATACTATATCACGCATAATAAAACATTAGGTCAAACAAAGAAAATAACCTCTAAGATAGTGTCTACTTCGAGCCATCAATTCAGTCCATGGAAATGCATAACACCAGATAGGTCTTCAAAGAAGCATCAGTAGACTAAAAAAAGCATCAAAACATCCACATAAAGCATCAATAAAGTCTATATGTATAAAAAGATTCTAAACACAGTTGTTATGGAAAGGAGGTAGCATACACTAAACCACAAAGTAAACCTAAAAATAAATAATAGAAAAGAAAAAAATGTAAAAAAAAAAACTGACCTCATGTAGTAAGAATAGTGCTGGACACAAATCACACATTGTCTACATTCTCGAATTAGTGCCGAAAGGGCATTCAAGCGCTCTAGAGACCAACCGAATTCAGTAATAATCCATAATCACAATACATAAAGAGCTTCAGAACACATGATAATTATTATTTATCAATATGTACTTTACATAATATAAGAGAAAGTCTGAATAAAAAATTGAAAGCTTTGAAACTAAACATGACATTCACATAGTTGGTGACTTTCTCGTTCTTGGATTTCTCCAGCAATTTTTGGCGCTGAATTTACTCTTGCTGCTCAATTTCATTCATCAACATCTCAGCTCGTTCTGCTTGCTTCATGATTTCCCTTTCCTGCTTCTCTCTATCTGCCATATCAACTCTAGTCCTCTTCAATTTCATCTTCTCCTTGAAAATCGTCTCCGAATCACGATCAATATAAGTAATAACCCATCCTTTAAACGTCACCTCAAATTTACACTTACCTGTTCTCCCTAATTAACAAAATCAGTTAACGTAGCCCACTGAGTCGCGCTCATATGAATATGGTGTCGATCAAATATATGCTCGTTATACACAACCGTAGCGGAAAACGGCTGAATCGATGACTCCTCTTCAGATGCTATAGAAAATCGGTTCTTTGGAATAACCATCGATGACTCGATTAGGGTTTCAAAATGGGAACCTATACAAATATCTGAAATTTGTGCAGACTAAAAGAACAAACAATGGAATAACAACATCGTTGGTTATGCGAATTAAAGAAACAACATCAACTTTATTACCTGAAATCATCAAGCCCATATCCCGATCAGAAGCATAATAACTTGAATCGTTGAATGATATGTGTAAGGATGGTACCTGAAATTACCAATCAAATTCAGATCAGCAAGATAATAAGCAATCCCCTTGTTGAAAACTACTGGAGTGATATTGGCTTTTGAGTGATGCTTAAAAATGACCGTAATGTGTTAGTATTAATCAAGGCACATCTTGTAGTCAAGTGTGCCACCATCTTGTAGTCAAGTGTGCTTGTCCCAAAGATTCACAACATATGATCAACAACAACAACAACAAACAAAAACCCGCAAAAGAAGGAGCGGAAGAATATTGAGCAGAACAATGGTGTACCCTTCTGTGTTCCACATACAAAGCAAGAATCTTTAGGGTATCCGGTACCTTAAACATATCGCCATTTGAGACATGAAAAGCTATTCTCTTGAGTTAGTTGTTCTCAATAGTCACACTTACTGATCCACTTTTCATCAAATTCAAGCTAAGATTATTGAATCGTTCTCTCGAGTATTGCCTCGATGCCTTTCTCCAGTCTGTACCTGCATTCATCATTGCAGCAAACTCCTCATAGCTTATACATCCATCCTAGCAGCAAAAGTAAATATAAATTGTTAAAAATCAGAAGAGAACAACAGCAGTATCTCCATCACCGTTCTTCATTTCAAATGAGACTGTGAAAAGAAAACAACCAGAAACCAGTAAGAGAAAATTCCAAAAGAAATTAGAAAGAAAAAATCGAAAAAAAAAAAAAAAACTAATCCCCAAATAATGCAGTTCAACAGATGGAAAAGGGCAGATGCTGTTGGTAATTTGCAAAATTGGTGAATAAATGTTTCTCCGCTCCGTGTATAGAGGGTGGATGGGATGGGATGGAATTCGTGGGTTTGTGGAGTGGGAATCATGGGTGGATGGCTTCCGGCATGTAACAACCACGATGCGCGGATGGTTGAGGGATGGCAATCGTGGTTTAGTTTTTTTTTTTTAACTCTTTAAATTCCGGGTTTGGGTCGGGTCAATTGGCTTAATTGGGTCAATTGGCAGTTAATCGATTGAAAATATAATATAAGATATATATATATATATACTAAGAGAAACTTCGCACATTTACTTTATAACGTTAAATTTAAAAAGAAACATCATGTAAAAATAAAATTTTTAAATGAAAAGAATGGTAGACCCAAAAATTCATTAGATACAATACACGCGCGTGATAATGAATCAAAAAGGATCATTGAGATAGTTTTGACGTTGTGCATTAAATGATAATTTTCTTATTCCAAAATTAGATAAATGTGATTCCAAACCCATCAATGGGCTTCGTCTATTCTGAATCATTGCTCCCATTAACCTGAATATCAACACACAAAAATTGATAAATATTATCAACATAAAATGTTCCCGTTATAACGCTGATCGTCATAAAACAAAATACCATCAAGAAACAACTACACAATTCAAACACACGTAGACCATTTGAAGTAAGCGATATGAATGTAAGGTGCTGATGAGAGTAAAAAAAAATGCCACGAAACAAAAAGCCACACCAAATGCAATGTAACCAAAAAGAACGGTGGAAAAAGAACGCATCGGCAATCACTTGCAATGTAACGAACAAAACACAGTGATCGAAAGAAGTCATCAATAGGGTGTGGAAAATCTGCAACTCAAGGGTGCCATATGAAGAGTAATGGAAAAGCCATTGGAAAAAATGGACAGTAAACCTGCATATTGGTGTATACTGCATGAAGAGAAGACATGGCCTCCATTTCCTTTATATATTCATGAAGTTAAAGTGTACGAATGTTTTCAATAGCAAACACATCTTGCACTTTCCCTGCACCACCATCAAAGAAAGAATGTTTGCTGAAAGAAATTGTTAACGACATGAAAGCATATTGTTTTATGAAAAATTACAAATGGTACACATGTAAAGGGAGAACATCAATTGCCATGGAAAAAAGCATGCTGGACATAATTTTGCAGGTGCAATATATGTGCCAATGTTGAAAGAGAGTCAAAAAAAAACATATAACATGGAGCTAACAAAATGAAAGGGACACATGGAATACTCCGAGATCATTCAACAGAAGGAAACCACAAAAAAAAGTCTATAAAAAACGATTCCCGGGACTATGTAATTGCTTTTAGTTGCACCATTGTTTGACCAAACCCCAGCAATCATGGAAGGGAAACTCTCATACTATAAACACTCAGAAAACATACACAATTGCCTGAAAAAGTGAACAAATGTTATCGAATCTCAATTGCATGATCAACCGAGTCGCCCTCTTTAACAAATGCGATCATCCGCCACACCAAAATGTCCGCGAGCTCCTCCTTTTACTTTTCAAAGCCTAACCCATTTAGACTTGAATGAAGACAACCGCATAATGAATAACAAAAGTTTATAACAAAATCACATAACCCTTAAGCATAGACAAAATTAAAGCCTCATCCGACCCTGGCCTTGTCATTGTAAAGAAAAAAATTGATATAGAAAAAGGTCAAGTGAAGAATCAAGCTAATGAGAATTTAAACATGAAAATAGCATGAAAAGAATTTTAAAACTGAATGAAGAGCAAAACAATATGTGTCACGTCGTTATCAAGGAGGCCAAAGGTTTCTAAACTCCGCAATCCGCCTCCTCCATTGTTTTCATATTTTCTCCTTAGACGATTTATAATGTTTGGGGAAAGGAGAAAAAAGAGAGGATATGGATCATGGGTGAAACGCGAATACGAGAAAATGAAAGAAGTAGAAAACTACCCCACTTTGTCAATGGAGAAAACATCGAAACTCACCCTTGTTCCACCCATGCTAACCTCTCGAGTCGCCCATCTCCTCTCTTCAACAATGACCAATCTTAGAAAGTTGCTTCGCCATTCACCCCATCTTCAACAAAGGACGCCTTTTTGTGAAATTGCAGAGAGTTACATCCTGTTGAAATTTAAGGATAAATTCAAATGTCGATACATTATGCACTTATTCTATCCAATCAAGATCAATATAGCGGAAACTTTTCTTCCATGCCGAAAGAGAGATTAAAATTTCAAATGATGTTAGAAAAAGATAAGCCATCTCATTATAAAATAAAAGAAAAGAAAATTGAAATACATTATTTGTGATTCATGTAAGCATAACATGAAGACGATAATTGATTATATATATCTCTATGGTACTTTATGAGACGTTGAGTACCAATCAAGCACTCACATGAAGATGAAACACATGCTTGCAATTAGTAACCTGCAAGAGAGCATAAAAGTAAAAGATCATTAAATATTCTCGAACAATAAGTACAGAAGCAATCTCAATGACATGTTGCAAGAATCATTAAGAATATCCGGATTTAAACCACCTTTCAAAAAGGCCGTACATAAAGTCTAATTTAATCACCTTCCAATACTCCTCGAAATTGATCACCTTCCAAAAGGCCACACATGGAGTCAAACAGCTTATCAGTAATCAAACAACTTGAAACCTAGATTCAAGGAAATCACACTGAAAATGAGCAAATTTTCTTAAATGAAGCATATAAACATAAGAAATCTATATATATCGAAAAATAGAATAAGCAGAAAACATAACTACAAAGAGAAAGAAAAATAATTACTCTACCAAATGCAAAGAGCAGACCTAGAATGAAGTGAGTAATGAGAAACAAACCACTCCTGCTAATACCCTGCAAAAGAAAAATATTTAGAAAGCAATTAACAACAATTTTATGTGTACAAAACTCAATTGATACTCAAACACCCATTCTTTACAAACTCACGACTTTACAAATGCAACTTGTGGTTTCATGTGCAAATGAAGTTAAATTTTCAGTAGCAACATAAATTCAACATTGTGGAATCAAACCGAACCATAAATAAAAACATCTGAACATGGCTAGGGAAGCAAAAATTGCCTGCAAGATGAAATAAATAAAAGATGAGAGAGCAAGACCAAATTATATCAGAAGCACATAAATGCAAATATCAAGTAGAATAATCCCAAAGAAGTCGAACACTAAAGTGAAGCCATGAAAACAACTAAAAAGGAATAAATCCCAGCTGTTAAGAAGATTGAGACATAAATAAAATCGAGCTCAAAAGAAAAGAATAAAAGAAAAATCAACCATATCCCGAGCCGGCAAAGAAAATAAAATGCTTCACCAACAAAGATTTGCAAGAAGTGGAGGGAAAAAGAGCCAAGGTAAACAAACATAGAACCTCCTCTTCCCGGACGTGTTGTACCTTTCTTCCCGAGTGAAGAGTCGCCACAATAACCTTCACACTTCTGTCCGAGCAGCTTTGCCACCCAACGTAAACAATCCCAACATGCTCTCACCCCCCCAAAAAAAAAAAAAAAAAAAAAAAAAAACTCTTACAACCTACCAATCAAAAGGGCATATTTGGAGGGGAAAGACGATAAAAAAAAAAAAAAAAAACCATGAAAAGAATCATAAAAGAAACTTTGCCAGGTAATCAAAACCAAATTCAACAAAACACAAAAGAGTGATTAAACATGAGTGATCATATTGTTACACAAACCTCTTACAACCTGCCAACCAAAATCGGGCATATTTGTAGATTGCAACACTTAAAAATTTTCACCCATGTGACCTGTAGGATTCCTGTATGACATTAGAGAGTGAAAGAAATTATGAATAACATCAAAACATCAAGACTTCCGACTTAAAAAAATCACCAAAACAATAATAAGGCATATTTAGACTTGAAAAACATCAAGACTTATGACTAAAAAAAACAGCAAAACAATAATAAGGCATATTTAGACTTGAAATGGAAGAAAGCAGTTACTTTGAGAATCATGTCCATCTCAAAAAAATATTTGTTCAATTATAATGGTTTCCCATTGATCATTCCAGCGTGTAGGCGGAGGAAAAAGCCATCAAAACCCCATGGACCGCCTTTCAAAACTCTATTTAGATCAGAGTCATGGTGAAATAAATTGTAGAAATTACCTTTGAGATACACCGATGTTTTCCAAGATTTACTTGAGCGCGCTTCTGAGCCCTCGACTACCGATCTCCTTCAAGAGAAAAAATTTCCGATCAACGCCCTTCGGTGAGAAAAAATTCCCGATGAGGAGGTATTGCACAGAGCAACTCCATCGGTGAGTTGATCCTTGTACTGATGATGAGTGGCTTGACCGAATTGTCAACATATTATGAAAAAAATGCGTATAAAAAAAGAACGAACCCATCCCTCGCTTCAGAGTTATGCCCCACGATTTGCTCCAAAAATCCCACGATGTGCTTCCAACCTCTAACTTCCTCAAAGATCTCGCCATCAACCTCTAACTTTCCAACTCCCGCTCCTCATCCCTATTAACTCCTTTCCTCCTTCAAAAATGCATCAAAAACAAATCAATACAAAAGTTCATGAAGGGTATGATGATAGACCAACGAAGATGAAATTGATTGGTTTCACGAACCTGCCTTCCATGTCAAGGCTTTGAAATTGATTGGTTTCACGAACTCGTTACATGATTTCCTGGCAAAGATTTTTTTTTTTTTACAATGGGGATCTGCTTCTTTTTGAAAACGGAGTCGAGATCGAATCAAGATCGAAAACGATCGCATGAAAGGTCAATCTTTCATACTCATCCTTCATAAAAACGCATAAGGCACAAAATCACCGAGCATCTATGTGAAATCGTAAAAGGTAAAATGCTTAATTTGATTCGGAAAAATCAAGAAGAAATCTAAACTTTCGTGAGAGAGATGAAAGGTGAAATAAGAAAAATGTAGCTACCTTCGGATTGCTTCAAATCATGCGCTCAGAATTTGGAAAGAAATGAGAACAAAAAGGAGGAAGAGGAGATATTGGTTGTGGGGAACGTGGGATAATGGGATGATCGTAGGTTTATTTACTACGGAACCGAAAGACGATGGGTGGGGGCGGCGGTT
Source organism: Gentiana macrophylla (assembly GCA_026214975.1). Taxonomy (NCBI): domain Eukaryota; kingdom Viridiplantae; phylum Streptophyta; class Magnoliopsida; order Gentianales; family Gentianaceae; genus Gentiana; species Gentiana macrophylla. The sequence goes on from CM047805.1 coordinate 21,990,014, forward strand.
GTTTGAGAAAAGGGGAGGTGGTGGTTTTGTGGTAATGGGTGAGGAGGAGATAGTGCTGGGCGTAGGTTTTATTTTTATTTTTTATTTTTTGTGTTTAAAGACAACTCCCATTCTAACTCCCCACTATCCCACGATCCGCTTTTTAATAATATTTCTTTTATTTTTCCCGGTTTTCGGTATGGAAAACGAGTTTTGTGTAGTGTTTTTTCCGGTCGAATTAATCTAAGAATTGGGTTAAACCCTTCCTCTATATATATATAGTATAGATATTTGAGAATATTAGGTTTTAGTCCACTTTCTGTCTTGTATATAAATTTTAATCCAGTTTATATTTTTTTTGTTGATTTAAGGACAAAACATTTTTCTTCGGACTATTTTGCCCTTTCTTTTTATTTTCTATGTAGAGTACTATACGCTCCAGGAAAGAATTGGCATCTGTTACCAACGGACTCAACGGCAACAACACAGGAAAATTTCCTCAAATTCCCAAATTCGATCGATCTAGGATTAAAACAGCAGGAAAAAGAAGAAGAAGATGCCGAAGAACAAGGGGAAGGGAGGAAAGAACAGGAAGAGAGGAAAGAACGAGGCGGACGATTGGTCTCCGCCGCTCTCCCTTCACCGGAGCTACCTTCCTTCGCCGGAGGTCATCAATCAAATGTAGCAGCAGCAGCAGTTCGGCCAGCATCTTGCTCTGTTCTGTTTGATACTAAAGTTTTTCTGAAGGAAGATGAAGCTTGTTCAATTATGGTATATTATGTTGATTTTGCTTATTGATTAGAATTTTTGCTCTGTTTTTGTTTCTTCAACCTTAAAGTTTGAAATTTTGAGGTTTGTTGTTGATCTGATGGAGGGTTTTCATAATTTTCACATTATGATTTGCTGTATCTGTTTTTCCTTAAATCTTAATGCTGTGGATGAACTGCTTGTGTTCAAAGCTGTTGCTTTTTGAGTTTTTCAATAGGTGGTCTTTCACACTAGCTGTTCTGATTCAATTCTTTAATCAAATTTCACAGTTTAGACAAATGAAAATCGAAGCAAAAGACAGTAGTAAAACAATATTCTGTTTGAGCATTTGAACAATGTTGTTAATGTTGTGTTGTTATTCTGCTTGATTTTTAGGAGCATGGAAGAGGGAAAAGTGCTTGACACAGTGGTGGAGATTCAAGACATACATGATGCTGCTAAAGAGATAGAGCAGAGTTTGCTTGAGCTTCATCAAATCTTCTTAGAACTCAATCACTTCATCCATGTGTTTATTTTTACTTTTATTCCTTGATGTGGTCTCATTTTGTGATTATTAAGTATGAACTTATGTTGCTGTGTGTAGAATAGATTGATCACAACCTTAATGAATGATGATACAAGTAGTAAAAATCATTGTCAATTCATAATATGTTCAAATGTTCAAATTGATTTTTGAGCAGAGATTGAAAAAAGAGTATTCATTTGGGTTTTGAATAGCAATAACTCTTTTGCAAGTATTCAAAAATTAGTTTTTATTTTTCTATTTGAGAGGACAAAGATGCTATTACAAAGGTACTTTTAAATCCAGCCTGCTTGCAACTTGATTAGTCTTTTGTTTGGTTGGTTTTATGAACTGTGGGTTAATTGTGCTTTACAGGCTTCAAAACAGAGTGTTGTAAAACAAATAACAGAGGGTAAGGCTCAGCTGATTGCCTCGAGTGATAGTTTTAGTGTGTTCTTGTGTTTTGAATGTGATACTGTGATATCGATATCGCGATACTATTATCGCTGATATCATATCACATCGCGATATCGACATCGATATCATATCGCATGTTAGTGAACGCCGTGATAAAATCCGCTTTCAAATACTACGTCGAAAAGGTATCAAATGAGGTCTCAAAATGAAGATAAAATAAATATGAAATTTGGTCAAACAATTTTGACGATCGGTTTAAAATCAAAAGCTTACGTTTGTTTATAAAAAAACGCCCAATTAAAGCAAATATTTTTAGCGCTTTCAAAATTTATGTCGGAAGGAGATCGATTTGTACTCAAATTAAAGAGCAAAAAAAAATGAATTTTTGGTGAAATTTTTTTGACGATCGGAGTTTAAAATCAAAAGTTATCTTGTTTGAAAAAAAGATGAAGCAGCAGCTTATATGTCAGCAGCTTATATTGATGAAATGAAGCGCGCATGTCCAATAAGATGTATTTTTGTCAAAATCTGAATTTTTTTCATTCTTTTACAACTAAAAAGTTTATGTCCTGCTTATTTATTTATTTTGGGTCAAAATTTGGACTTTTCCCTCCTTCCCTCTATTTTTTTAGGGGAATTCTGATCCAATATACTTATAACTTTCTGATCAGCCTTTTTTTATTTTAATCTATCTTGGACCTACAACAGTAACCCGAGCCCAATAACCATTTACAAAACTCGGCCTTCTATTATTTCCTCTAATTAACCTATTTCTCATAACCCTACACCTGAACTGTTCCTTATACGCCTGGTATTATTTTAAAACCCAAAATTCTCCTTAAAAATGATATGTAATCTTGCTGACGAATCATGCTTTGCCAAGTGTACAGATGATATGTAATAAGACATTGATAAGATTAAAAGATATACATCTATCTGGTTAATCAGATAGTGCCATGTGTCATATGTCTAAGATTTCAAATATATCATCTTATCCTGGTTTGTAATGATATTGTATTTTGTATTAATTATTTTTACTAAACCAAATCACTTTATAATTATCAATTTATTTGAAAACTTTATTTAGTTTCACTTTTCTTAATCTTGAGTTTATAAAATATATTATAAACATAACTTATATTTTTTTACTAATTGTATTTGAAAAAGTTAATATACTTTGAGTTGTCAAACACATTTCATTTCAAAAAATACATAATGATAATTTCTTGTTTTAACTTAATTTGAAAGTTCCTCAAACAAAAAACAAAAAACAAAAAAGAAGAAGAAGAAGAAGAAGAAATGATTAGACTTTATACTATTATCAAACAACTACTTTCAACTACCTATCTAATATTTTATTAATAAAAACCAAATTTACCATTTGTGTCAAAAAGCCATTACACGTGAAATAGCCCCCACCCACATTTCTTTCACTCATTTTACACTTTCCATCAATTTCATGGGCCCATGACTCATATAGATGGCATTATTGGTTCAAGCCACTACTATCACTCTAGCCGTTCCTCTTCTATCTCTCTGTTACCCAAACGTTTCTTGAAAATTCTCGAATCTCTGCAAATCTTAATAGAGATTTCTCGCTCTTTTTGTTCTTCTCTTTCACATGTCAAAACCCGAATTTGGTAAGAACAGTCTGCTCCTTCAATCGTTCTATTCAAGCCACCAACGTCTCTGTGGTGTTTAAGGAAGGTTTGAAGAAAGATCCCGACTTTATGATGATTTGATTCGATTCAAGAAACGCTCATTAACACGAAAGCTTGATTCTAGTAGTAAACTCTCTTATTCAAAGATCTTGCAGTCAAATTCATGGCAAGGTGAAATCTTTCTGTTTATGGCTCATATTTACAGTTATTATACTGATTCGAATATTTTCACTGCCTGATTTTGTTGAAGATTACAACAACAACAAACTGAACATAAACACAGTCCAACTTGTTCTTAAAGGCAATACATCAAACACCTACACGCAGAAGCAGTTAGGAGTTTGTTATCAACCAACTAATGTTACAACTACCTCCAACCAACTCACAACACATCTAACTAGTATATGTTTCGATACACACTCATATTGTAATTTATATTCGTAATACACTCGATTCAATAAAAGTTTTCTTTCATCTTCTCTCAATGTCACTGTTCTTATTTCCTTCATGTTACTGTTCCTAGTTTCTGTTGTTATTCAATCGAGCTGTAGCTATGATTTCATCATGGTATCAGAGCTATGATGCTTCCGCATTGATTTTGATTCTTGTTCTTGCTTCGCATACGCATTTGATTTTGTTTTCCTCTGCTTTTATCATTTTCGGCAATTTGTCGTGGCAAATCCTCAAAATCCCATTCCTTCAGATTTGATTCTTCATCCTGGTGAGAGTCCTGCTTTTATCTTGGTTCAACCCGTTCTTGATGAATCGAATTATCATGGTTGGAAAACGGCTATGCTCAATGCTCTTTCTACCAAGAATAAACTTGGTTTTATTGATGGCTCGTCCCTGCTTCCTCCCGCTGAGATGCCTATGAATCTCTTTGGATACGAAACAATAGTATGGTTAAAGCTTGGCTTGGAAATGTAGTTTCAAGGAATATAGCTCAGAGTGTTATGAATTATCAAACAGCGAAGAAAATTTGGGATAATCTTGCAGACAGATAAGGTGGAGGAGATACAGATAGGCTTTCAGATCTGATGGATGAAATTCAAGGTATGAAGCAAGGAGATCTTTCAGTTTCAAAATATTTTGCAAAGCTTAAAATCATTTGGGATCAGTTGGTGTCATTGACTCATCCTCCTACATGTAATTGCGGTCAGAAGTGGTATCAAGAACATAATGAAAGGCATCATGTCATTCGATTCTTGAAAGGCCTAAATGAAAGTTTCAGTACAATGAAATCACAGGTTCTGCTCATCTCCCCTTTTTCCAACTCTTAAGAATGTGTTTTCAATGGCCCTAAAACAAGAAATACAACATCATTATGTTAATTCTGTTAATAATCTTGATAATGTTTCTGGAGTTTTTGATAAGGCTGTAGTGGCTCAAAATCAAATGCAGCCTTCTTCCAATAACAATTTCGTGAAAATTATAATAATGGAAGTAAAACCCAATGTACTTTTTGTGGTATGCAAGGGCACACCATAGATAGGTGTTATAAGAAGCATGGTTTTCCTGCAAATTTCAAAGGTAGAGGGAGGGGCAGATCCATGGTTAACAATGTAGCTTCAGATGATGTTTCAGTCCAGAATTCTCAAAATCAGATAGGAAATCTTCAGGCACCTGTTACTCAAGAGCAATATCAGCAAAACTTGAACATTCTGAGACCAGGTTCTGTGCCATATTCTAATTCACAAGAAGCTGTAGAAACTGGATACAATTCTGTGAATTCTGCTGTTCTTTCAACTAATTTTGGCACTATGGAGTCAAGTTTGTCTAAATCTTTTACTTGTCTTGATTGGATAGTGGACAGTGGTGCCACTGATCATATTATTTTTAATAAGGATCTGTTTAGTTCCTGTGAGGCTGTTTTTGATAAATTTGTGAGTTTACCTAATGGTAATGACATAAGAGTTTCTCATATTGGTCAAGTTAAGATTAATCCTGATTTAATACTTGACAATGTCTTATGTGTTCCTGCTTTTCATTGCAATTTGATGTCTATCAGCAAACTTATTAGGTCTAGGGCTTACAATGTTAAGTTCTTTATGGATTCCTGTGTAATTCAGGATATAATAAGCTTGAAGAGGATTGGTTCAGCTAATTTGGTCAAAGGCATGTACATCCTAAAAGCAGATACTTCTTGTTGTTTACCTTGCTGAACCATGTCCATTCATCCACAATCAATGCTTAATATGGCACTACTGAAGCTTGGACATGCTTTTGATCAAAGATCGAAAGTTTTACAAAAGGAACATATTGATATACAAGTTCCAGAAGGACACATTTGTGATGTTTGCCCAATGGCTAAGCAGTCTAGGCTTAGTTTTCCCTTAAGTGTTTCTGTTTCAAAATCATGTTTTGATTTAGTTCATATGGACATTTGGGGCCCATATAGAGTAGTTGGTATTCATGGTCATAGGTTTTTCCTAACAGTTGTTGATGATTACAGTAGATTTTGTTGGATTTTCATGTTGAAGTCAAAAGGAGAAGTCAGAAATCTTGTCAAACAGTTTTGTATGTTAATTCAAACTCAGTTTAATAAAACAGTGAAATGTTTGAGGACTGATAATGGTTTAGAATTTGACTTGCCTGATTTCTATGCTTCACAAAGTATTCTACATCAGACATCAGTAATCAAAACTCCCAACAAAATGGTGTAGTTGAAAGGAAACATCAACACATCCTTAATGTTGCTAGGATTTTGAGATTTCACCGATTTACCTTTGATTTATCGGTCATACTTTGTTCTACATGTCAGTAAATTTGATAAACATCATTCCTTCTCCATTACTAAACAACAAAACACCTTATGAATTGATGTATTCTCAAAAGCCTAAGTATAACAATGTCGAGTGTTTGGTCGCTTGACTTATGCTTACAATTTAAATCATGACAATAATAAATTTGAAAAAGAGGAATCAAATCATTTATTTAGGAATGTACCAAATGTGAAAGTCATTTTATCTTTAAACCTTCGCAATAGACATGATTTTTGTTGCAAGAGATGTTGTATTTCATGAATTTTCTTTTCCTTGTAAGGATGGCACAGCATCAGGTAATATCCAGAATTTACCCCTGCCTATTCCTTTTGATCAAGATATTTCATCTGCTTCTGATACTACTTTTATGCCACCACAAGCACCTCCTTCTCCTGATCCTGAAAGTCCTTTACATGATCAGTTAAATAATCAAGAACATGATCATGACATCATTGATCATGTTGATGATGTAAACTTTCTGGATTATGTAGAAAAGTTGCCTGCAAATGAGGATCCAAATGTAAGAAGGTCTTCTAGAAATAGAGGAGTACCATCTTATCTTAATGATTATGTGATGAGACTGTATTTTATGGGACTTTCTGTGCTTATTGTATATCTATTTGGTCGGGAGATACTCTGTATTTTATGGAAATGCTTTGGTTGTGTGTTGATTTTTGAGAGTGTATGAATTGTCCCTATGTAGTATAATGAGAGTTTATCCGTGAGGACAAGTTAGGACTCTTTCATTTTGCCCCTTTAAAGTTTATGATCGAGTGATGTTATAGTGAGTCGTATGAATACTAGTGTGTGTTGTGCCTTGCTTTGTTATCATTTGATTTGCATTATGAGATACGAGGTTGATGAAAAGGTTGGACGTGCGTCATTGATTGGAATTCTTTTGGTGCTTTGCATTCATATAGTTTTAGGTCATTCATATAAGATTTAAGATCATGCATTTTTCTTTTCTTATTTTTGGGATTGAGAGTGCATTGCTTGAGGACAATCAATAATCTAAGTGTGGGGGAGTGATGAGACTGTATTTTATGGGACTTTCTGTGCTTATTGTATATCTATTTGGTCGGAGATGCTCTGCTTTGGGTATGTTTTTATGATTTTCGTGTTTTAAGAGCCCGGAAGAGACGATGGAGGAATTTTGGACGTATAGAGCAATGTTCGAATGTTTTGTTGGAGAAGGGAGGAAAGCGTCATTTCAAGAATCGTGAATTTCGGTTTTAGCTATGTCGAGACCCGACTAATAAAGAGAAGACAAAGCATATCAAAACCAACCGTGGATTTCGTTTTAAGACACATCGGATTTTTATTATTAAAACACCCTTTATTATTATTATTATTATTATTATTATTATTATTATTATTATTATTACTAAGCAATAATTGGGCTTGGCCCAAGTAAGTCTCGACAATTCCATAGAGTCTGTGTAATGTGAGCAAAGAACATGAGACTATTAGGAGATTAGATATTAGTTTAGGTTTGGAAAAAATAGAAAAGGGAGAATAGAATGGAGTAGTTCGGCCGGGACGAAAGAAGAGAGAGAAGCGGTGCAAGACTTCGACGCCGGCTACCTTTTCTTCCATGTAATACTACTTTTATTTTGCCTTGCTTTTATTTTATTTTTATGATTAGTTAAATTTTCTATTCCAGTTGATTGATTATTGAACCTCAATTTTATATGGTTGTGAGATCTAATCGTATTATCTCCTCGTTTGATTGTTAGTATCTGGTCATTTTACATTATCATATAGATTAGAATTATTCGTTTAATTGTTGGCGCGTGATAATTAAACGGATATTTTGATCTAGCACCAAAACCCATCTTAGGCGGTTGTCATAAAAGATTGGATTTTTAGTGGTAAACAACACATTACTTGCCGGTTCGTAGCCCGTAGGATTCCCTGTTGTGGAAATAGATAATCTAGGTTAAAATTAGTCCGGTTGGATTAATACCTTGAATTGGGTCTCTCAAACCTTAATGCTTCCGGGATTCCAAACTCTTATGACCGTGTCTAGGGGTGTCTTCCGGTTAGAGAATAATTAATGATCGTGTCTTGATTATCGAATTTAGGAGAGATTGGTCACTTGGCGGTTGTCGGTGACTATAACCAATTTATTAATGATGTAACGAGTCATCCTTGAATCGATGATCAATCGTAAGAATTGAGGGGGAAACGATTAATTAACTGGAACTTTTCCTCGTTTATTTTTCATTTCTTTTTAGGATATTAGGTAAAAACACAAATATATTTTGTTTGACAAATTTTAGGAGAAATAAATCTACCGTTCCCTGTGGGTTCGACCCCTGCTTCCACTATACTAGCTATAGAGGTTGTAGGTGATTTATCTTTGGTGGTTTAACGACCCACCATTATGCGTGTCATAATATTGCCACACACGCTTCCCCTCATCTTATGGCAAAAGTAGATACACTAGACCACTTATCTCATCAAGCATAAAATCTTATGTTTTCGATTACTCAAGTTACAGCAGAACCAAAAACCTACAATGAAGCAGTGAAACATCAAGAATGGAGAATAGCTATGGACAATGAGATTAAAGCTCTCCAACAAACAAACACATGGGAGATAGTACCTCTACCAAAAGGGAAACAAACAATAGGTTGCAAATGGGTGTATAGGATCAAGAGGAAATCTGATGGATCCATAGAAAGTTATAAAGCAAGACTTGTAGCCAAAGACTACACACAACAATTGGGGCTAGATTATCTAGACACATTCTCACCTGTAGCCAAATTAACAACTGTAAGAACACTATTTGCAATTGCAGCAGCCAAGAACTGGAATTTACAGCAGTTAGATGTGAACAATGCTTTCTTGCATGGAGACTTGATAGAAGAAGTTTACATGGAAGTACCTCAGGGTTTCAAGGCAGAACCAGGTCATGTTTGCAAGCTTATTAAGTCTCTATATGGATTGAAACAAGCAAGTAGACAATGGAACATCAAGCTAACACAAGCCCTGCTTGAGATGGGGTACAGACAGTCCAAACAAGATTACAGTTTATTCATTAAAGGTTCAAATGAGTCATTTGTAGCTGTTTTAGTATATGTGGATGATGTTCTTATAACAAGTCCTGACATGGAAGAAATCAAGCAGTTGAAGAGCTTCCTAAATGATAAATTTGGTATAAAAGATCTTGGATATCTTAAATACTTCTTAGGTTTGGAAGTAGCCAGATCAAAGAAAGGGATTGTGCTATCTCAAAGAAAATACTGCATGGAATTGTTAGAAGAATATGGATATACATAATGTAAACCTAGTGAAATACCTATGGACACTTCCATCAATCTACACAGCAAAGATTCAGAACCATTAAAATCCAACAGCTACTATAGGAGCTTAATAGGTAAACTTCTATACTTAGGATTGACAAGGCCAGACATCACTTATGCCACACAGCAGCTTAGTCAATACCTTGACAAACCAACAGAATTACAGCTTCAAGCAGCTCACAAACTGCTCAAATATCTAAAGAAGTCCCCTGGCCAAGGTATCTTCTTTCCATCTCAAAACAATCTAGAACTAAAGTGCTTTGTGGATTCAGATTGGGCCAGATGCAATGACACAAGAAGATCTGTAACAGGATTCTCTGTTTTCTTTGGTGATTCACTCATAAGTTGGAAGTCAAAAAAGCATACCACTTGCATCCGTAAGTTCTTCAGAGGCAGAATATGAAGCAATGGCTATGGCATCCTGTGAATTACAAAGGGCTCACCTATTTACTTGCAGAATTCAACATTAAACAGAATAGACCTATTCCCTTATTCTGTGACAAAAAAATCTGTATTATATATAGTTGAGAATCCAGTCTTCCATGAAAGAACCAAGCACATAGAGATAGACTGTCATTTAATAAAAGACAGATATCAGCAAGGCCTCTTAAAACCTCTACCTGTATCAACAGAGCTTCAACTTGCAGATTTATTTACAAAACCCTTCAGCAGATCCAGACTTCAGTCACTACTCAGTTCTTATCCACTTATCAATATCTATCAACCTAAATGTTCAGTTTGAGAGGGGGTGTTGAAGATTACAGCAGCAACAAACTGAACATAAACACAGTCCAACTTGTTCTTAGAGGCAATACATCAAACACCTATACACAAAAGCAGTTATGAGTTTATTATCAACCAACTAGCGGTTACAACTACCCCAACCAACTCACAACACATCTAACTAGTATATAAGCTGATACACAGTCATATTGTAATTTATATTCAAAATACATTGATTCAATAAAAAAATTCTTTCATCTTCTCTCAATGTCACTGTTCTTATTTTCTTCATGTTACTGTTCCTAGTTTCTGTTGTTATTCAATCGAGTTGTAGCTACGATTTCATAAAATTTTGTGCCGTTGTGTTCATTTATAGAAATGGTATCACTGAAACATGTTGAAAATGTGAAGTTGGTGTGAAAGACTGAATCTTTTCACCCTCGTGTCCAAAATAAGAAATCCTAATTCAGGGTAGTCTCGTTCTCATTTACTGAGTTAATATTATCATTTATTATCCTGATTACGAACTTGATACTGTGCTGATTTGGTCATTTGTCCTTGATTGTAGCTCCCACGTGACCATAATGGCAGCTTCACGATACAAAGGCATGGCCTTTTGGATTACCTTCACGCATTTCCTATCGGATTTGAAGTGATTGCTACCATTAAATGCTGATTCTGGAGGTAGATATTTGAACCAAGTTCAATGCCGGTTCACTCTGGTAAATTGGCTTGAACCAATCATGACCCGATCCCCTTGTTAAACTGAGAGTTCGATGAACTCAATGAAGTTCTCATCTTAGATTGGTGAACCAAAGATGTCGGTTTGTCGGTTTATTTAGGTTATATCACTGGTCTTAAAGCTGAGGGTCTACACCCTGTGATGCAATTGGTTTAATCACGATTTTATACGCTGAATTATTAGACTAAGAGGTATCCCCTCTATGATGTGCTGATTAAACCATGTCCCTTTCGGTTTCAGACTTGAGCTCGTATTTATAGTAGAGTCTGAACATAAGCCTATTTAAACCACTGATCAAACCCTGTGTTGCATGCAAAGTTTTTGGTTGATCAGTTCGGTTTGTCCGGGTCCTTATTGTGACTATGTGTAAACTGAATTCGGTTCAAATTCGGTTTAAGTGATATGTGAGGCAGTTTCCTAAATTAGTGTAATCACATGTTTATACTCTGTAAATTTATAGCCTGACGGCACGTAGACAGAGTTTACATGTAGATACACTCCAAACTCTTTAAACTTGCCTTGACTGGAAATATCACAATGTGCCTCGGTTATTCTGAATTCAAAATTGGTTTCACACTATTAGGATTTAGAGTTCTTCACCTCTACTCCCTATAAATAGTCACTCATATCAACCTTGGATTGCACCAGTTGAAAACACAAGCAATCCCACATTTTCACTAAAAAGAGTCTGTTCTTGTTTTGTTGAAAAGTGTGGTCCTTAGAGGTAGATCGTTATTGAGTCAAGAACCGGAGGAGATACAAGTTCATGCTTTCTGTGGCATACAGAAGAGCAGAACGTCGTGGTTGTAGTCTCTCCTATTGGTCAGTAAGTGATTACTGCTTTTCGCTTTTCATAGTTGTGTACTAGGAAAGAACTGTGTTGCTTTGATTGTTGTTTGTTGTTGATCAGTCTTGGTTAGACACACTTTTGATTGGTGGTCTATTTGACATAATCCTTGCAAGAAAGTGACCACAAAGGTCTTTGGTTTGACGTGCCAAAGGAACCTGCATGCGTGGATAGACTCGTGGGTCATTTCTTGGCTATAAGTGGTTGTTGTCAAAGGGGACACCAAGTCTAGGTGTGGTCTTTGTGTTTGTGTTTATCCCCTTACTTGTTACCATCACTGAATTTCAGCACTGACTCGACTTATTGAGCTCAAGGACTGAAATTCAGTTGTCACCTTTGTGACTTTTATGTGTTTGGCTTGAGTATTTGATCAACTTGATATCTGCTGCACTTTTGTTGCCCTGCACATTCACATTTTGTACATAACGCTTGGCTGAATCTATTGTGCTTGATCACCTGCACTTGTGCTTGCTGAATTTGTTCTTACATCCTGTGGGTGTGATCACTAAATCTGTTTTGGTTGAATTCTTAAGTGCTGCATCTTTTTGCTCACTGTGCTGCATAAACCTACTGTACATCTATGATCTTGGCACTGCACTTTGCTGTGCTTTACTGGTTTGTCGCACCTGTTGTTTGTACAATTTTCAGTCAGCATTAAACCTGCTGTATTTGCTGAAAATCTGTCTGCGTAATATCATGTGCCAAATTTGCTGATTGACACCTTGCTGATTTGCTGATCTGTTTTTGCAGTACCTGCTCTATAAATTAGCTTTAGGGTTGTTCTGTATTTGCTGCATTAGCTGTACATAACTGAACTTTGTTTTCAGTTTGCACAAGGTCCATGTTTGATAATCTTGGTGTTTTCACTCTTGAATCCTGACTTATAGTTCAGTCTTATTTTTCCTTGTTGATCTGCTGTATAAAATTGATAAATTCTGTTTTTGAACCTCTGTCTGGATTATTAGAATTAAGCATCAGCTTTGTATAAGGCTTTTACAGCGTTTTGAACTATTTATCGCTATATGTTTAAAGTTGTATTAAACCTCCCTACAATTGAACCAAAACCGTTTTGTATCTGCTCCATTCTTATAAATTAAAGTTTTTGTGACGCTTGCTAATTGCATCTATAAGTTTATTTGTTAATATAAGCCTGCGTATTGCATCAACAGATCACTTGGCTGAATATTAGTTTTGATCAAATTGAACTAACTTGGCTGGATATTAGTTTTGATCAAATTTAATTAACTTGCAACGTGCTATCTTGATTTTATCACACAATCATCACTAATTTATTAGATCAACTTGAACCAACTTGATTCTAGTATAATCAGTAATACTCGTTCACTGGATTTGATCACACATTTATTTGTCACATCATTTGATCACTTAGGTTGTATAATACAAGCGAATAATAAATTAAGTAAGCTTCCGCACTTAATTTATTAGTACTTGTGTTAATCATCGAAAAGAGTTCACAAATTCACCAACACTCTATTCACCCCCTTCTAGAGTGTTTATTGCGCCCATATCGATCCAACATAGGGGAGGTACACATATGTACAAATGCCTCAACTATGTTTGTAACAAATGTTTTATATGTACCTGAACTTAAAAAAAACTTACTTTCTGTAAATCAACTAGCTAAACAATATTCTATTGAATGTATATTCACTAACAATGGTTTTATTCTAAAGAAAAAGTGACAGGACAAATTACTCTTGAAGGGGACTTATAGGAGAGTCAGTATATTCTCCTAGCAGTCCACTAAGTTTTTTTCCCATCGTTTTAGGTCTTGCTCTGCAGTTTGTGGCATCAACGGCTAGGGCATGTTCAATTTCCTACAATTCAAGTCTTGATGAATAAAGGCTTCATTGAGGATTTAGGCAATAATAAACAAGAACACATTTGTGAGAGTTGTCAAATGGGGAAGATCAGTAAATTGTCCTTTTCATACTCAGATCAAACTAGTTCTTGTGTTTTGGATTTAGTTCATTGTGATCTATGGGGACCTGCCCTAGTAGAATCAATAGGCAAGTTTAGATATTATGTTTATTTTGTTGATGACTTTTCAAAGTACATCTGGTTTGTTCCTATTAAACATAAGTCTGATTTTTTGAAGTTTATTTAAATTCACATAATTTCTTGTCGTCACACTGATGACGTGGTCAATCAGGTTATAAAATACTCGACCACCATAAACCAATACTAGCAAGAGGACTAGGCCCATCGTAGTATATATTTATAGTGAATCAAGGTCGATCCCACAGGGAACCAATTGTGGATCATCTTATATACAAACAATTAATTAAACATGTTAAGGACATAGGCGGTCTACGACCAACATAAAACAAGAAAAGTAAAGACACGACTTCTACACAACGTAATTAACCTCCCCAATTATAGTCTTTATCGTTTGGACCTAGATAATTTATATAATAAACCGAACTTATTAACTGTCAATCCGCTTTGTATCTATCTTAGATTGGCTACGGAGTCATCCTCTTAAACTTGACTTAGCACCGGTTAGGTCACTAGATCACCGTGGTATTGTTACGTGACTTCGCTTTTGGTGCCTCCATCTCATATAACTCACACGCTACTTACGACTAAGGATGCCGATATTAACCGTACACCTCGTCTCAGGCAACATTCCTGTGGTTAGCGTATTTCCTAAACGATCGCTCAAGCCCTCGTCCAACTAACAATTACCTTTTAGGTCTCATGCTAGTCTACGACCTACGATAACTAGGTGTGCACAATTCCCAAATACAAAACTCGCCAGATCTCTCGTGAAAGCCCCGGAAGGTCATTCATGTCGCCGACTCCAGAGTCCTATATTGGTATTTCCTAATCGTGACGCGAATTAAAACTCGACGAGCAACGTGGCCGTGGCCATACCTACTGAGATAATAAATTCTATTAAGTTAACCTAACCATAAAGACGTGGCTATTTAACGGATAAAAGCAGGCTCGGTCGATCCGAATAGCTGGGCTCGGTCGATCGAGTGAACTCATTCGGTCACCCGAATCAATTTCATCCCCAGATTACATCCCCGAACGTATCTCTCAAATGCGTTCATCATACGTAATGATTAAACAAGAATTGTGAAAGCATTCATATAAACTAACATAGATACGCATTAATTAAACAATGCAGATTCATGAATAAATACTAAGTGTACGACGTAGGTTATGGGATCCTTATAGACAAGGTATCTCCACCTCCCTAACGTCATAGCCTAGATCTACATCATCTAGCTATGATTAAATAACTCAAACGATAAAGCATAATTGGGAGGGATTAATTACTTAAAATAAAAGAAGAAAAAATAAAGGCTTACATAATTGCAAAAATTTTTTTAAATTGTCGAAACCTTCAGTCTACTTATGCTACATTGTATTAAAATATCAAAGTAGAATTATATTCTAAAGTATGAGAGGTGTATTTTGGTGTGTATTACAATTCTCGTAGCTGCTTGCTTATATAGAGGTTTTTGCCGACTTAGGGTGGTTCTAGAAGATAAGCACGATTAAAGCCGAAAACCGACCCAAACCCGAGGCTCGGTCAACCGAGAGGTGACACTCGGTCGACCGAAGCATCAGGCTCGGTCGACCGAACCTAACTTTTCACGCGTCAATCGTTTTTCTCGTCTATCTTGTTCCCCACTGCACGCTTTCGTGTTGATCTGATTAATCTCTCATTTAATGCTCCGATTCTCTTCCTTCCTTATCTTGAGATAATTGATTGAATGACATTTATCCTCCCGATTTGTTGTGATCTACAAAATAAACATTTATCGCACAATAAATCGGCTTTTAATAATAAAAATGGCTAAATACCAAATATCATATTAACAATCACTTAACATTAAATAATAAATATAAACGAGTGATTTAATATGAAATATACATTATTAATCTCGATTTAAGGTCAACGTTGATGACTTTTACGGGTATAATTTGACCGTCATCAACTACTTCCCCACTTAGACTTTGATCGTCCCGAACAAAGCATCAATAAGTCATTTCCCAAGACAACATTTCCCATGGTCAGTCATACTTACGCAAAGAAGCTCAAGTCAACTCATACTAGTCATGCTCATAAGATATCCATTATTCACTACTCGCTTTATGAATCGAAGTGATGTGTGCATGTGCATTTAGTTTTATATATTCGTAGCAAGATTAGAGTTTATGCCAACTTCGTAATCTCAACCTACCAACCTCAAGATTCATACTTCTCAAGCCTTTAAATTTTTGAAGCACTAGAGCAATAAGCAAGAGCGTATCTATAGGGTTTTGGACTTGGAGACCGAGTACTACTCAAAGCCTCTTAAAGAGTTGAATATTCTTTTCATATCTTCATATTTTTCAAATACTATTAATCTCAAGGAAGAAAACTTTTAAAGTATCCCCTTTCTTAGATCATGTATAGCATCGAATATTACCACAAGCGCGGGCTACTTTGGTAATGTTACTACAAGCCCAAAGTGTTTTAACGCATTGTCAAACACAGGTACGTCTCAAGCTTATTACTCCGCTTTTGTTGGCAAGAAGATAAGAATACATCAGCCAATAAGTATCGACACTAAGTCTACATAACCAATCATCTATGCAATGTACACATAATTTCTTCAGTTATTATGACTTGCGCGGTATAACTCGATTCATAATTTTTGTAATTGAATAATAAATAACTACTCGCAACAACCAGCATGAATATCCTTAATTTTACTTAACATAAGTATAAAATGATCACGTATTTATGAAACTTGGTTCCTTTCCTATCAATTCTTAGCTAGAACTCACAATTCTAAGGGTACGAGATACATAATATGGTATTTATTCAATTTTTTCAATCATGTGCCGTTTCATTCAAATTTCAATCATAACATAACATAGCTAAGTCTCCTACCCCCCACTTAAACATGGCATTGTCCTCAATGACAAAAATAAATGAGAATTTAAGAAAAGACTTAGCTCGAAACGGCTCTCAAGTAAAGGAACAATATCGTAGTAAATGTCATCATGTTGTGGAGAAGCAAGTGAAAACTCAGTATAAGGCACAAACTCCACGAAACCGTTAATAACACCATGTCTATGGAAGTTATAGAATAACGTGGCAGTAATTAGGTATGAATACCTAAAAACAGTTTAAGCCACTTTATTTTATACAACCAAAGACAAGAAAAATACTAAATAGAAAGAAAAATAAACAAGCAACTAAAGATGGTGGTCTTCATCTATAGCCTCCACCGCCTAAATATTCTTAAAACCGGGTGGAGAAGACAAAGACCAAAAAGCACTACCCCAAGTGGGAAAACACGAGGGTGACTCGATCGAAAAGGTATTCAATCTAGGAAAAGAGAAACTTAGTAAGGTATAACAGATTGAATGTGACCCATTGGCTAAAAATAAAATCAAATACTTAGCGCAAAACTTCTCGCTTGCATTGGATATCAACAACTTAGGGAGATGTAGCTACTCCTCGAAATTACTAATAACCCAATGTATCACGTAAAAGTCATAACCGTCATCAACAAGGTCGGATCGGTGAGATAGTTCAGAACAAAACTTATCATCTAGAAATGCCGGAATAGACGGAAAAAATGTGAAATTTAAAACTTCCGGTAAAAGATAAGTTGTACTTTGATCGAACCAAAACCTTTAAAATCTAGCTAGGTTCAGAGCTACACTTCCCCAACTAGGATCATGAAAATCAAAATGATAAAAGATAATCATTAAAGCTTAGCAATATTTCAAATTCCAAACACATAGGTATTGTGTAAACAAAATGGAGGTTGAGAATGTGATGGGTTTAGAAAAAGATACACATAAGGATGGGAAGAAAAGATAAAGGATGGGTAAGAAATTGTGTTTATGGGTAGGTTGAAAATGGTTAAGGCATTGAGATTGGGTGGGAGAGTGAAACGGATGGAAGAAAGAGAGGCGATGAAAGAATGGTTAGAAATGTGAACTGTTAAGCGATTGGTGAGAGGATCGAAAAGTTGAAGGGTGAAAAGGTGTAAAGGGAAAGATAAGGATAGTTGCACGAATTGCGCACCACTGTGAATTTTCACTTGGATCACCATTCTAAAAGATTTTGGAAGTTGACCAAAATTGTTCTTGTTCACACCAATCTTTCTCTGTTACATTTTCAATAATTCTCAAGCTCTCTTAATGCTTCCATCTTAAGGTTGATTGCTAAATTTCCTTTTATTCAAAGAATTTCTTGACTCTCCTACGGAACTCTATTTCACGTGGCCTATATTGAGTAAAAAGTTTTGCACATCCTTAGCCCAATGGCCATCGGAACACGGCAAAATAAAAACCTCAACATATGTCACATTACTCTTATTGGACTCAAAGAAAACCACGAAATCCTAAAAAGAAATCCTAAGGGTTTTAAAGAAGTAGTTCCGAGTTTAGAGTCCTCACTGACTTTCCAAAAGTATCCTTGTCGCTTATCATTCTTGGATCGCCAGACTTTGACCCCTCGAGCACTATAAGGGTGGGCTAATTGCTTTTATGGATTAATACCCTTCCTTGGTTGTGAGACCTAGAAAACTAAGACATTTAGCCATACCATTTATACAAAGCTCTTACCTCGGCTCTCGCTTTAGGAATTAGTGAATTCTAAGAAACTCGCTTAAAATTACGGTTTTGGCCTTGACAATAAGAAACAATGAATCAAAGTACTCCGAATAAGGTCGGTTATGTAGGCAAGCCTATGCCGCCTTATTCGTTGGAACATATGTGACAGATTCAGCCAATCTGTCAAGATAAGCCCCGCTTAGCCCGAAGGCTTATCGGCTATGCTAACTCTTGTTGAACTGCTGTAACATACATCACACGTGGAGGGGAGTTGATTGAGCCGAAGCTCGCTTTGAACTCGCCACCATGGTTAAACCATTTCCGAACCTATGTACAAAGATTCTTCGATTTCTAAATTTTCACCCAAAGCGTAATCTCGCTTTTGTTTAAGGTGGGTTCACCGAGAAGCCATCACCATAAACATCAACGAAAGCAAAAGATGGTGTTCTCTCAAAACTCAACGCCTTCTTTAGATTGTGAATGCTTAAACTACACAATTTGTTGCTCCCATGGCCGTAGGAGTAATCTCATGCATAGGACAAAGAGATTTTAACGTAACTACGAGGAACTCTTTATTCACCGCTTCCTTTCAACGACTACATGTTTCCTTACACCCTAGATGAGACAGACTTTAGGGCGTAACCTTCCACACTAATAAAATTAATCTTACAAACCAACTCCGGGCTAATATTCTTACTAAGATTCATGTATAAAGCTAACTTATGCTCAAAAAAACCAAAAGGTAATAAAACATAAGAAAAAATGTGGTACCTTGCCTTCAACATTGTACCACGAAGAATTTAAGCCTTTAAATTTTTTTTTTTCCGAGAGCCATCTTGGTGCTTTAAAGGTATTGCTTCCATTGCTTTTCCCATTTTAGATTCGTAGCTCCACATGTTTGCTTTGGGTTATTTTCTCGCCTTGAAAATTAATCGACTCAGATTATTGCTTCCTGGTTTCTACAAATGTAAGAAAAACAAAAGGGACCGTGATCGATTTTAACATGGTTTCCCATGCTGCTATCGACTCTACGGATTAAACATACTGGGATAAATGTACACGCGAAATCACACAGAGCGCATAACCAGAGGGACTCAAAACGTAAGCGCACTCTAAAATGAAAACTCGACATGAATAAAAATTATTTATATATAAAATTGACCGTTGGTTCCCGCAACGGCGCCAAAAACTTGATGACGTGGTCAATCAGGTTATAAAATACTCGACCACCATAAACCAATACTAGCAAGAGGACTAGGCCCATCGTAGTATAGCTATAGTGAATCAAGGTCGATCCCACAGGAACCAATTGTGGATCATCTTATATACAAACAATTAATTAAACATGTTAAGGACATAGAGGCGGTCTACGACCAACATAAAACAAGAAAAGTAAAGACACGACTTCTACACAACGTAATTAACCTCCCCAATTATAGTCTTTATCGCTTGGACCTAGATAATTTATATAATAAATCGAACTTATTAATCACAATCCGCTTGTATCTATCTTAGATTGGCTACGGGAGTCATCCTCTTAAACTTGACTTAGCACCGGTTAGGTCACTAGATCACTGTGGTATTGTTACGTGACTTCGCTTTTGGTGCCTCCATCTCATATAACTCACACGCTTACGACTCTGGGGATGCCGATATTAACCGTACACCTCGTCTAGGCAACATTCCTGTGGTTAGGCGTATTTCCTAACGATCGCTCAAGCCTCGTCCAACTAACAATTACCTTTTAGGTCTCATGCTAGTCTACGACCTACGATAACTAGGTGTGCACAATTCCCAAATACAAAACTCCGCTTAGATCTCTCACGAAAGCCCCCGGAAGGTCATTCATAAGCCGACCTAGAGTCCTATATTGGTATTTCCTAATCGTGACGCGAATTAAAATCGACGAGCAACGAGCCGTGGCCATACCTACCGAGATAATAAATTCTATTAAGTTAACCTAACCATAAAGACGCGGCTATTTAACGGATAAAACAGGCTCGGTCGACCGAATAGCCGGGCTCGGTCGACCGAGTGAACTCATTCGGTCACCCGAATCAATTTCATCCCCAGATTACATCCTCTGAACGTATCTCTCAAATTTCATCATACGAATGATTAAACAGAATTGTGAAAGCATTCATATAAACTAACATGAGATACGCATTAATTAAACAATGCAGATTCATGAATAAATACTAAGTGTAATGCGACGTAGGTTATGGGATCCTTATAGACAAGGTATCTCCACCTCCCTAACGTCATAGCCTAGATCTACATCATCTAGCTATGATTAAATAACTCAAACGATAAAGCATAATTGGGAGGGATTAATTACTTAAAATAAAAGAAATGAAAAATAAAGGCTTACATAATTGCAAAATTTAAATTGTCGAAACCTTCATCTACTTATGCTACATTGTATTAAAATATCAAAGTAGAATTATATTCTAAAGTATGAGAGGTGTATTTTGGTGTGTATTACAATTCTCGTAGTCGCTGCTTATATAGAGGTTTTTGCCGACTTAGGGTGGTTCTAGAAGATAAGCACGATTAAAGCCAAAACCGACCCAAACCCGAGGCTCGGTCAACCGAGAGGTGACACTCGGTCGATCAAGCATCAGGCCCGGTCGACCGAACCTAACTTTTCACGCGTCAATCGCTTTTCTCGCCTATCTTGTTCCCCACCGCACGCTTTGTGTTGTTGATCTCGATTAATCTCTCATTTAATGCTCCGATTCTCTTCCTTCCTTATCTTGAGATAATTGATTGAATGACATTTATCCTCCCGATTTGTTGTGATCTACAAAATAAACATTTATCGCACAATAAATCGGCTTTTAATAATAAAAATGGCTAAATACCAAATATCATATTAACAATCACTTAACATTAAATAATAAATATAAACGAGTGATTTAATATGAAATATACATTATTAATCTCGATTTAAGGTCAACGTTGATGACTTTTACGGGTATAATTTGACCGTCATCACACACACCTGAGCAAATTGGCATAATAGAAAGGAGACATAGAACTATAAGGGAACTAGGCCTTACTATGATTTTTCACAGCAGATTGGCCTTATTCCTTTGGGTAGAAGCCTTTTCCACTGCAGTGTACATAATCAATAGAATGCCCTCATCACTTATTCACATGCAATCACCCCACTTCACCTATTCCAACCTAAGAGTTTTTGGTAACAGATGCTACCCTTATCTGTGGGATACCAAGAAACACAAATTTGATTCAAAGATTGTCCCTTGTGTGTTTGTTGGATACATCACACAATTTAAGGTGTACAAGTGTTTTCACCCTTCCACAAGGAAATTTTTTGTGTCAAGATATGTCACTTTTGATGAAAACTTATTACCCTACAAAACCAAGCGTACCATTGATCACAAGCATGCCCACATTATCTTTGATCCCTGGAACCTCACAGTTGCCTATTGTTAGAAATAAAATTTATGTTTTGATGATGATTCATCACTTAGTTTATCAATTGATCTTAACCCCATTGATGAAGTGTCATAACTAGTCATTATAGTGCAAAGCAAAAAAGTCTAGATACCAATGTATAGGATTTATTAAAGTCTGATATTTGTATAAGTTGAATCAGACAAGCACTGTAATAGTTCTTGAATCGGAACTGAGAAATGAAGAAACTGATACTTTGACTAGCTGAGACTCTACGAGAAACTGACAATAGAGCACACCAACAGAAGATTGAAGAAGGTAAGTTCGCTGAGAGTCACAGACTCAGTTGGCTTATCCAGAAGACTGAAGAACTGAGGGACACAGACTCAGTTATTGAAGAATGAAGAACTGAGGGACACAGACTCAGTTATTGAAGAATGAAGAACTGAGGGTTCAAACTCAGTTATGAAGATTAAAAGTCGAGACTGTAAAGTTGGACTTCAGGCAAGATTGTGGTGACCTGAACTGACTTTATAGATCTTGTATGAAGACCTAAGAATCATAAGGACAATGAATTCTTAGATGATAAATATTTCATGGTGTACTCTGATTAAGTCAATTGTAATCAGATAAAAACTGGAGTACTGATATTTGAAGAAGAATAAAATCTCAGTTAATGCTCCATGTCAGTAAGAAAACTGACAAGAAATAAACTCTGCGTTAAACTGATAAGGAAACTCAGTTTTACAAGTCAATCATCCAACAAGCTGAAAGTACAATCGAACGTTATAAAGTAAGAAATCTCATTGGATGAGTCACTGACACAGCAGGAGCGGTCAGAAAACATAGCCGTTACAAAGCAGGATGAATGTTAATAAACCCCTATAAATAGATTACCTCTACAACATCAAAGAAGGGGGTGAAGAGCAGGATATTTTATAACTAGCAAGAAATTCATCAAGAAAGATCAAATTGAGGGGGAAGCCAAATTCAAAAAGAATACCTGCTGAATACTTAATTGCAAGACCAAGAAAATTTCTTCAAAGTGTTCAAGCATTCTCAGACAGATTCAAGATCTGATATTTGAAGAAATACAGAGCCGTGATTAATTTAATTATCCAGAAGAAAAGCTCAAATCACAGTTGAATCATAGTCATTGATTCAAGTTCTCAACTTTGATTTTATCAAAGGCCTAGACTGTGAAACACCAAGAAGGTGTGAAGGACAGTTGAGTGCAGTCAGGAAGACTGTGTTTGTGATGAGCTGGTGAAGAGGCAATTCTACCCTCCAAGGACTGATGGTTCAAACAATTGAAGAGCAAAGAATCCTACCTGCTTCTACAAGTGTTTAGATAGCGAAGCTAGGGATTAGCCAAGGACTATCAGTTTAGGACTTTTTGTAACTGGGCCACATCAAAGAAGTTCTAGTGGAATTTTCCTCCGCATCACAGGGGAAGAGAGGACGTACAAGATTACACCACCTGGAACCTCTATAATTCTTGTCTATTTACCTTATGCATTCATTTATTTCCTTATAATGGTTTTCATATTGAAATTATAGTTACTAGTTGTTAAAGGCCAATTTTTATCCGCCGCCATTAACAAGACTAAATATAAGTCAAGAATAACTTATATTCATTGAGCTAATCGAATTCGCACACAAATTAAAGGGACAGAACAAATCGAAGATCGCTTTGAGTTTCAGAGAAACTCGCCCCTGGGACTTTTCCAGATTCAGATTAGTTTTTGGTGACAAGTTTATTCACCCCCTCTAAACTTGTGTTAGCCTTTCCAAGGACCAACACCTATCACACGTGCCTCATGACCGCACTCAATCCTAATTACTCGGACCTACACACACAAATGTATCCACCACAAGTTGATCATGTTCCTGATCCAGTCACACCAGTAGCATCAGCAAACCCTCAGGATACTGATCCAGAACCCACTCTATCTTCCCCATCCACACCAACCACAACCTTAGTCATCTATGGTGCGCACACCAAACATCCCAAAACACAAATCTCACACAATTTCTCCAAACCACCTAGTTCGACTCCTCAATATCTGAGTCCCCACCTACTACTCCCTAGAGAGTCACTGGGGCACAACTTGGTATCCTTAAACCCAATCCTAGGTATGCCCTAACCACTATGTCCTCCATCATTCCCAAAGAGCCCATGACTGTCAAATCTGCATTACACCATCCTGGCTGAAGGTCAGCCATGGAGGAAGAATTGGTTGCCTTGTCCCAGAACCAAACATGGCACTTAGTACCTAGAGCACCTGGAATGCATGTTATAGGGTCCAAATGGGTTTTTAAAGCCAAGCTCAAACCATATGTCACCTTAGACGGACTTAAATCCAGACTTGTAGCTAAAGGATACATCCAAATAGATGGTGTGGACTATATAGAAACCTACTCCTCAGTTGCTAAACTTGTACCATCAGGATTGTCCTCAGTCTAGCCTTAAACAAGTCTTGTCCTGTAAAACAATTGGATGTTAAGAATGCTTTCCTATATGGATATATCACAGAAGATATATATATATATATATATATATATATATATATATGACTCAGTCCCCAGGTATGGCTAATCCTACACTCCCAAATCATGTGTGCAAATTGGATAGGGCACTGTATAGACTAAAGCAAGCTCCAAGAGCTTGGTTTGACAGGTTTAGCACATTTTTAGTTAACTATGGGTTTCATTGTAGTCTTTCTGATCCTTCCCTATTCTATTATCATTCTAACCATGGGACATTAGTGTTTTTATTGTATATGGATGACATTTTACTTACAAGTTCTAGCCCCGACTTGCTGGATTCCTTCATTAATCTACTAAGTCAGGAGTTCTTCATGAAGGATTTAGGCCCCATACACAATTTTCTTGGAGTACATGTTCATCATACACCCACATGCATGCATCTAGATGAGTCCTATTATGCTCAGAATATACTGGAAAAGGCTCACATGCTTGACTGCAAACCCATGAGGACACCCTTGGCTACAAAACATTCAGAAGATCCAGAGTCAGAACCCTTACTAGACCCTACCTACAACAGAAGTTTGGTGGGAGCACTCATGTACATCACCTGACCTCTCTATTAGTGTGAACTATGTTTCTCAATTTATGCAAAAACCATCACAAGCTCATCTCACATTGGTTCATAGGATTATCAGATATGTCAAAGGCACCCTGGATCTAGGCATGACACTCCACAAGGGTTATACCAACAATCTCATGGATTTTTCCCATACTGATGCAGATTGGCCAACCCACTGGCTTTCTCAGGATGTAGATTAGGTAGGTTGCCGTGAGTACTAGATGCTACTACTACAGGCTATTGCACCTTCCTTGGACCTAATCTCATTTCATGGTGTGCTAAAAAGAGAATGTTTGTATAAAGCTGTATCTTAGCCCTCCCCTTATTCCAAATTACAAAGACGAAGCAAAATTCTGCCTCCTTAAAACCTATGTGTGATAGCCTGATGTGAGAAAATCATACGCATAGGAAGAGTACTACACCCTATTCTTTCAAAAAAAAAAGACCCCTTAAAGTACAATGGGATTGCAAAATATAGTAATAGAAACTTTGTTTTTTATCAACATCCTCCGTCTTGAAAGAAAGGATGACTGTCATCGCGTCAAGATTATAGATAGTTGAAGTGATGAGTGTCCAGGGTACCTCCAAACACACATGATATGTGAAAGATAAAAGGGTCAGCCTCAAATTGAGTACTAAGATCAAAATGCTTTGAAACTAAAAAGATAACACCTAGTTTGCACCCTTCAAAAAATTGAAGGGTGCTTCCAAAGAAATGCTCCATGAGTCCTTCCAATTTAAACTATTTATCGTCTCCTGTGTGGTTTTTGAAATAACAGCCAGTTGAAATTGACTTAATGAGTCGGGACTCCAACATTGATCCACTCCACGAACGTAAAATTGTTTTCGTGTAACAAACCGTGGTGATATGGCATATAAATCAAGGTAATAATGAAGAGATAGTAGGGATAGAAACAATTGGTTTGCACTCTTCAAAACATTGAAGAGTGCTTCCCGGTAAATCGTCTTTGTTTGACCAAGCGAATAGCATGCGATCCAAGTCTATTGCGAAGAATACGAAGGCATAACTACAAATGAATAGTTTGTGATTATCATATTGATTGGATAAGCCAGTGGAACTCGAGGACATTGCTAAGAAATCCGCAATTGTATTCGCTTCTCTATAGATATGCCGAACGGTGTAACCATGAGCTCGAATAATCTGACGTGTTTGATAAAGAAAATCGTGCTGCTCTCGAGGAAGCGAATTGTCATGTAAAATGGAATATAGGACAAAATAGTCTGTTTCCACAATAAGTGGAAAGGATATCATTCCTTGATCATTACGCAGAATGAAACCGCTACCTGAGTTTCCTGGGTTGTTAATCGAGGAGCCATCCGAGTTAAGCAGATTATTATTATTATTATTATTATTATTATTATTATTATTATTATCTTTGTACAAGTTGTAAACCTTTATCATTTTTTAATGAAAGATCCCAATTTCTAAGGAAAAAAAATTACATAGTACAAGCTAGACGCCACAATGGAATGACTAATATAACAACACACTAAAAAAGAAAAAAGAAGATCTTGTGTTTAAACCATGTGCACTTGTATCTCGTGAGATGGTACGATTAAAATTGTCCTATTCCTTGTCCCTGTCATAGGTCTGTTTTTCTTTTTCTTTTTTTTGAAGGGAAAAACTTCTTTATTAGATTTTATCTATCATACAAGCTGAGATT
Source organism: Gentiana macrophylla (assembly GCA_026214975.1). Classification (NCBI taxonomy): domain Eukaryota; kingdom Viridiplantae; phylum Streptophyta; class Magnoliopsida; order Gentianales; family Gentianaceae; genus Gentiana; species Gentiana macrophylla. The sequence goes on from CM047805.1 coordinate 22,016,531, forward strand.
ACATATATAGGAGGGGATATTCCCCAAATTTTGTTTCCTATCAAACTTAGACCTTCCTTAGCTAAAAGGTGAGTGATATTACCCAATCTTTTACAAAAGAGAATTCAAAATATGAAAAACACAAAAGCATATTACGCGACGATCTTCGATGATCTTTCCACCGTGATAAATCTAGAGCATCCGAGTTGAGTTTTGAATGATAGTAAGAGAATCTCCTCAAAATAACATCAAAAAGCCCCAAGTAATAGCTAGGAAAATCGCATGATAAATCGCAAGTGCTTTTCCCGTGTTCACGCCATAACCACCTTCCAACTTCCATGAAAAAGCATTGAGAATATCACCACGTGAATCTCTAAGATCCTTCAATCGCAGCCGTTGTACCATTGAAAAAAGCATCAACATTAAATTTAACAAGTTGGAAGAGGGGTTGCCATGTCATACATGCAAAGTTGAGGTTCTGTTGGAGCGTATGGTGTCATTATAGCCAATAGGTAGTCACTTGCTTCATTTAGCTATGAGCACGAAGGATAAGGGACGAAACATAAACATCATTTTTGTCAAAGACCCATGAACATCTTGCTTTCCATATGATCCATAAAAGAGTAATGATGAATGTTATCTCGTTTTCATCTTCTTTTGCGAGTAAGACATCAATGAAATCAGCGAAAGAGGATACTTTTAGCTGCTGCCCAAACTTACCGTTTGGGAACTTCCTCCACACTACCTTTGGTATCTCGCATTCAAAAAGATAGTGTCAGGCCGTTTCTGGGAGCTCATTGCAGATTTTGCAGAACCCGTTATTAGAGAATATATTTTAGATATTATATTTTTAGCATATATTTTATATTATTGTACATTCAATACATTTATTGTAGAATAATTCTAGGAGGATTTCTAGTCATTGTGTAAATGCAGGAGGTTGTATATACTCGACAATACAAACGTGAATAGACAAGAAATCATTTTTACCAAAATAGCTTTTATGGTATCGAGCTTTAGGTGAAAATCTTCTTCCTCGTGTCTTCTTCTTCTCCGTCGTGTTCAATAACCATGGCCGACCAAAAATCTCACCCCGCTTTTGCCGTTTCAAACATCCAAAGTTTTATCAAAACCACTTTACATTAACAAGAGCCAATATGTTACTTGGTCCGAGCTCTTCAAAATCCATGCCCGTGCATATCGGTTATTGATCACATTCTTCCTCCCCACCGAAAAAGACAAACAAAAAGACTCTTTGAAGGAAACGAACCCCGAACTCTGGTCTCGTGTCGATGCCATAGTCCTACAATGGATCTATGGAACAATTTCCGAAGACCTTCTTAACACAATCATGGAGAAGGACACCACCGCTGCGATGGCTTGGAATCGCCTCCATGATATCTTTTCTGACAATAAAAATTCACGAGCTTTGTACCTCGAACAAGAGTTCAGTAAGGTTCAAATGGAGGATTTCCCTGATGCATCCTCATACTGTCAACACCTCAAATCGCTCTCCGATCAACTCTCTAACGTCGGAGCTCCGGTATCCAATGAGCGCCAGTGCTCCAACTCATTTCGGATCGACGGAAGCTTACAGCACCGCTGGCTCGCAGATTCATCACGGTGACTCGCTCCCTCCTTCGCAAGGCTCGATCAATGCTTGTTCTTGAGGAAATCGCCAGGGCAAAGAAGGCTGCTCTCTCCCATTCAAAGATCGGCGTTTGCGGCCACCCAAAATCGTGAGTCGTCTGCAATTCGCGGCCCTTCTCCTCAGCCACAAAATTCGAATCGCAGCAGCAGCAGCAATTCTCGGGGCCGTAATCAAGGTAATAGAGGTCGAGGGCGCAACACCGGCAACAATGGTGGTCAGGGTGGCTCCGGTAGTCAAAATCAGCCTCAGCCGCCATCTCAACAGCAGCCATGGTGGTCCGGCCAGCCATGGTTTGCACCTTCTTGGATCAATCAACAATGGCAGCCATGGGCTCTTCCACCGTGCCCATACCCCACCACTCCTTGCGCCACCACCAAAGAAATCGCCAAAGAAGGGCATCATTGGTCCTCGCCCACAGCAAGCCCACGCCACCAGCGTGGCTCCTCAGCCAGAACAGCCGTATGCGGCCACTGATATCAATGAAGCGATGCATACCTTATCTCTCTCTCAGCCGGATGAATAGTGGTACATGGATACCGGTGCCACCTCACATATGACTGGTAACGGCACTTCTCTTATGCCTTATTTCAATTCAAGTAGTAATCGTACTATAATTGTCGGTAGTGGCCAAAATATTCCGATTGTTGGTTGTGGAAACGCCTCGTTCCCTTACCCTTACCCCCCATTAAATCTAACCAACGTCCTACATGCTCCGAAATTGATTAAGAACCTTATTTCAGTTAGACAATTAACTCTTGATAATAATGTTACTGTTGAATTTGATCCTTTCGGTTTTTCTGTGAAAGATATTCCGACGGGGACGATTTTAGTGAGGTGTAACAGCGTTGGCGAATTATATCCCCTCACCACAAATAACAATAATGGCCACTCACCACCTATTTCTCTTGCCGCTCTTTCATCAGATAGGTGGCATAATCGCCTAGGACATCCCGGCGATCCTGTTTTAAATTGTCTTTTTAAGAATAAAGTTATTACGTGTAATAAATTTCGAGACGATTTTTTTGTCAATCATGCCCATTGGGAAAACAAAATAAACTCCATTTTCCTACTTCCTTATCGCACACCACTATGCCTTTTGACATTGTGCACAGCGACCTATGGACATCCCCAACGATTAGTTCCAGCGGTCATCGTTATTATGTTTTATTTCTTGACAATTTTACGAATTTTCTATGGACTTTTCCCATAGCTCAAAAATCTCAAGTTTACTCTGTTTTTTTGTCGTTTCGGGCTTACATTAAAACTCAATTCGAACGCGATATTAAATGTTTCCAGCAGACAATGAGTCGTGAATACTAAAACACATCCTTCCACAATTTCGTAAAATTCATGGCATGAGTTTTCGTTTTCATGTCCTCACACGCCCTCTCGAGAATGGGAAGTCCGAACGGAAAATTCATTACTATTAATAATACCATCCGAACACTCCTCGCCCACGCTTCCTTCTACCACCTTCTTTTGGCACCACGCCTCCAAATGGCCACTTATCTCCATAACATTCTTCCCACAAAGATTCTAAATTTTCAAACTCCAACCAAAATCCTTTACCAAAAAGATCCATCTTATTCTCATCTTCGCATCTTCGGATGTCTATGTTTCCCCTTATCTCCTTCTACCACTATCAACAAACTTCAACCACGCTCCGCTCCCTGCGTTTTCTTAGGTTACCCGCTTAATCATAGGGGATATAAGTGTTATGACATCTGTTCAGGGTCAAATTGTATGATTTTTATAGATATATTTTACATCAATTTCCCCCATATATGGATGTTTTTCATAGAAATCGAGCTTATAATCGATCAATTGAGTAAATGATGTTTTTAATAGCTAAATCTCAAAACGTAACGAATTATGTGCTTAAATCATGATTTTATGTTATTTTGGAAATACGTTACGCTTTGGTATGTTTTCCTATCGTTGTAGATACTCATTGATGATGGAAGAGAGGATTTTCGATATCCAAATTCGTGCTTGGAAAGGATCAATCAAAGTTATGGAAGATTGGAAGATATAAGGAAAGAAATCAATCAAGATAAATGTCGGAAAATCAGATTCCGAGTAGTGACGACCTTGCAACGCAGTTCTTGATATGATATAAACTGATTTGACTCTCGACCTCAAGATAAGAGTTGTAGGGCTTGAAGAGAGGATTCTACAGGATTTTGAATCACTCCATTCCGACTTACGAGGCCCGAGATATGAGCGTTACAAGTTTGGATGCTGTTGCTGAAAATAGTGGACGGGCGTCCGACCTTGTGAACGGGCGTCCGGCACCGTTACTGTAGCAACCGCCTCGGATTTTCTATAAATAGCAGCGCGTTTTCAACCCTAAAACATATATTTTCGACTCCTATTGATCCCCAATCATAAGAGAGCAACCTTAGTCGCCTCAAAATTTCTTTGGGAGGGTTTGGGGTGGCAAGTTAGATTAGGTTTTATTTCGTTCGCTTTTCTTTTCTTGTTCGAGCATGATGAAAGGCAGCCATGGACAGCTTTGTGAAGCTTCTTTTCAGCAGCACTTTTATTTCTTTTCATGGATGATTTTGTAAGTTTTAGTTCAATTGTTTCTTTTCCTATGATTATTTGTATCGTGCAATTTATATCGGAAGATTATTGCTTGTTGATGCTACCGTATGACGGAAGTCGGTGTAGTTTAGATCACCGTAGGAAAGATTGGATCTTTAATCTATACATAACGGAAGTTCGTAGGTTAAATTTCTAGGTTTACGAGAGAACCACAATTTGATTAATTCGTTGCAAGATTTTTCTAGATTTGAATTGAGGATATCACCGTTACGGAAAGATGAGATTTTTCATGTATTTGTTTCATTACGTTATTCTTGTTCTCTTTCATGTTTCGAGATGCTATATGTTAATCGAATTTAGATAACGGAAGTTAATAAATTCGTTAGATTGCCATGATAGAGATTAACAATTATTATTCCAACAAACGGAAGTTGAGGGATAAGGTTGTTAGATTAGGATTTAATCCGTATCTTTGCTTCATTATACATGTTAGTTAAGACCGGAAGGTAAACTAATGAATGGCTTGATAAATCGGAAGAGGAAACGCTTTTTAGATAAGATAATAATCCAAGATAACTTGTGAATGAATATGTGTTGATCTTATTTCTTTCGGTGAGATGATGGTTGTTGGGAAGAGGTTGATCATGGTTTGTTCATGGTTGTTCAAGAGATAGATTTCTTTCAAGCGTAGAGATGTAGTTTTATTTATGTTTTTATCGCTTTTATCCTTCCCGGCTTTGGATTAACAATCCTCTCATTCCAGCTTATTTTCCGCTTTAGTTTAGGTTTAGGTTTTAGTTAATAAAGAAGGATTAACTAGATTAGATTCAATATCCCTTTCCCCGAGGATCGATACCAGATTTATCCAACTATACTAGCAACTACCCGGTATTCGGCCGTTAGAGGTAGTTTTGCATGGTAGTATAGGTTTATAAATTTTCTTTTGTTTTAATGATGCAAAATCCTCCCAACAAAAGTGGCGCCGCTGCCGGGAATAGGTGTCATGTTGAATCTAGTTTTGTTAGTTCTCGATTTTGTTACGTTTTATTTTTGTTTTTAATAAAAGTAGCGTATACCAAGTTGAGAGTTTTTATTTTGCCGTGTTTCATGACCGTTAGGTTAAGAATGTGCAAAAGTTTTTTACTCAACTTGTTTTATGTGAAGTTTATATGTTTATGTGTTACCTAGTCTTACCCCTGTGCTTAATTTGATAAGGTCGCTCAGTCTTGTGATCGTGTTCTTTGTGTGTTGTGTTCATAAGTATTTAGGGTTTCTTGTGTTTTTCCTGCTGCCTGTGGCATTCTTGTTGTATGGACGAAGCGCTCGCATTCGCTGGACGCCCGTCCAGCTTCTTCATCTGCAGTGAACGAAGCGTTGGGAAGTATTGGGCGCCGTCCGCTCAAACATTTTCAATCTCGCTCGATTTAGAGGACCAGCATTTGTGCGCCTATACTTTCAACGCCCGTCCGGTCGGTTTTCAAAGCGCATTTGCGGCGTCACGTAAGGTGGAACGCCCGTCCCAGCTTACGAACGCTAAGTGAACGTTCGTCCGGGTTCATCCAGTGTTCTAAATTTCTTGATTTTATTTTCGATGCTTTTTATTTGATGTGGATTTTTCATTCGAGCTTCGTGGGCTAATTGATTTTTACATAGATGCCCCGAACTTATATGTTTTTACCTTTCCATCTATGAATCCATGTTAGATAATTGATCAATTCCTTATTTATGATTCATCTAGGCATGTTATAGTGACTGCCGGTTCTCGTAAGCTATAAATCGCTTCTTATGGTTAATTAGTAGCTAATGTCGGTTCCTCGTATGCTACATACCGCTCCGATGAATCTTTTAAGCTTTTAAGACTTACGTGCTTCCTTTGTTTTTATAGTTCATATGGGTAGCTACCGGGTTTTCGTAATGCTACCATTGCATCTTATGAGTTATATCTGCTTAGTATAGCTAATCGTTGGTTTTCCATAATGCTATCACTTTTTACGAGTCTTAAAGCGCCGTCACACCGCATGTAATGAACAATCTCGCTGCTTTATCGTAACTTTGTCATTATTTGGTAGACGTTTATTTTATACATGTCGTGTTGCAAATTAGTGGGCTAGTTTTCTTTCTTTTCTTTTATTTTCTTTTTGCATATCATTTAAATGCATTTCATTTAGTTGCATTTCATATAGTTGCATTGTTTTTCTATTTTTCCTTTTATTTTTCTTAAGTGTGGTCACTTTATCGGTTTTCGTAATACCACCTAGTTTATTTTTCTTTTGAGTGTAGTTAATCGTCGGTTTCGTAATACTACCTCGCTTTCTATTTTATTTTTAGGATTTTTCACGTAGATTGCATTGTAATGCATTTTCATATAGTTGCACCTAGCCTTACTATTTTGCAATATTCCATGTATATGTCCATCTTTATATGAGCTTAATCAAAATTCTCTGAACTTCCTTTCCGTGCTTTATATGTTATCTTCCCTTGTCCCCGAGATACTTCCGTGTTTTTCAAGTGTGCGGGATATTAGCGTTTGTGAGTGTAGATGAATTCAGATTCGGTGGATGGTCCACGCCTCTCGCTTTCTTCAGCATTTCTGGATCTCTGAGTATGCCCACTTCCGCACTGCCACATTCGAACGACAATCGCCTAAGTTTTCTTTTTTTTATTTCTGTACAACTTGAGGACAAGTTGCAATTTAAGTGTGGGGAGGATGGTTTATGTGTATCTACTTTCATTTGCTCATATTAGTTATAATTTTCTATGAAAAAGTGCTAAATTTTTCAAAATTTTTGTTTAGCCCGAGTAACATTTCAACCGCATGCTAGTTTTATAATCATCACCTTTAGTTGTTATCGAGTCATATCATGTTCTAAGAATAGGTTTAGTAAGTCGATACTCACTTGAACTTCATTTCACGAACCTATTAGATGAAGAGCCAAATATAGAATAGTTTCCGGTTAGTTAAAGGAAAGTTAATTCTTGATACGATAACACTTATTTAGCATTAATGAAAGTTAAGAACTTGTGCTATACTCACAGCTAGAATCTCAAGTACCTTAGTGTTTTGAAAACTTTAAGAGTCTTGAATGTGTTAGAAATAATATTTGACCGAGAGTTTCCAAAGAGTTTGAAATATAAAAATATATATATCTATAAATAGAAATAAATGAATAGAATTTCTTTATGGAATTTTGTTTGTAACTATCACCTCGAGTCCATTTGGATCTTGCCCCAAATGGGGAGTGTGGTTTACCTTGACAAGATGGGTTCGAGTGATCTCGTAAGTGACTCGCCTCTAATGTAGGGGAGTGTGTTATACTTTTGAGACGCGACGATAGGAAATATAAAATATAAAATATACGCTTTTTTGGAACACTAAGTCAAGTTGATCTAAACCCAAAGAGAGACCCGAGAGGTATTTTCTTGGCACTAAGTAAAGGAGTTTAATTGTGAGTTGGTTACTATGTTCTTGGTAATTAGTTTTTGTTAGGTAAGTGCTTTGTAGAGATAGAATGAAGTTTTCGCTTAGTTGACCGGATAATCAAGTAGTGCTTGATGTATTATATCAAGAGAGGATCGGTGGAAGTTTAGTAGGTTCTCGCACACACATCACCGAGTGAGGTCGATTTGCTGAATACTAGCTTGTCATGATTTTGACTATATCTCGTGTCAGGTTATGTGGATTCTTGATGGTATGTTCTTGTTTTGTTTTACTCGAGGACGAGCAAAAGTTTAAGTGTGGGGGTGTTGTTCAGGGTCAAATTGTATGATTTTTATAGATATATTTTACATCAATTTCCCCCATATATGGATGTTTTTCATAGAAATCGAGCTTATAATCGATCAATTGAGTAAATGATGTTTTTAATAGCTAAATCTCAAAACGTAACGAATTATGTGCTTAAATCATGATTTTATGTTATTTTGGAAATACGTTACGCTTTGGTATGTTTTCCTATCGTTGTAGATACTCATTGATGATGGAAGAGAGGATTTTCGATATCCAAATTCGTGCTTGGAAAGGATCAATCAAAGTTATGGAAGATTGGAAGATATAAGGAAAGAAATCAATCAAGATAAATGTCGGAAAATCAGGATTCCGAGTAGTGACGACCTTGCAACGCAGTTCTTGATATGATATAAACTGATTTGACTCTCGACCTCAAGATAAGAGTTGTAGGGCTTGAAGAGAGGATTCTACAGGATTTTGAATCACTCCATTCCGACTTACGAGGCCCGAGATATGAGCGTTACAAGTTTGGATGCTGTTGCTGAAAATAGTGGACGGGCGTCCGACCTTGTGAACGGGCGTCCGGCACCGCTATCGTAAGCAACCGCCTCGGATTTTCTATAAATAGCAGCGCGTTTTCAACCCTAAAACATATATTTTCGACTCCTATTGATCCCCAATCATAAGAGAGCAACCTTAGTCGCCCCAGCCCCTTTTGGGAGGTCAGGGTGGCAAAGTTAGATTAGGTTTTATTTCGTTCGCTTTTCTTTTCTTGTTCGAGCATGATGAAAGGCAGCCATGGACAGCTTTGTGAAGCTTCTTTTCAGCAGCACTTTTATTTCTTTTCATGGATGATTTTGTAAGTTTTAGTTCAATTGTTTCTTTTCCTATGATTATTTGTATCGTGCAATTTATATCGGAAGATTATTGCTTGTTGATGCTACCAGATGACGGAAGTCGGTGTAGTTTAGATCACCGTAGGAAAGATTGGATCTTTAATCTATACATAACGGAAGTTCGTAGAGTTAAATTTCTAGGTTTACGAGAGAACCACAATTTGATTAATTCGTTGCAAGATTTTTCTAGATTTGAATTGAGGATATCACCGTTACCGGAAAGATGAGATTTTTCATGTATTTGTTTCATTACGTTATTCTTGTTCTCTTTCATGTTTCGAGATGCTATATGTTAATCGAATTTAGATAACGGAAGTTAATAAATTCGTTAGATTGCCATGATAGAGATTAACAATTATTATTCCAACAAACGGAAGTTGAGGGATAAGGTTGTTAGATTAGGATTTAATCCGTATCTTTGCTTCGTATACATGTTAGTTAAGACCGGAAGGTAAACTAATGAATGGCGTGATAAATCGGAAGAGGAAACGCTTCTTTAGATAAGATAATAATCCAAGATAACTTGTGAATGAATATGTGTTGATCTTATTTCTTTCGGTGAGATGATGGTTGTTGGGAAGAGGTTGATCATGGTTTGTTCATGGTTGTTCAGTAGATAGATTTACTGTTTTCGTAGATGTAGTTTTATTTATGTTTTTATCGCTTTTATCCTTCCTGGCTTTGGATTAACAATCCTCTGTCCAGTTATTTTCCGTTTTAGTTTAGGTTTAGGTTTTAGTTAATAAAGAAGGATTAACTAGATTAGATTCAATATCCCTTTTCCCTGAGGATCGATACCCGTACTTATCCAACTATACTAGCAACTACCCGGTATTCGGCCGGTTAGGAGGTAGTTTTGCATGGTAGTATAGGTTTATAAATTTTCTTTTGTTTTAATGATGCAAAATCCTCCCAACAACATCTCAAGTCGAAAAATTATAATTTCCCGTCATGTCCTTTTCGACGAGGACACTTTTCCGTTCGCTAACACTCCCGCTCCCACACCATCCTACAATTTCCTTGAACCCGGTCTGCTGCCAGATTTAGCCCACCATGACCCACCTCAGCCCAACCTCCCGAATCCTCCCCAGACCCAAACCTCACCTTGGGCCGCAAGTCCAAATCCAGCCCAACAGCAATCTCCCTCCAGTCCTACTATTTCCCTTCCCAGCTCCCCCAACTCGCCCAATTCCCTACCCAACTCGCCCAATTCCCTACCCAACTCCCCACAAACAGCCTCACCCCCTCTTCATCCCACACCCTCACCACAAATGACTACACGAGCACAACACGGCATTTTTAAACCTCGGAAAATTCTTAATCTCCACACCATAGCTACACCATCCATCTCCCCTCTCCCCACCAACCCACTCCATGCGCTACCACGATAACAATTGGAAAATGGCCATGAAAGATGAATACGATGCTCGATTGAAAATAAGACGTGGGAGTTAGTTCCCGTCCTACTAATGCCAATATTATTCGTAGTTTGTGGATTTTCAGGCATAAGAAGAAATCGGACGGATCCTTTGAGCGACACAAAGCCCGTCTTGTTGGAAACGGTGCGTGTCAACAACCTGGCATTGATTGTGGTGACACTTTTAGTCCGGTGGTCAAACCGGAAACAATTCGGACCGTCCTCGGTCTTGCACTATCAAAATCTTGGTCCCTCCACCAATTAGACGTTAAAAACGCCTTTCTTCATGGCAACCTTAATGAGACAGTATACATGCATCAACCTCTTGGATTTCGTGATCGCGTTCATCCTGATTATGTGTGCTTACTCAAGAAATCTTTATATGGGTTAAAACAGGCACCACGTGCTTGGTACCAGCGGTTTGCGGACTATGTAACCCACCTCGGCTTCACTCATAGTAAATCTGATCATTCCTTATTCATCTACCGCAATGGAAATGACATGGCTTACATTCTTCTATATGTCGATGATATTATTCTTACCACTTTGTCCGACGCTCTTCGTGAGTCAATTCTCACCAAACTCGGCTCGGAATTCCCGATGAAAGACTTAGGCCCCCTGAGTTATTTTTTGGGTATTTCGGTACACCGCCATTCCGGGGGATTGTTTCTGTCTCAACGTAAATATGCTGAAGAAATAATTGAATGAGCAAATATGTCTTATGCAAGCCTTCCCCGACACCAGTTGATTCTAAATCAAAATTGAGCATCTGTTCTGGCAATCCTTATCATGATCCTACCGAATACCGTAGTCTGGCCGGCGCACTACAATACTTGACTTTCACTCGGCCCGATATAACATATGCAGTCCAACAAGTGTGCCTATACATGCATGATCCAAAAACGCAACACATGTCTGCTCTGAAGCGCATCATACGATACATTAAATACATTAAAGGTACTCTTGAGTACGGCCTTCATATCTACTCATCCCCGGAACACAAGCTTATATCCTATACTGACGCCGATTGGGGTGGATGTCCGGACACCAGACGCTCCACATCCGGATATTGCGTTTATCTTGGAGATAATTTAATTTCATGGTCCGCCAAACAACAAGCTACTCTGTCTAGATCCAGCGCCGAGGCCGAATATCGTGGAGTGGCAAATGGGGTTGCCGAGTCGTGTTGGCTTCGAAATTTACTATTGGAACTACACTGTCCCATTTCGAAAGCAACGTTCGTTTATTGCGACAATGTCAGTGCTGTCTATCTTTCTGATAATCCCGTTCAACATCAACGCACAAAACATATTGAAATGGACATACATTTTGTTCGAGAGAAAGTTGCCCGTGGTCAAGTACGGGTCTTGCATATTCCTTCGCGACATCAAATTGCCGACATATTTACGAAGGGTCTTCCGTCGCAACTATTTCAAGACTTCGGGATAGTCTCAACGTTCGTCACCTCCCGCTCGACTACGGGGGGTGTATTAGAGAATATATTTTAGATATTCTATTTTTAGCATATATTTTATATTATTGTACATTCAATACATTTATTGTAGAATAATTCTAGGAGGATTTCTAGCTGCTGTGTAAATGCAGGGAGGTTGTATATACTCTAACAATACAAACGTGAATAGACAAGAAATCATTTTTACCAAAATAGCTTTTACCCCTTTCCTAACCCGCGACTCTTAAGTCCCATTTCTGTTGGGAGAGCATTATGTATAACCTTCCATACAAAGTGGGTGATCCGAGGTTTTAATTTCAAGCGCCAAATCCTGGTCCAAAATTTATTTTGCGCTGAAGAGGATGGCATGTCTCTATTCTCTTCACTAGTCTGAAGATGACGGTTTAAGTGGTATCCGGACCAAACCGTGTATATACCATTCTTTGTGTAGTGCCAAATGAGCTTATCCTCCTTGTTTTGAGGCGATAGGGGAGTGGCTAGTATTAAATTAGCTTCATACACATTAAAACATTCTTTCACCACATCTTTCTTCCATAATCGAGTGGATGAGTATATGAGATTGCTAACCTTCCGGTCGGAAACTTCATCGGTCAAGGGGTGGGCTTGAAAGGAAGGAGAGCAAGGTCATAGTCTCATTAACGAATAGAATTGTTCGCGAATAATTATTTGAGAAGGACATGCTTTTACCCGCTTCCTAACCCGCGACTCTTAAGTCCCATTTACATTGGGAGAGCATTATGTATAACCTTCCATACAAAGTGGGTGATCCGAGGTTTTAATTTCAAGCGCCAAATCCTGGTCCAAAATTTATTTTATACCAAGAGGATGGCATGTCTCTATTCTCTTCACTAGTCTAAAGATGACAGCTTTAAGTGGTATCCGGACCAAACCATGTATATACCATTCTTTGTGTAGTGCCAAATGAGCTTATCCTCCTTGTTTTGAGGCGATAGGGGAGTGGCTAGTATTAAATTAGCTTCATACACATTAAAACATTCTTTCACCACATCTTTCTTCGATAATCAAGTGGATGAGTATATGAGATTGCTAACCTTCCGGTCGGAAACTTCATCGGTCAAGGGGTGGGCTCATAGGTCTCATAACGAATAAATTGTTCGCGAATAATTATTTGAGAAGGACATGCTTTATTTATGTTTTTTTCCTACGACATAATTGACTACAGTAAACTCTCGATAATGAATACCCGATAAAGTAATATCCTCATTAAGATAATAATTTTTTCCGGTCCTGACTTGGGCATGTGTACTAAAGTAATAATTTCGCTAAATGCATTAAGTAATAAAAAGAAATTGAATACAGTAAAGCCTAATAAAAATATAAAATAATAAATGCATAATTCCAATTAGGAATTTATATATTAAACTTACATATTTTCGAAATTTCACATTTCACTTCATATTTTCTGAAAATATGCATCTAGAGTAACTTGTTTCTTCTTAGTGGCTAAACCAAATTCGATCTCATCTTTAACTTTTCGTAAAGCATACACAACTTCAGGAATATTTTGTTCATGTTGTAACAAGTAGTTCTGTAAGGTGATAGTTGGTTGAAAGGCTTCTTTCGATGAAACATTGGGTAAAACCGAACTATCGTCTGGTTCAAGATCATTCTCATCATCAATAGACGTATTCATCACAGCTTATTTATAAAGAATTGAAATATTTTCATTTATTATTTCGATAATAATCCAAAAGCACAAATTCTTATAATCTGTCTAGCTTCCCAAGCATTTTAATTAATAATTGTCTCTTCATTTTACAGACTAGATGCATAATATTAATTATTTCTTTGTAAAGTAATAAATATTAATTTATCGATAAATGAATAAATATTCATTTATTGATAAACAAATAAACTCGTTAAAGTAATAGTTTTGATCAGTCCCAAAGGTATGCATTTATCGAGAGTTTACTGTACCTTGTTAGATCTGAAAATTACATAGTACAAGATGGCCGCCACAATGAAATGGCTAATATAATAAGAAATAACAAAAAAAAAAATGAAAAAAATAGAAAGAAGATCTTGTCTTTAAGCTATCTATGAGATAACATGACTAATCATAAAATTATATAAAACCAAATTATTAGCCCTATTCTTAATCCTGCTGACCTATATATATATATATATATATATATATATATATATATATATATATATATTCACACACACTTCACCATGCAGATACAATAAAATTGTACAAGCAATAAGCCATATATTTTCTACTTAGACAAATATACTCTCTGATTTAAAAATGGTGAAGAAGAAGCAGCTTATGATTACCACTACACCTATGAAGATCATGTTGGGGTAGTGGTATCGTATGTGGAGTGATTTACGTAATAAATCTGTAATTACTGAAATTAATTATGGATTATTTATTAGAAAATAAATAACTCGAAAATAAAATTTATTTTATTAAGTATATCTAATAAAATAAAGCTACGACGGTGTAGATCTAATGAAATAAAACTATTGCAATCTAGATCTAACAAAATAAAGCTATCACATCACGATCCGATGAAAATAAAGGAAAGTAAATTGCGATGCATAAGTAAACGACAAACCGAGGCGAGTAGTTACTCTTTCCTTAAGACAAAATTTCTCCGCTATGGTGCCCACGGTAGTAGCAACTCGCCTCCCAAGATACAACGGCTTTCGCCTCGGATTTAGAGGCACTTCAAAAATCTGAGCCCGCCAACTACAGAGTGCTCCGACTTCTCTTCACCCAATATCTAGATCTATATGACTGACTTTGTGGGTGGAAAGACACAAGAGAAACTTCAATGAATAACCTTATTCCATGGGGTTCTTTATATAGTGGAGGAGAGGAACCAATGCTTTAACTGATTGGCCAAAACACATCATCAAACTTTTCCCTTGGAAAATAACGACCGACTTTTCCCTCAAGGAAAAGTCATTGGGGCATCCCAATTAATTCCTCACGCCATGTGGGATTAAATCCCGCAATCTGATTGGTCGGATGACACATCTTTGAATTCTAATTGGTCGAATGACTCAACGAATTCTGATTAATTTATGGTAAATTTCATAAAGAAATTTTGTCCAAAAAAAATTAATAGTAACACCCGAACCGAACCAAACCGAGCTCGAGCTCGAGCACGATCCGAGCCGGCCGGACGGCGGCGGCGGCGCGCGCGCGTGTGGAATAATCTAAGTCCTCCCTCCTACACAAAAGTGCCTTGCCCCTTGGGGCACATCTATAAAAGTATACACTAGCTCTTATTACTTGAGCTCACAAGCTTCAAGTTGCCTATGTGGGAGAATGGGGTGAGGTCCTCCCTTCAACTCCCAACTCCTACATATTTTCTACCAACTTTAGCCATTAATTTCTCATTCACCCGATATCCGAATCGAGTGATTCAAAAGCCCATCATCAACTACACCGTATGGAGTATTTAATGATATCAATAACTCTCGATGACATACATCGGAGCCTATCCGTAAATCGTGCTAAAGTTGACTATTCAACCCTACAAAAAGGGCTTTTTCTCCAACAATCCCCCACATGAATGAAAATTAATGCAAATGCAAATGCAGACTCTGAAGAGAAGTCAGACGGAAAAATATTGCATCGTGAGAGGTAGCTTCGGCCTTGAACTCCGCTTTAGTGAAGTACTATCGGATTTACTCGCTAATCGCTGAACTAGGTCTTGAATCTGCTCAAATTTAGTGTAAACCAAGACAATAGCACTCACACAATATTTCCCTAGCACCTTTCGGTTCTCATGGTTGTGTCCGTCTCGCCCTGGACAACACTTGGTTTCGTAAAGTGCTTTGAGAATTCAAGCCTCAAAACTCTCATGTAAGCGGCCCCACTTCGCACTTACATAGGTGACCTCCTATCAATGGTATTCTGCCTTACCCCACTTGAATATCAAGCTATAGAATCACTAAAAGCTAAGCTTAACCTCACACCCTCTGCAGATAGCACTTTTATTCTCTCGTAATGGGTAAGTCTTTGGATGCTCCTTATAGCTTAGTTGTCCCTTTTGAACCATGATCTTGGGATCTCCAAATAACATGGTTGGGTTGCCACTTTACAAGGAAACATGCGTAATAGGCTTCAGTCCCATTCCGGTTGTCAAAATTGACATCTGATCTCTAGCTAAACCTTTTGTACGCGGATCCGCAAGATTCTCATTCGACCTTACACGGTCGATGGAAATCACGCCATTAGAGATCAATTATTTAATGGTATTTTGTCTACGCCATACGTGTCGAGACTTACTATTATACACACTACTCATGTGCCCTTCCTTTAGCCGACTTACTATCGCAGTTGTATGTTGATAGTAGCCAATCGGCATGGAACATCCTCTAGAAATTCCAAAGCCATTCGACTTATTGTCCAAATTTATCAAGGCTATAAACTCAGCTTCCATTATGGAACGAGCACGTTTGTCTTGTAGACTTCAAGGACACATCAGCACCACCAATCGTGGATAAGTATCCACTGGTGGACTTCGAATCTTTTGTATCTGATATCCAGTTGGCATCACAGTATCCTTTTAATACTTCTGGATATCTAGTATATTGTAGTCCCAGACTCATAGTGTGTACTTCATGTACCTCAACAACCTATTTAAGCTTTCCCATGACTATGATCCGGATTACTCGTGAACTGCTACTCGCTTCTTCACTTTGAACATGCTAAGTCCGGTCGGTATACAGCTTGGTTATGTACATCGACTTCCGATCACTTGAGAATATCTCAATTAATGCACAAGTTCATCTTTGTTCTTGACTAAGTGCATACTTAGGTCAAGTGGAGTGCTCACAGGACTTTCATCAAAGACATTAAGTCCTTTTAAAACAGACTCATGATAATGAGTTTGTGACAACACAAGTCCACCGATGCACTGTAGATCTTAATCCCTAGTATCACATCAAGAACTCCCGTGTCCTTCACATCGAAGTTCCTTGCCGAGATTCTTTCCGTATTCATGATACTCTTATGAGTACTTCCCATTATTAGAACGCCATAGACATACTATCACAAAGGTGTGTTCTCAATGTAGACATATATATGTCCTACCCGCTTGACAACATGACATTGTCAAACTTGATATGCCGTTGTTCGCTTTCATTATTCGAGCCACAGAGAGACTTAACAAGTCTACACACCTTACTCTCTTAGCCTGGAACTATGAACCCATCGGGTTGTTTCAAGTACATCTCTTCCTTCAACTCACCACAAACATCCATTTGATGGATTTCCAGTTATAGTCTCCAAATATACCGACGATAACCCTTATATAAGTAATTCTCGTGAATCGCGGTGAGCAGAAGCCAACGCCTTACAATAAATCCATCAACCTTTAACTTCTTCTCTTGAAGATCCACTTGCACTCGAGTGGTTTATTTCCCGTTGGAAGACCAACCACTTCCAAGTGTGGTTTCACTATTTCCGCACTCTTTCCGTAAAGGAGCTCAGAGTAGACATTGCCTTAGCATATGTCCTTAGTTCGCTTTTCTACCAAATAGGTCGAAAAATCGGGACCAAAAGACTGGGAAGTCTTAGCTCTCTTACTACGATGAGGTTCCTCAAATTCTTGAGAATCACTCATGCTTGTTTCTTCTTTAACACTTTCCTTACAAGGAAAGAACACCATATTCTTAGACTCGATGATGACATGTTCATGTACATCATTGATGTCTGATTTATGCACCAAAACAATAGGCACTAATGATTTTAGGTCCTATCACTCACTTTGGTTTGTGCACTTCGACCTTAGCCAAACACCTCCACATTTCCAAGATTCTCGTAGTCTTTCCACAGTTCATATATGGGTAGCACCCTTCTTCTTGAAGGGATGTTGTTCGAAATGAATTCTCACTGAGAAGACATCTTCCCCCACAAGTTCTCGATGTAAACTCGAACTTATCAACATAGCATCCATCAACTCTTTAAGAGTTCGGTTCTTGCTCGTAGCCATACCACTTGTCTAAGGTGTGTATGGTGTAGTTGTTTGATGAATAATGCCGGGCCCTTAGCAAGACTCATGAAACAATACATCATATCCACCATCATAATCCCTACGGATACATCTTATCCGCTTTGCTATGTTTATTTTCACTTTCATTCTGACAATCCTCAAGGCATCACGTGCCTTCTCTTCGCTTTTCAGCATTTAAATATCACAATATTTGGTGCTATACTCGATAAAAGTAACATAACACTTTTATCACCTCTAGCTTGCATGAATCTGAGGTTTTGTGTTCCTTTCTACCGTCAACCGGTGAGTTCGCCAACATGGCTTGAACACATACTTGACACTTGTGATTATGATCAAATTTCAAATCCTAGTCACGTTGTCATAAGCAAAATTACTCAAGCATGCAAGCGCATCTTAGAGCCAATCTCACTTGCTTTTTACGGAGCATCACTTTGTGCTTAATGATAGCTTTCACTTGTCATTATACTAATCAACCCCGCTTGATCATTCAAAGCATTGTTCGTTGCACCACGGAACTTCTTCATCCAAGGGATGAGATTAACCGATCACTCGGGTGCTACGCCTAGTGCTACTACAGCACGCACACTTGTGTCACAAAAGACACAGTCTTATAGGATTCACATTGGTGTTTCCTTCCATTTTTGTTTAATGAACAAAAGATCAACAAATCACATTCATTTATACACCAACTCGGTTTAGAGAAAACCTATTTCCTTGTTATTAACAAAGTGCACAACAACCGTGTAATCTATATGACATGAATCAACATTTACCAATCACAGAGCACTGAGATTACACTCTAAGTATTCACAAATTAATATGGTTTACACACATATTAACCAAGCAACACCATTAGGTAATCAATAGTGCACAAAATACTAATTCTTCACAACTTATTGTAGTTGAAGAGGCAATTACAATCAACACCAGAGCATGTGGTTACATGTAATTCAATTCGATACGACACCATTACATAGAAGTATAGCTATGCTATTACTTATTACCGGCATCAAACACATGAGTATAAGACACAGTTTAGCAGTCAAAGCGTAAGTAATACAATTTATACAGATGTATAAATTCACATGTGGTCTAACATTCACCAAGAGAGTTTGCTAAACAAATTGATATAACACAAGTGGTACACCTTCACTAGGAGCAAAGTAGCCTTGAACGAAAGCAACAACATGCCAATTAATATAGTGCTACTTGGATCAATTACGATTTTGCGGCACCGTATTTATAACACAATTAACACTTTATACCGGCAATATAACACTTTAAAACAATTATATTTCTGCTCAAATGGTCAGAAAGATCACGCAGATAACCTTACAAGAAAATTCAACCATTACATTCTATGTAATTATATGTTATGAACAAATAATTAATGCACAGACGATGCCAAACAAATTAGAGCACCATATATTCACATAAGAAAACAAACAGGCCCCATTTTTTTTTCCTTTCCGTCAGTGAAATTATTCACACAATATTCTACAATCCCTTCCATAATTTACATGTTCGTTGCACGTCAACCCCGGTAAGGAATTGAATACTTCCAATTATTTGAGTTGCATAGCACACGCTTAGATTAGCAGCAAAAATCTAGTGCATCTACTGATTTACTTGTGATCCAAGTTCCGAGGATTTCGATTATTCTCAATCTAGAATTATAGTAATAACCGAATATTATCATATCAAGAATTAAATGTTCCTCCACGAGATCAGCAATATCATATCTCTTCTCGCTTTTGGGTATATACTCCTATCAAAATAATTATAGATACACCAACTCAAGAGGCTAGAAACCACTTAGAAAATCTAAACTTTATGCATCAACTCTAAAAGTCTTTCTTCAAGCAAGTACCAGTAAAAGTACCCAAGAAAAATTAAAAGTACTACACAGTAAGAAAAGCCAAATATTGGGTATTAACATAGCAATAATATTGTTCCAATTATGTACCAGATCAAGAACATAATTTATTGGGAATCAAACGAATAAAACTTAAACAATTTGATCAGATCTGTAAGATAACACGTTTAACACGGTCCTAATCACACGAAACAATTTGTCTTAAGCTTGTTGGGGTAGTGGTATCGTGTGTGGAGTGACTTACGGAACAAATCCGTAATTACCGAGAATTAATTATGGATTATTTATTAGAAAATAAATAACTCGAAAATAAAATTTATTTTATTAAGTATATCTAATAAAATAAAGCTACGACGGTGTAGATCTAATGAAATAAAACTATTGCAATCTAGATCTAACAAAATAAAGCTATCACATCACGATCCGATCAAAATAAAGGAAAGTAAATTGCGATGCATAAGTAAACGACAAACCGAGGCGAGTAGTTACTTTTTCCTTAAGACAAATTGCTCGCTTATGGTGCCCACGGTAGTAGCAATCGCTTCCCAAGATACAACGGCTTTCGCCTCGGATTTAGAGGCACTTCAAAAATCGAGCTCCGGCGAACTTACAGAGTACTCCGACTTCTCTTCGACCCAATATCTGATATCTATATGACCGACTCTTTGTGGTGGAAAGACACAAGAGAAAATTCAATGAATAACCTTCATCAATGGGGTTCTTTATATAGTGGAGAGATGAGCCAATGCTTTAACTGATTGGCCAAACACATCATCAAACTTTTCCTTGGAAAAGTAACCACCGACTTTTCCTCAAGGAAAAGTCATTGGGGCGTCCCAATTAATTCCTCACGCCATGTGGGATTAAATCCCGCAATCTGATTGGTCGGATGACACATCTTTGAATTCTAATTGGTCGAATGACTCAACGAATTCTGATTGGTCAAATGACACAATCACATCCCAAAATTAATTTATGGTAAATTTCATAAAGAAATTTTGTCCAAAAAAATTAATAGTAACACTCAAATGACACAATCACATCCCAAAATTAATTTATGGTAAATTTCATAAAGAAATTTTGTCCAAAAAAATTAATAGTAACACCCGAACCGAACCGAGCTCGAGCCGAGCCGGCCGGCGGCGGCGGCGCGCGCCCGTGTGGAATAATCTAAGTCCTCCCTCCTGCACAAAAGTGTCTTGCCCCTTGGGGCATCTATAAGAAGAGTATACACTAGTTTATTACTTGAGCTCACAAGCTTCAAGTTACCTATTGTTTAGTGGTGATTTTATACGCTTTATAAGGATATATTTTGTAACAATTCTCTCAATATTCGTATGTTTCTCATAGAGATCGAGCTTTATATTGAAATATTAAGCAAGTGAGGTTTTTAATGGTTGATTGGTAAAATTAGTTAATTTATGCGTTTTATCGATGAATTTATGATTACTTGGATATGGTTACACTCTGCATGATTTTGATGATTGTAGATACACCATAATGCGGCTCAATGGAGGATTGGATAATGTTTAATTGAAGATTTATATGAAGAAAGGTGATAAAGTTCAAATTATTTGATGATTAATGAAGAGGAGAAAAGATAGAGATGAAATGGATTGAGGATGAGATGAAGAATCGTGTGTTGATCTCGTCTCAACGCACGCCCAAGTCCTGTCCATAGTGGGTCAAGCGTCCGGAGGTGCGATTTTGATACTGAGAGAGTTTGGACGCCAAGCAAACGGGCGCCCATCTCAAGGCCCAAAGAGATTGAACGAAAGCGCCCAGCTTGAGTGGACGGGCGCCCTTAAACCGACTAGCAAAGAAACGCCTTACTTTTCTATAAATACACACGCGCTTCTTAACCCCTAAACATACATTATTCGATCTCATTGATACACCATCATAAGAGGCAAACCTTAGGCGGCCCCACTTCTTTCTTTGGAGGCCGGGTGGCAAGTTAGATTAGGTTTTTATTTTGCTTTTATGTTTTGTCATTGCGATGTACTCCATGCTTGAAATGCAATTGTTCAAATAGCTTTGAATCCTTTTTAATTCAGTTTTATCTACTTTTATCAAAGTTTGTTTTATGATTTTATCTCAAAGTTGTATCTTTTCCTATGCGATTATTTGTTATGCAACGATATCGGAAGATGGTTGCTTATCGATGTTTGATTTTGATGGAAGTCATGTTAGACTTAGATCACCATAGAAAGATTGGATTTTTAACCTTGACATAACGGAAGTTGATAGGTTGATTATCTAGGTTGCTAGATTTGAATAAATCTTACACCTTGTTTTGATTGATAGCCTAATTATCTACGGAAGTAGGATTCATACTTTTGATTAGGTGAACCACATCTTTAGTTAATCATCACAAGATAACCTTAGATAGAGATAGAGGGTTTGAAGGATTGGATGATTTTGTTTGTTCATTGTTAATCTCCATGTTCATCTTCTTGTTTATTTCCTTTTATAGTTAGTAGTTTAGATTTAGTTTTTATCGCTTTTATCCTTCCTGCTAGCTTTGGATTAACAATCCTCTCTGTCCAGCTTTACTTTTCATTTTTCGTTTTCAGCCCCGCTTTTGAATAAGTAACAATTTAAGGATTAATAAGATTAGATTTAACATCCCTTTTCCCTGAGGATCGATACCCGTACTTATCCAACTTTACTAGCAACTACCCGGTATTCGGCCGGTTAGGAGGTAGTTTTGCATGGTAGTATATATAGGTTTTATAAATTTTCTTTTGTTTTAATGATGCAAAATCTCCCCAACACTCTATGTGGGAGAAACGGGGTGAGGTCCTCCTTCAACTCCCATCTCCTACATATTTTCTACCAACTTTAGCCATTAATTTCTCATTCACCCGATATCCGAATCGAGTGATTCAAAAGCCCATCATCAACTACACCGTATGGAGTATTTAATGATATCAATAACTCTCGATGACATACATCGGAGCCTATCCGTAAATCGCGCTAAAATTGACTATTCAACCCTACAAAAAGGGTTTTTTCTCCAACAGATCAATAACCTATTTGTGGTTTTCTTCTTCATTACTCTTCTTGTTGTTGTTGTTTACTGTCTTTCAGAAAACTCTGCAGCGGCCGCAGCGGCGGCGGCGGCGAATACGGCATGCAATTGCTGCTAAGAATTTAAATAGTAACTTTGTGTAAAGAAATAAAAGGCCAGGCCCATATAAATCAATAGATCGATCTCACGCTTTGATCAATGATGCAAAAATATGTTGTGACTATTTTATTTTGGAACTATCAGTACTTGAACTCCTCATCATTATTTGTGTAACGCCCCCAGACCCCGGGCCTGTTAGAGCTAAATGAGTCATAAATGTCCGTCAATCGCTTTGAACCGCCGCCCTCGCTGGTCTAAAAGGGCTAATCCGAGTTGACAAGACCTTTATGTCTCACACTTATATGGGGGTGAGCATTCTCTTATTTTACCGATGTGGGACTTTACATTCTCCCCCTTATAAGGGGATCGACGTCCTCGCCAGACGGCCGAGATCGCTTTCGGATCGCCCTACCCGTGAGGTAACTAGTGATCATCCTTACACCGCCTTCTTGTACGGTGCGGCGCATAGTTCCGCCTCGATAGTCGGCTCGATACCATTCTCAGAACGCCCCGCACTCCGGGCCTGGTAGCGCGCTTAAATGAGTCATAAATGTCCGGTCAATCGCTAGACCGCCGCCCTCGCTGGTCTAAAAGCGGCTAACCCGAGTTGACAAGACCTTTATGTCTCACTACTTTATACTGGGGTGAGCATTCTCTTATTTTACCGATGTGGGACTTTACAATTTGTCTGGTCGTGCATTGAAACGTGTCTATGTAAGAGCTCAAGTATCATCAATCTCTCTGTTTTTCATCGTTATTGTCCAGTGGTCGCGCATCGTTATTGAACTTCTCATCGTTATTGTTTTTTCACTTCATGGCATAACGATGCCGCTTTGACACGCTTACCCGCCACCGGAGACAATATTGCGCTTTTATTCTGTAACTTGTCACGCTTTTATATTTAGTTTATCTCCTAGTCTCTTTAGCTTCGATTCACTTTGTTTTGATATAATAATGTCGACTTACGTATGTAAGACCATGTGTTTTCATTTTCTTTTATACAAATTGATCTTCCTATCCTACACAGTTTGAGTCTGATTCTCTTTCCTTACACAAATCATATGAGCTCATCATGTTATTCTAGACGTGATGCCGGAGTGTTTTGGGAAAAACAATCAAGGAAGCGAAAAAATAGATGAACTCATATGCTCCGAGAAGCAAAACATTTGTATATTATTCAAGTCCGTTTAAAACCATCCCACAATCCGGGATTTTATAGCTGCCTGAATACGATACTTTTCAAAAATATAAAATTACAGAAAAATTACGAAAATAAATCAACGGGAAATCACGACGCTGATTATATCGAGACCTTTTTAAATGAACGGATCCGGAACTGGGATCTTTATTGAATACGCAATTGAAATAACAAAAACGTACTAAAATCTTTGGCGCCCAAAATGGAAAGGGAAACAACTGATTTTGACCTCGAAATGGCAGTGAACCGCCTCCGGCTGTTCACCATGTCGTCGGCGGTCCTGCGCACGAAACGGACACCGGAGCCGAAATTTTCAGCCAAAATACTACCACATATGCCCAAACGTTCACTTTTGTCCATGTATTCAATTGCGATTAATGTGGAATCCGGCAGTTCCGAATCAGACGCGCCCGCATCAAGACGGAGGATACAGAGAGTGATCAAAATTTCTTTTTTAGGGGTCTTTTTTCTGGAAGCATATGATGTTGTACTATTTTATATACGCAGTATTTGTTTCAAATTGGGTTTACTATATTTTATGAAGACTATATTTCGTCTTTGATACAATGGGAGGGACAAGACGTGGAAAATGATTCTTTAAAAGGTACATAGGAACCTTCCAAAAAAAAAAAAAAAAGGTGTACATAGGGACGATGAAATTTACTATATATTCTTTTTTCTTTTTTCTTTTTTCTTTTTTCTTTTTTCTTTTTTTTTTTCCTCACCCAAAATTACATGCAAGCGGCCCTCCACTTTGTTTTCTTTTTTGCATTACCGAATTGACTATGTACGGATCCGACTACCTCATTATACCTGAAAATAATTGCTACATCTATTTATTTACGATTACCCTGAATTACATAGACAAGCTGTCCTCCACAATAGAATGAGTACTATAATAACACAATAGAGGATCTTGTGTTTAAGCCATCTGCACTTGTATCTTTGCGAGATGGTTTACTAACCCTGTAATTGAAATTCTCCTATTCTTTATCCCGGTAATCAACGAATATAGCCGTTCATGAATAAGTTCGGATTCAACTCGCATAAGATCATGTTTAATTGTTTCGTTGTTAAGCTTATAAATGAATCACTAAACTCAAACGTATTTGTGTGCTCGTCTAATAAAGCTAATTGGCAAACGTTTGTGAAATATCCTCATCCACCTCCTTGCAGAAAAGACATAATTGATCGTCAACCGCAATACCTCTGTTTGCAACATGAGTACGTGTGGGAACTCGATTGTGTGCAACCTTCCAATTAAAAATGTTAACTTTTGACGGAACAACATCATTCCACCTCCAAGAAAAAGAAATAGAACGATCGTCGAATGCTGACACATTAAGCATGATCTTCTTTAACCGGGCCACTGAAAAGATACCATTGAAACTAAGCCTCCAAAATGGTGTGTCGACATTGCCTGCAATGGGTGATACATAAGAGAGCAAAGCATTAAGATCAATAAATTCCCCCAACTCTCTCCCTCTTAACTCTATTCTCCACTCCCAATCCCAACACCAAACCCCCTCTACAAACCTCCCTCTATCACTCACCACACACTCACTATCTTTCTCAAGTCGAAAAAAGTCTCAGAAAATCTACTTCAAGAGTACGCTCCCCAACCCAAGAATCTTTCTAAAATCTCGCTCTATTTCCCATGCCTAGCTTCCATCCAACAGAGGATAGAAGTTTCACCCCTTTATTTTCAATGTGGAACCCATTTTTTACAATACCGCACCACACTTTACCCTTTCCACTCCTCCCGACTCCCTCACTAAATCCTTCTTCCTTGCCATACAACGCCCTAATAACTTTATTCCACAAAGACACCATCTTCCTGCTTTCCACCTCCACCACCATTTTCCTAGTAAGACAATATTTTGCACCCTAAGCCCCTACCCCAAGCCCCTAGCGATTTTTGCTTCAAAATTGTGTTTCAAAAATCCAAGCGAGTGTATCTCTCGCCTTGCCCTCCCCAAAAAAAAATTGAACTCTCAATTGTTCTAAGATGCATGTCACATCAATAGGAGCATGGAAAATAGAGAAATAGTACAAGGGTAGACTCCCATAATTCTTTGATCAAGTGTCAATCTACCTCCCACAAATAAGAGTCTAGCTTTCCACCCAGCTAATTTTGCTTCACCCTGTCGATGACCGGCTGCAAGATTTTCTACCTCATATATTTGGTGCAAGATTTTTGCTTGGACTTCGATACCCATATTGAATTTTACGGATTGGAATTCATTCTTCTGTTACTTTCCTTTAGCAGCAAGGCATGGTGAGAAATCTTTAATATGGGATGCTATAAAAAATGTTGTTTTTTTGGTCTATTTGGACGGCTAGAAACTCTGTTGTTTTCAACTCCAAATTTTCCAATGCCGACAATTTATTTAGAGAGATTCAAGGAAGAAGCTTCATGTGGATAATTACAAGAAAAGCAGATATCAACAACAATTGGACGACTTGGACAAACAATCCTCTTTCTTTGAGCAACAAATGATATTGACTAGTTGGGTATTGAATCGTTGTTTTTTCGGCTTGGAGTTGTTGAGTTTGTACAATATTTTCTCGCTTTGATTCACTTCATCACGGATTAACAATTTAAGTGTATTTACGTAAACTTAATCTTCATTCGCGACACACACTGTTATATGGCCAAATATTACAACTTACAGTTTTCTGTAGTGTAGTATTTATGAGCACAAAACAAACAATAAGATAATGAATAAATTTGTCGTTTATTAATAATAAAAACAATTACAAAATTGTATTTGAAAAGACTATACCAAGTCTCATTGTTCATATTCTTGCTTTGGGAATGTTTTATCTTATCTTCCGTCGAAATTATATTCAATGCTTCCACGAAAAATTCTTACATGATGTCGGTGTAATTGAAATGGACGCGTGTCATGCCATCGATTCACACGTGTCTTTGAGGTGCGTTTACCTATCCTACCCCTGCGGTTGGTATGGTTCGTTACAGTCACACATGCTTCAGTTAGTGTGCCAATTTTTATGGAATGTGTTTCATTGCTTTATTTCACGTTTAAATCCCGTAACACAATGAGTTTATTGCATTTTTTTCATTACATGCATGATTTCATTTAGTTAAATACTATTTCATTCAAACAAGTGTGTCATTAGCTCCGTCCTTGGCTATGTTTTGGTTATTAGTAGAAACCGTGTTCGTTTCTTGTTAATTAATGACATTTTTAGCTTTTTGTAATAAGGAAATAGTCCTCGATCGATAGTCCCTTATGAAATTAGTTAGTAATTTATTGAGTATCAAGTACACCAAATCTGATTGTATGATAATACCTATATCATGGTTGAATAAATCCATTTATTTATTTATTTCTAAGTAATAGCCTATTTCGGCGGATAAAACAATTATTGGCTTTTTCTTATATGCATAAATTTTTGTTTTCTTATCTCGTATTACATAATTGACTACATTAGGATCGGACGGCAAATTTTATAATGGTCCGGCTTCAATTATGTTTTGATGGTCCGAAACCAATCATATTCCATTATTTTTGTTAATGGTCCCACATTTTTAAAAAAAAATTATTAATTTTAAATTTTATGATTGGTTGAAATAGTCATTACATGGTGTGGCTGGACCACCATAAAATCAGTGTAGTTCCGACTACCTTGTTAGACTAGAAAATAATTACATTACCCAAAATTACATAGTACTCCCTTTATCCCGTAATAAAGGGTCTTTTGATATATTATAAGGCTTTTCATATCCCGATTTAATATTAAATATATTATTTTCATTTGCATACTAAACAATATAAAATTATAACTCTCTCCCAAAAAACAATACATTATTTTGCTTTGAAATATTACATAGTACAAGCTGGCCGCCACAATGGAATGAAGAATATAATAACACAATTAAAAAAAAATCGAAAACAGAAAAGATCTTGTGCTTAAGCTGTCTGTGAAATAACAACACAAATGATAAAATTAAAAGCAAAAAAAACAAATTTTATAGAAATTTTTTTAATCATTTTAATCCATTTTCCTATTTTCTTTAGTAAAAAAGGACAAAGACATTGTGTATAGACTCATGCAGAGAGAATTGATCTCGATGCACCATAATTTTTCTCCATCATATTCAGGGGCCTCTGTACATGGTAGGAAGGGGTACGGTCGACCCTCTAAAATAAAAACATTATGTATAATAGTATAGAATTTTTTTATAAACACATATATATGTGAAATCGATCTCCTTATTTTTATGTTTTGAACCCCCTGTTTTTATCTATTGTCCAATAATTATATGTATAGAATTGAATATCCAAATATATGTGTGATACGAAAAAAAATGACAAATTTCTAATCTCATGTCAAAATTCCCACACCCGCCCCTGCCCGTGTTACGTAAGCTGGCCAGACTTTGTGTATAGAATCATGCACAAAGACACTCTGTATAGACTCATGTGTAGAGGGGCGGTCCTAGCTAGTAAGGGCCAAGGGGGCATACGCCCCCCTTAATTTTTCTGAAATACGTATATTATCCTTGTTTATTAAGAGGCTTATGATAATAAGTATTAATGTGCATGTTAGAGTACTAGTGAAAGTGTAACGCAGTTGGTAGAGTATATGGTCATTCTCCTTTAGGTTTTGCAGGTTCAATCCATGGCAGAAGCAATTTTTTATTTTTCTTCTTCCAAATAACTATTAATTATTTTTAACATGTTCCACTTTTTAAAACACATTTCTCTTCTAATATATCATCTCTTTCCACAATTATGTTTCTTCATTTCATTTATTTCAATATGATTACAGTTCTTCATTTCATTTATTTCAATATTTTTGGAATTTTAGCAAATTGAACACATTTAACATTCATTTTCTCTGTTTTGGTATTTAAAAAGAAAGCCAAGATGAGGGATAAAAGTGACAGGATGAAATGTTGATAATAAAACTTTAAAAACCGTTGTACAACATGCGATCCAATATGTTATTATCCCATTTCAAATACTAAAAATGTTGGCAATTTATTATTTTTTCATTATCATAAAAGACGACAACTTTCTTAATTGTATCGTTGTGAACGTTATTTTTCATACACTTCCTCTAAGAAATTTAACCGAGAATTCCGCCCCCTTAGGACGATTCCTGCCTCCGCCCCTGCATGTGTATAGACTTAACAACATTTAGAATAATCGTATTTCACTGGTTTAACCGAATAGTGTATATACAAATATATAGGCCCAAGCCGACTTGGCCAACAAGACATAAATAATAAATTATAAATAATAATATTTAAGTAGACTCAATATTATTCTCGACACGCCCCCGCAATCCCGTGGAAAGTGGCTGAACACGGAGATGTACTTGATCGGCAAAACGAGGTCGCGCGCTTAACGGTTTGGTGGGGGACATCGCTAACCGATCCTTCGAGGAGATAAAAGAGATGCTAAACTTGCGAGCGGCAACCAATTCACGAACATGGTGGAATCGATCTCTATGTGCTTCGTGCGGGCATAATACACCGGATTATGAGCAAGGTAGGTGACGCCAATATTATCACACCAAAGAGTAGGCAGAGAAGATAACGGAACATGCATCTCATGAAGAAGACTGCAAAGCCATTGAAGTTTGGCGGCGGTATTATAAAGGGTTTTATACCCTGCCTCAGTGCTACTCTTCGAGATGGTCAAATGCTTCTTACTACGCCAACTAATGAGATTATCACCAAGGAAGACATAATATGCCCTAACAGAATGACGGATATCACTGTCAGCAGCCCAATCAGAATCAGAATAAGCCCGGAGTGAAATAGGTGACCAACGGGAGAAGAAGAGACCATCGGAGACAGTGTGCTTAAGATACTGAAGAATGCGTTTAACTGCAACAGTGAGCTTCGGTAGGTGAATGCATATACTTACTAACCTTATGGACCGCGAACGCAATATCAGGCCGAGTGGAACTGAGATACTGGAGACCGCAAACAATAGTGCGGTAAAGAAAATGATCGCCGCATGTAGGGCCGTCGTCCAGAGTGAGACGAGCGGAGCCCGACATAGGTGTCTGACAAGGCTTGGCCTTGTCTAGAGAGGCACACTGCAGAAGCTAGAAGATATACTTCCGCTGAGTGAGAAACAGTCCATCGGAGGTAGGAAGCACCTCAATGCCAAGGATATAAGACAGAGAACCAGGGTCCTTAACCGGAAAGTGTCGACCAAGATAAGAGATAACCTGCTCAACAAGAGAAGAGGACGATCCAGTAATAACAATATCATCCACATAAATCAGAACATAGATACGAGCACCATCACGGGAATAAATATATAAGGAGGTGTCAGCTTTAGAGCCGACAAACCCAAAGCGAGTCAACACATCAGTGAAGCATGAAAACCAAGCACATGGGGCCTGACGGAGGCCATAAAGACTGCGGCGAAGACGGCAGACATAATCAGGATGAACAAACCCCTGTGGCTGCTGCATATAGACGGGCTCAGATAAATGCCCATGTAAGAAAGCATTATGAATATCCACCTGTTGAAGAGACCAACCCTCCGAAACAGCAAGAGACAGAAGAAGACGAATAGTGACCGTTTTGACAACCGGGCTAAAAGTGTCAGTGAAATCAACTCCTTCGGCCTGATGAAAACCCTTGGCCACGAGGCGTGCCTTGTGATGCTCAAAACAACCATCTGCATGACGTTTAGTGCGATAAACCTATTTACTACCCACAATGTTCATACGATGATGTGGAGGAACAAGATTCCAGGTCTGGTTGCGCAACAACACGTTAATTTCCTCTCTCATTACATTACGCCAATACGGGTGTTTAGAGGCATCGGTGTAGGAAGTAGGGTCCAGGGAGTCGGTAGAAGAAACAAGGGCTTTAGGAAGCGGGTAGCGGATAAAGTCAAGGCGAGAGATAGGTTTGAGAGAGTTGGTTTTGGTGCGAGTGACCATGGTATGAGTGGGAGCAGGTGGTGAAGGAGACGATGCTGGAGAGGCCGAGGAAGAAGTGGACACATAAGAGGTGGGAAGGGGAAGGCTCGAAAGCGGGAGCCGGATGGGGTGGGGCCGGGTTGGAAGGAGCCGACAGTGGAGGTTGATTTTGTGGAGGTGCGGGCAGGAAGACAGGAAGCGGTACAGTGAGATTATCAGTAGTGGGTTTTTAAGGAGAAGGCGTATAGGGGAAGACGGACTCATCGAAAACCATATGGCGAGCAACATAGATACGGCCAGAGGAAAGGTCCAGACACTTATAACCGTGGTAGGAAGTACTATAGCCGAGAAAGATGCAAGTTTTGAACCGGAAGCCAGTTTTGTGATGGTTGTAGGGTCGTAGATATGGCCAGTACACACAGCCAAACACGCGCAAGAAAGTATAGTCTAAGGATCTCTGGTAACCCATTTCGAAGAGAGACTTACCTTTGAGGACTCTGGTGGGAAGACGGTTGATGATGTAACTGGCGGTGATGAAGGCATCCTCCCAATAGGGAAGTGGAAGGTTAGATATATTGGGCAAGAAGGGAGAGGCCGTCTTCAACAATTTGGCAGTGGCGGTGCTCAATGGCACCAACTTGTTCATGGGTGTGGGGACAAGAAAGGCGATGACGGATGCCAAGAGAGGTAAGAAGTGTAGAAACGCGACGGAACTTACCACCCCAGTCAGTTTGGATGGATTTTAGTTTGGTATTAAACTGGCGTTCAATCCTAGCAAGAAAGTCAGGGAAGATAGTTTCAACATCAGATTTATGTTTAAGGGGATAGAGCCATAGGTACTTTGTGAAGTCATCCAGAAAGTTGACATAATAATGGGAATCGTAAATCGAGGGTTCAGAACTGGGGCCCCAAACATCAGAGTAGATCAGGTTCAAATGAACGGTAGATGTGAATTCAGAAGTGTATAACGGGAACCAGTGGCTTTTAGCCAACTGACAAGGGGCACAGACATGAGGCGAAGACTTAGTAGGAGTGAAGGTAGGAAGACATTTTAAGGCTTGACGGAGTACAGGATAAGAACAATGACCCAGACGCTGATGCCATGTGGTGGAAGAGGTCAGAGAGGAGGCCGGAGCTTGAGCAGGAGCAGGGTGAAGTGGGGTGGAGAAGTGATATAGGCCATCTTTTACAAATCCCCTAAGGTGGGTATGACCGGAGTAATCTTTGACAAGGAAATAAGACCAATGCAAATTTATGTACAGAATTGAGGTTTCTATTGATGGAAGGCGTAACAAGAATATTAGATAAATGAAAATACTGAGAAGGGAAATATATAGAAGAAGAACCGTAATAAATAATAGGTAAACCTGAACCGTCGCCTACATGAACTTTGTCAGCCCGGCATACGGTATGGACGAAAAAGTGAGACGACGAAGATCACGAGAGAGATGATGAGTTGCCCCTGTATCAAGAGATCACGTTTGCCTGTGGTGGTGGTCGAGGTGACGAGATGGGAGAGGAGCCGTAGCGATAGGGACATGACAGAGCAATATGGTTAGCCTGATAGCAAATTTGGCAAGACACAGCAGCAGGATGGTTGCCACGCCCCTGAGAAAAATTGGAGCTGCGGTTATGTGCCACGGGGGTGGTGAAGGCGGCTGTTGACGGCGATAGATAGGGTGAAGCGGATGAAAGTCGGGGAGTAGTAGATCCGGTTGGTGGCTGATTTAGAGGTGGGTGCGGCTGGTGGGTGGGAGAGGTGCGCCACTGCTGTTGTTGTTGTGGTGGCCGGGGGAAGGTGGCTGCAGCCGGACGGTGGGCTGTTATATTGGCTGCTGGTTTGGAGAAACAGGACGCCGGAAAAGATGGAAGGGTCGGCGAGAGGTGGGTTAATGGGGGACGAGGGTTGAAACTATCTGATGAAGAAGAAGCCAACGAGATGGCATAGCCGGCGGAGGGAGATGGCCGGAGCAGGGGTGTGTTGTGGGAACATAAATTCGAATCAATTTCCGGCGGACGGGGGTGTTGTATAGGACAGAGGTGTTGTATAGGACGGTGGTTTGCAGCAGCTGCGGGTGACTGCCAAGGTTGAACGGACATGGCAGTTGGGCTGTGTGTAGCAGTTGATTGCTTACCGGAGATGGCTGCCGGAGAATAAGGAGGTGCCATCGGAGAAGCACAGGCTGCTGTAATTGTGTTTTTTTATAGAAAAAAAAAGGTAGAGTTCAGGAAAGAATTGATAACGAGAGAGAAAATCGGCGTACTCCGATACCATAACAACATTTATATTAATCGTTATTTTACTGATTTAACCGAACAGTGTAGATAAAAAATATAGGCCAAAGCTTGACTTGGCCTATGAGACATAAATAATAAATTATAAATAATAATATTTAATTCACAAAGAATTAATAACACCAATCATATAATTAAAAGAAATTAATTATTTGTCCTATTCATTATCCTGGTGACCTATATATATATAGATTCACACTTCACCATGCAGATACAATAAAATTATTGGAAAAAGCATTAAGCCTGCATTTTATACTTAGACAAATATAATTACAGCTGCAGATACTTTCTGATTCCAAAATGGTGGTTTTGTTCACTCGGTAGTTTTATGGTGGTCCAAAACCACCATATCATACTTGTCCTCCAATATGATTTCTTAAAAGAGAGGCAAATTTATAAAAACATTGCATTTATATTTTACACGGTGGACCCCGTGTGTTTTTTTTTTAGATTTCTATTGGTCCTGGATCACCAAGTCATACTTGGTCCAGGACCACCATAAAATTTCCGTTGTTCACTGCTCTTTTTGTTGCTGTTTACTGGCTTTATGAGAACACTGTGGCGGCGGCGGCAAATACGGGACATGTTGATGATGATTCAAATGGTGACGTCCTAGAATGCACCGTGCGGATACGGGATATGCTGATATGGAATACGTAGATACGTAATTTTACGAAAATATAGAATACGGATACGGGGTGTATTTATAAATAATAAAAATATAAAGACTAAACCGTAAATAATTAAAATAAAATGACTATATATGTATATGTATATATGGATGTACGTATATTTATACATATGAATATGTGTGTATATATCTATATATGTATATGTGTGTGTATGCATGTACATATATTAAGGTTCAAACTAATTCTTTAAACATCATGTTTTTTGAATACCCGTATCTGTAATCAGGATACGTATATTCAGTAAAGAATCCAACTTTTGAAAATTACAATTCGTCTCAAATACGTATTCAACGGATCCGTGGAGTATCGGTGGATCGTAGGTGACGTCACTGAAATTGGACAGAAGATGATGAATCTGCAGCTGCAATATTTCAATAACAATAACAACAACTTGAAGAATCCCAAACTGATACGGCCCTCCACTTTTTTTTTTTTTTTTTTTTTTTTTTTTTTTTTACATAATTGACTATATATTTGACTATGTAGTATGTACCGACTACCTCATTAAACCTGAAAATAATTGCTACATCTATTTATTTACAAATACCCAAAACTACCTAGTGCTCGCCTCCACATTAATAACAAAATAAAAATAAATAAAAATGAAAAAAATTATGAGATGGTTCACTAACCGTCCTTGGCTGATCATGTTTATGTTTTGATTTATCGTAGAAATCATGTTGATATTTGTTTCTTGTTAATGACATTTTTTTAACTTTTTTGTAATAAGGAAATAGTCCTCGATCGACAGTCCCTTATGAAATTAATAATTTATTGAATATCGAGGACACCAAATTTGATTGTATGATAATACCTATCATGGGTCGAATAAGTACATTTATTTATTTATTTCTATGTAATAGCCTATATGCCTTGCTAACTTTCTGGCGGATAAAACAATTATTGGCATTTGCATATGTGCATAATTTTTTGTTTTTCTTTTTCGTATTACATGATTGACTATACACAAATTTTATAGTAGAATGAAGGAGAATGACAGAAATATTTCATCAATTGAGTAGAATGACAGTCTTTTGAAACATTTGCATAAATGACAAAACTATTTATTCACTGTCGAAATTCACTTGTGTTCGAAATTCACTGTCGAAATTCACTAATTTTCAAAATTCATTATTTAAATTCACCGATTTTCTGATTCATCGTCGAAATTCACCGATTTCGGTATTCACTGGGGAGATTCACTAATTTTCGGGATTCACTGTTTGTCATTCTCGCTATAAAAATTATGCAGTTGTCATTCTCCTTATAAAAATATGTAGTTGTCATGTTACTTAAAAATATTCTAGATTGTGTCATTATCCCTAATTTTCCAAAATTTTATTATGGTCCAGGACCAAATCCTACTTTTTGTGCTAACCAATAGGATTTCAAAGATTTCTGGTGGACCCCTATGTATAAAAACAATCCTCCAATCAATTTTTTCCAAAGTGATGACATGGTGGTCCAAAAACTTGGTCCAGGATCACCATAAAACTACTGTTGACTATATAAGAGGATCCGACTACCTCATTGGACTTGAAAATAGGGGGAATGGAAGGACATGAAATATCAAAAATTAGGATTCAACGACATCTCTCGTTTTGGATGATTAAAAAGGACAAAATGAAAATAGATGGACCGAAATACCATGTTTTTTTTTTTGTTTTTTTTTTTTGGTGTGCAAATTGGTGTAACTACGCCAATAAATGCGAGAATCATTATTTGGATTTATTGCAGTAATAAATATTTTTGACTAATTAAATCTACAATCTAAAATACGAAAAAGAAGGGAAATTTAATGATAAAAATGATGTAGTCACATCAAAAAAATGTAATTACACATGAAAAGTGTACTCACAACCTAAATAAATGCAGTAACATATAAAGAAATAATAACAATCAATTAAATATAGTTACGATAAAAAATGTAGTTACACGTTAAACTTATAGTAACACTGGAAAAAAATGTAGTAACATATACAATAAAGTAGTTACAATATTGTATGTTGGAAATGATCATTCTTATTGCATTGTTACTTCACGTGTTATCGTTACTTCACTCGTAATTTTTACTATATGTTGGAAATTACCATTCTTAATCATTGTTCTTGGCGCTATTCTTGTTATTTCACTTGTAATTTTACTACATGTTGGAAATTATCATTCTTGTTGTATTGATTGACTTCACGCGTATTCTTATTTATATCACTCGTATATATATATATATATATATATATATATATATATATATATATATATATTTTTAAATCGAATTGTGTTTTTTTTTTTTTTTTTTTTTTTTTTTTTTAAAAATGGATAAAAGATTTGAGAAAATTTGATCTACTATAATTACTCCTCATTTAATTACCAGAATTTACTTCCCTTTATTTACATTTTGATTGTAACCGCCATTTATGGAAAAAAAAAATACTAGCATAATTATAAAATAGGGGTATTAGTGGAACTTTAAATTAATTTTGCCCTTATTAATCATGTATGTACTTCAAGCCTGATTTATTAGTGAATGTGTCCTTCTTGGCAAAAATCTACCAGAAAATAAGTGCTCCATTTTAAATTTTAATTTTTTGAACAATCCATTTTATTAAAGATCAAAAAACCACAAACAACAAAAACAATTGTTTTATTTATTTACTGGGGAAGAGGCCAGAAGGACAAAGAATGTCATAAATGAGGATGAAAAGAAAACTTTCATTTTGAGTCATTAAAAAATATAGATTTATGATAAATGGACCGAAATACGTATATTTTTTTTTGTGGAAAAGTTGGAGTAATGTCGTGTCTGAAAATGTGGAGAGTGAACCTGCCAAATCAATTTATTCAATATAGTTACACAGTAACATAAAATAAAAAATAAACAATAAGATATAGTTGCAGTAAAAAAATGTATTAACACAAAAAAAATGTAGTAACATATGAAAAGAAGTAGTTACAACCAATGACATAAAGTTACGACAAAAAAGATATAGTAACACTCGAGAAAATGTAGTAACAGCCAATAAAATAGATATAGTTACTTGCCAAAAGATATAGTAACATTGAAAAAGTAGTAGTAACAACCGATAAAATAGATGTAGTTACAGAAAAAAAATGTAGTAACACTGATATGAATCGAGTAATATAAGATCGTAATTTAGAACCGTAATATACGAAATCTAGTAGCATTGATGTTTTCCTTTTTTTTGGATATAAAAGCATTAAATGATAGATTTTTATGAATCGTAACCGAATTTAAAGGAGTATTTGACATTTTATCTTTTCTTTTTTTGGTATAAAAGAAATAAATCGCAGATTTTTAAGTGTGAAAGAGATCAAGCGCATATGAGGACTCTTTTTTTAAAAATTAATAAAAAAAAAAGTGTATTGTTTGAAGTTTACACTATTTTTATCCTGATTAACCATAAGTTTCTTTGAAAAATCCTGATTTATTAGTAGATTTGTCCCTCTTGCCAAAAAATTTATTTATTTATTTACGATTACAGTATCACCCAAAATTACATAGTAGTACAACATAGTTGGCCGCCACAATGGAATGAATAATATAATAACATAATAAAAAAAAATGAAAACAGAGAAAGAAGATCTTGTGCATAAGGTATCTTTGAGATAACAACGCAAATCATATAATTATATATATAATTAAAAGAAACATATTAATTAGTTGTCCTATTCTTTATCTTGGTGACCTATATATATATAGATTCACACTTCACCAAGCAGATACAATAAAATTATTGAAATAGCATTAATTTAAGCTTGCAGTTGCTACTTAGACAAATATAATTACAGCGCGCTGCGGGTACTCTCTGATTCCAGAATGGTGAAGAAGTTTATGATCCTATTTGTTGCTGTTTACTGGCTTTCAGAGAACACCTTGGCGGCGGCGAAGAATAAGGGACATGTTGATGATGATGATTCAAATGGTGGTGACGTCACTGAAATTGGACAGAAGATGATGAACCTGCAGCTGCTGCAATATTTCAACAACAACTTGAAGAATCGCAAACTGATAGATGCCGATGCCCAATGTGCAAGGTGTCGTAGCGACGAATGCAAAGATCCAGGGTTTTTTTGTGGATTTACGAGTACAGGTTGTTCTAAACCGGGCGATTGTGATCCGGCATGCATCGACTGCTCCTTTTGTGGTGAACATCCAGGTGATTGCGACAACTGCTCCTATTGTATGTGATTAATTAGAATATACTACGTACATGACATTCATGATTATGGTAAATGTTTGTTTCATGACATTCAACAGATCGACTTTTTTACGTTATTATCATTATGGGACCCATATAAATTGTGTGTTGTGAAACTATCGTTACTCATGATTATTTGTCGGACCGATCCACCTGGTGGTAGGTAATTAAGAGCTCAAGTTCTTCTTCTTCAGCTTTTCTATATATTATCAAATTCAGATGATGTAAAAGTAAAACATCAATTTCAGCTTCGATGAAAGATCTTCTTCTTGTTTCATGCATGTTCTATTCTCTTCGATTCGACTTTTCTTGTTTGATTTTTTTCACTTTATTTTGGCCATAACGATGTCGTTTTGACTTTTTACCCGTCACAGAACAGTAAAGTCACATTAGAGGACTCGAACTCGGTCTTTTCTGTCTCTGTGTGTGTATTTATTTCTTTTTTGAATTGTGTTAGCTAGTTCCACTTTCACAACAAATTATTACCATTTCACACTATGATCATAGTGATTTATTGATCGAAACGAGCTCTATCATTATCAATGATTTAAAAATATGTTGTGCCTAAATGGTATAAATTTATGTTATAGTGATCTTACATATATCCTGATAAATAGTATTAAATTGTGTGATGTCATCTATTGTATCACAAACGTTGTGGGTCAACATTTTCCTTATGATAATTTTAATTTATTCTGGAATTAGCATTTATATATGTTTTTCCCTCTGTGACAAAATGTTTGGTTTGTCACTTTGATGGAAGAAGGTTAAGTGTTTCTTGATGGCCTGAAGATGGCAATCCAAACCTTAATCGATAGAGTAGCTGATTGGATGTACTACGATGACAAAGAATGTCGTATCCTCGAGTAATCAATCAAGTACCAAATCATTCTCGTGCTTAGATTGGGTTAACCATGGGTGGAAAGTGTGATTACTTGAAACTACTACAGTAAATGAAATGCCATTTCATTTTACTCGTGAAATTTCTTCGACTTTTCAAAGAGAGTTTGACTCAATTCAGTTTTTTTTCGAATTCGAGCTCGATTCAAGCTACTCAAATAATTAACCGAGCCGAGCTCGAGTTTTAAAATATGGTAACCGAGTAGCTCGCGAGCTTATCGAGCTTAATTAAATAATTATTTATTTAATTAAATTTATTAATTATTTTTTATAATTCAAAAATATCTTGCCTTATTTCATTAAAAATTAAATGAATTCTAAGAAAATAATCGAGCTTACTATTGGAGATATATTTAGATTTATATTATATTATTTTATATTATGCATTTATGGTTATGTAATCTATATCATTATGGTTATTATTATGTTCACATTATGGTTATTAGTATAAATAAATTCTATTATCAGATTCAATCAAAGAACGCAATACAATATCTTTTGTATTATTCTCACACAGATCGTGAGCTTCTGTATCTAACGTCTTTCGATCCTGAGCAAGATCTACGAAAAAGAATGCCCGGGTGGGGGTTTGTGACATCAATATGATCAAACCCTCACCCCTCCCAATTTTTTTTTTTTTTTTTTCACGTTGCATTTTTTTTTTTTTTTTTTTTAATAGTTAATATCCAGATTTTTTTTATTGAATAAAACCCTAGCCGCCACCGGCACCATCGCCGGCATCAATGGCTACAGCGCCATGGCTAGCCCCACCCTCCTTCTCATCGCAAAGAACAAAGAATAAGCCACCGCCGACGGATCTCCTTCTCCGGCAACTCTCGTCGCCGTCGACTGGCCTTTGATCTCTCGCCGCCTTCACACCCCACTGTGTCCTCACCTCGTCGGCCACCCACTCACATTCTGACCTCCCCACCACCAGCTTCTTCTTCTCTGATTCAGCGAAATTTCACTTTGTCACACCCTTGGCCCAACAAAATCTCGGCAAAGACCACAAATAATGGGAGGTAAAGGTTTGGGGTACGAGGAAATTTTTGAACGTATTTTGTGGTATATCCTCCACTTTTAAAATTTTCTCGCTGTGGTATATCCTCTACACTTTTACTTTTCTCGCTGGGGTATATCCTCCTCCTCGTTAACACGGGTTGATTTTATTTTCTGCAAGGGTAAATCCTACAAAATTTATTTTCTCTGTATGGGTATATCCCAAAATATTTTATTTTCTCGCAAGGGTATATCCCTCCCTCCTGTTCACACAGGTTGATCATCGGTTCTCTTTAGGGTATATCCCACAATTGCGTCCCAGGATTTTATTCCTCCACCACCCACTCCTTCCTCCCGGTTACTGTTTGAAGATGCCTCCGACTGCCATCAACGCCTACCAGTTTCAAGCTTCATGTCTGCTGCGCTCCCATGAGCTTGAGGGGGCCTATTGGAGATATATTTAGATTTATATTATATTATTTTATATTATGCATTTATGGTTATGTAATCAATCTCATTATGGTTATTATTATGTTCACATTATGGCTATTAGTATAAATAGCCTACTATTGTATTCAATCAAAGCAACGCAATACAATATCTTTTGTATTATTCTCATCACTTACGGGCCGAGTCGAGCTATATCTTGTACTTAGCGAGGTGAGTACGATCTTGCCTTTTCGAGCCCAACTTTTTATTCGAGTCGAGCTCGAGCCCTGTAGTATCGACTTGACTCGGCTCGATTACTCCTATAAACGATATCAAAATGAGCTAAGAACAATAAAAAGAGAACATAGCCAATTCATCATTCAATTGACTAATTTCACCCTCTAATCGAATACCAAGAATGAGCTTGAACCAACCAACCATTATAAGATAAACAATTAACAAGTAAACAAACACAAAAACAAGAAGAACACGATTTAACGTGGTTTTAAAATGCGCCGACATTACTCCGCTGGACAAACGAGGATATTTTATTATCACGAAAAAGTTACAAGTTACAATTAATACAGACGGTATTTATAGCCTCGAATCCAACACTAACCGACTAAACAGCCAAACTAGACAATGACTGAAATACTCTAGAAGTAACTTTATCCAAAGCGGAAAACCATGCAGATGTGCTCTCCAAGTAACACCGAGAACCAACTCAAGCAGACTCATGACTCAACAAAGTTGATCAACCTCATTGATGTCCCGATTGAACAATGCCAGATGCTACATGCATTGTTGACTGCACCATAGTTTCCACACGATTCAAGAAAGATAGTTTAAGTCACCATTACATTATCAATAAAATTAATTAATTATGCTTAAATATTTTCTTAAACTGTATAAAATGTTTAAATAAATTTATTTTTTGGGACGATGACGGAGTACATAATTGACTATATAGGTATCCGACTACTTCATTTGACCTGAAAATAATAGCTTCACTAATTTATTTATGATTACTCAAAACTACATCGATCGTACAAGCTGGACGGCACAATAGAATGAGTAATATACTAACAAACGAAAGAAGAAAAAGATGATTGTATCTTGTGAGATGGTTCATTAATCATATAATTAAAATTGTCCTATTCTCCGTAAATATATCGTTTTATGTTTATGAATTAGTCAGTAACATTGTTGAATACCAAATTAAAGTCCGTGTTTCTTAATTTCTTGTTTTTGTTTGATTTAAGGATTTATTGCTTCTCTTAATTTCGTGTTCTTCTTGCAATCGGTTACAACACTTGTTAATGATATTTTTAGCTTTTTTCGTTATAAGGACATCGTCCTTGATAGTCCCTTATGAAATTGGTAATTTATTGAGTATCGAGTACACCAAATCTAATTGTATGATAATACCTATACATCATGGTTGAATAAATCTATGGTTGAATCTCATTTAATATTTATCCGACATCGTTTTTTAGGTAATTTTCATAAAAAAAAATAGTGAAACATTAAAACAAAAGAATAATTGATTTAGGGTCTATTCCACTGTAAAACTCTGTAGTTAACGGTGGATTTAGAGTCTATTCACAAATAATTTTTGTTTTGTTTATCTATATCTTGGTAGATAAGTCTTTGTTTAACACCTAATTGCTATTAAAAAAATTTGACTTTTTTTTATTGGGATCCGACTACCTCATTAGACCTCAAAATGACTTAGTACAAGCTGGCCACCACAATGGAAGGTATAACACAATAACGCAATAAAAATTTTGAAAAAAAGAAAAGAAATAAGATTTTGTGTTTAAGCTATCTATGAGATAATATAACTAATCATATAATTATAAAGAATTGATTATTGGCTTCATTGTGTAAAATTACAATCTGGAAATATATATATGCAATAAGGATAGTGGATTTTTTTTTTTTTTTTTTTTGAGTGACTGAGAATAAAGGACATAAAAGAGGAAAAAATACTCCATCCGTTTCTATTTTATTTGTTCACGTTTTTTTTTTTCCCAAAATAAAAGATTCACTTTACAGTATTAATTTTCAAATTTCATCAAATGCCCCTGCCTCTTTACAATATTTACAATAATAAAATGTGTGTAGAATTAAATGCTCCAACAACTACTTAGAGGGCATAAATGTAAAAATATTGGATCATTTTATGAAATTCAAAGTATTAACTACATTTTTTTTAATTTGTGTGAAAAATCAAGCGGGACAAATAAAATGGGACGGAGGGAGTAGAAATCATGATAGTGAAAATGAAAATTGGGTGATAATGACAATTCCACTGTTCGGTACAGTGGAATTGATAATGACAATTCCACTGTTCGGTACAGTGAAAATTGGGTGATAATGAAAATTGGCCCCGTTTGGTTTCAGACTGGACTGGATCCATTTGAATCCAACTTAATATTTTATTCACCCACTATCTTATTTACTATTATTTTATTAATTTTATTATTTTATAAATATTTCTCTCACCAATCATTTCACCATCAACAAATTAAATAATATTAATCAATTCATTTTATTCACCACCTACACTATTCAACCATTATTTTATCAATATAATATTTCATTAAAATTTCTCTCACCAATCATTTCTTCATCAACACAAATTTTAATACAAACATTTCAACCTTATAATAATTACTTTACATTATTTTATTTTATTTTTTCTCTCATGACTCAATCCAACCCCAATCCAACCCGAAACCAAACAGACTACGATGTTATCTGAAATACTTCACTAAAACCCCAATGTTTTATTGATCTATAAGTAAATGTACATTTCTACATTATTGATTTGTTAAAGAAATTACAACATTTAAGAATACATAAATTTAACTAGCTAAAAGAAATGCATAGAGTGTTCTTGGTCATATCGTGCCATGAGTTTTATGAGCTACACCTTTTAACCAATCTCAATCGTTCACCTTTCTTTCTTTTCTCTGTATGCACTACCCTATTTATTTATAAAAGAAAATGAAAACAAACCAACAAAAGAACAAAACGAAAAGAAGAGAGAGTATTAAAAAGAGACAGATGAAAGTGCATGAGAGAGTGTTATATTTAAAAACAACTTTATAGTATATATATATATATATGTACCTTTTCACATTTAGAAATATTAATGTCATTTATATATATAAGCAAAAGCTTACTTGTTCAAGATCATTTGTGCATTATTTACCAATCAAGCAAGAATAGGAAAGTCTGTCAATTCCTCAAATTCCTTTACTAGACATCGATACAGCTGATACGATAGTCTCTGCCTTATGACTCCTATTTCACGCATCTTATATCCATAACAACTATTTTTTATAGTGGAGTCTGTCATTTCGACACCAAATCTCCTGAGGCTTCCAGAGAGTTCACTTGCCTCGGATCCCACAACCGCGGTCACAGTCCCGACGCTGCGCAGCCTAACCTCTACTGTGAAACCCTCGTCAGGCCCATCAAGCAAGCAAGCAAACAAGAGTGTTCAATAATCCCATCATGTCCATCCTGCCCCTGTGTTATACCCGTCCCCACTTGTCCTTGTGGCATCCTAGGCCCTGCTTGCACTGTGGTTGCTCCGCCCCCGTATGCCCATGTTGCTGCCTTGACTCAAAGTACCCATGTGCCTATATATGGATGTGACCACACTTCCCGCAACATCATCTCATGCCACACCGACTGCATTTCGTGATATTGCCTATGATGTAGAGTTGCGTAAATTAATTGATGTTTAAGGG
Organism: Gentiana macrophylla; assembly: GCA_026214975.1. Classification (NCBI taxonomy): domain Eukaryota; kingdom Viridiplantae; phylum Streptophyta; class Magnoliopsida; order Gentianales; family Gentianaceae; genus Gentiana; species Gentiana macrophylla. The sequence goes on from CM047805.1 coordinate 22,060,645, forward strand.
TAGAGATCAGAAATGGTGCAAGTGTAGCCATGGAAAAGGCTCGAGCTGAGCGAAATGAGCGACGAGACATATAGCTAAGCATACTCAAGGAACAGTTTGAGGCATTTAAAGAAGCAAATCGGTGGGAGCTTTATGCAATTAGAGAAGAAGTAACTGCACAAAATCGTAACATATTGGATTTAATGAGGGCGGTCTGTAACCGTGACGGCGTACCGATTGTAAGATAATTAGGTCACAAGGATAATTTCTTCTTCATATTAAAATTATTAATCAAAGATTTTGGTTCAGGGATCCAATGGTTTTTATGTTGTCCCACAACCACCTCCTCATGAAGAGGGCGAGTCGGTGTACCGGAGCGAGCTTCAACCGGCTTATCAGACGTAGTTGCAACAGAAGCACCAACATCAACATAATGTGATCAATGAAGTTGCGAGGGGTGTTGAATCAACACAAGTCCAACGCGTTGTAATATATGTTTACAAGTTTTTATCTAAGCATTATACCATAACTTACCCTTGTTACATTGATGTTAGCACTAATGGTGTACTTTTAAATTGTGTACGTCGATATTACACAGCTATCTGAAAGAAATAGGACGGAGTGGATGAAAGAGGGAATAAAAGAGCCTTATAATGACGTCAATGCTGTAACAGACATGGATGCAACTTCTTTATCCGGTTAGCTGCGTTTCATTTTATTAATGGTATTAATTTCCTTATATTTAAAAGGACAAAAAAAAGGGGAGGGGGGAGGGGGGGGGGGGGGGAAATAAATAAAATCGTGACAATGAAAATTTAAAATGGGTGATAAGGACAAATCCACTGTTCATAACCCAAATCCACTGTTTTCTGCAGTGAAATTGACCTCAAATCTAATGTTTCACTATCACAGTGGAATAAGGACATGTCTTGTTTACCCGGAAAAAAAATTCTATTGTCCTCATTGTATATTTCTAGGTTCAAATTGTCATTTTAAACAATAAACTTTTTATTTAATAGTGATCACATGAATTATTTTGTTTAGGAGCTGTGGGACAGGAAATAAAGGGAAAACGGCAGCACGAAATGGTCGAGACGGGTGAATCCCCGGACGCTAAATGGGTGAGGGTGGAAGCTGGGTGCAGCCTTAAAGAACGGATTTGTAAATTAAGGAGCTGGATGAACTCCTCCAATTCGAAGACAATATCAATTCCAACTGGCGTTGGATTAAGAGGTTCAGTTTCCAATGCTATCGTGGGTCCGGATTGGTTTAAAGAGATTTTGAGTCTAAAGAGAAATATCAGCGGGCTAGTAATAAATATGAATGTAATTATGCTTACGATAAAATAACGAACATGTTGAAGCGGCATATGTTGGGATATCCTGCAGCGTTCAAGCCGGGTTCCATTTTTAAGTAAAACAATTAGACTGGGTATATAATTATTCGAATTATTTTTACGCTAACTAATTTAAGTAAAAAAAATTGTAGTGGTGATTGTGTTGTGTACGCGATTAAATACAATAAAGAGTTGGCAACATGAGGCAACATAAAGCGTGTTTCAGATCAAAATATGATTGATTTAAGAACACATATATGCGCAGATCTGTATTGTCAGTACATGAGTGTTTAGTGAAAGAGACGATTGTAATAGCACGAATTATATTTTTATTGCGCACTGTGTTGTGACTAATTTTTTTTTTTATATAAAACTATCACTACTCTTGTTTATTGATGTAATCATCCCATCTTGTGTATTCCATCAACGCTTCAGTATCCTTAAATTAGTATACAACGAATTTATTTAAATTTGTATGTTTATGTTTGTATGTTTGTTTATATTTGTATTCAACAGCGCCTATAATTTGTATGTTTGTTTACATAAAAAAAAAATTCATCGTTAAGTGGTTAAGTGGTCAACTAGTATATCTTTATATGTTTGTTTGTTTGTTTTTTTTATATCTATTATTTTCTCTTGTGTCTTTTTCCAGCCCAAAAAGAAACTTGTTTGACGTATTGTAGAGATGTGAACAAAATCTCTATGAGTGTAGTCTTACTTTTGTATCAATGACTGCACTGTCCTAAGACTTTTCAAGTACATTAGTTTGACAAAAGATTACAACATGCGTAGTATCAACTCTTGACTAGCTTGTTTGTGTTTACACTTTGTGTATTTGACTGTAAATAGCCATCTTCACCACGTTATTGTATCAACTAGAGTGAGAAGCTTAAGAACAAAGCTTTCTAACACAAAGTGTGTCTTTATGTGTGTTGAATTGGTATCAGAGATAGGTTGAGCCATTACCTCCAACGGAGATTGTTTTTCCAGTGATGTTTCTCAAAAAAAGTTGCAGACAAATTTTTTTTTGCAGCTTGCATTCCATTCAAGCTGTCATCTTTAATGAGACAGGATTTTGTGCTGTTGGCGGGATTCTCCCAATGTGGGTTTCTTTTGTTTTCTTTAATATATTTGTATCCAGTAGTTTGCTGGTGGTAGACCAGTGTTATTTCCGGAGGGCATCCGGTTGTAATCTTTGTTTCGGTGTTTTAATGTTTTATCTTTCGTTTCAGAGAAAAGATGTTGTTTTGATGCGTTTGGTTTTTTTTAGTTCAGATCAAAACAACGTCGTTTTGATGTTTTACCATTTACAAAATGGTACAATTGGATCAGAGGATCTTAACCCTTTTTTTTTTTGGGTGTGCGTTTTTTTTTTTCTTTTTCCTTTTCTTCAGGTTGTGCTAGTTCCACACTAAATGTGGTTATAAAAGGTTTTCTTACAAAATGATCACAGTGACTTATTAATTAATATGACTTTCAACGTGAACAATGATGTAAAACTGTGTTGTAGTCATTAATTAGGATAAAAATGATTCTACTACCGAAATGATTGTACCACGACAGACAAAGCATATTTATGCACTTTTGATTATGATAGGCTTACATTATGATCAAAAGTATATATAATGATAAATAATATGTGAAAGATTAATGATAGAAACGCAATCAATTCGTCACAACGAGTGACAACCTAATCATCAATTGTTCAGCAATCTACAACATAGCTTAAGCAATATCTGGTTGCTTAGTTGTTTGGTTTTGCAGGTTGGTTCCTGCTTCATCTTGTACATTGGGGATAAACAAATGGCCCCGTACATTGGGTATATATTATCCCTCCACCTTCCTGAAGAGAGTTTGCATTACTCACTCCTTCAACATTTTTGTTTTTGTTGGAAAAATTATCAATCTAAAGATCTTTGCTTAACACTAAATTCAAGAAAAAACGAAACAAAAAATAGGACGTCTGAAAAACTTATTGGTGACGCGAGTCTGGCACACTGGCCCCAAGACGTTTTTACCCCGACACGCAGCACACTGTAATGACAATCGCCTCCCAAGATACAACAATGATCATACATTCTTCGAATTGTTGACTTCAACGAGAAGAAGACAGTAAACGATCCTGCTTACGTAAATCTCTTCTTGACTTGAAAATATATGCAAGGTTTATTTTTGGATGCCATGCATGAAAAACATAAGAAGCCGAGGAATGAATTTCTTATGAAAAAATTGCTAAAGCCCTCTAGTTTATTTGTTTATTCTTTATTTTTATTTTTACCAATTATCTAGCTAATTTTTTTAGACTGTATCATCTAGCTATTTGAATGGAAGAATATCCATATTAAGGAATCTCAAAACATACGAACTAAAAAAAAATAAAATATTTTGATCAAATTTTGATATTTTAAGAAAAGAAGAAATTTAACAAAACAGAAAACTGTTATTTGCATAGTATATATATCATACATTAAGACTCAAAAAAAAAATCAGCTGATCATATATATATATATAGACTTACGGATCATATTCTGAAAACCCCCGAATGTAAATACTAGAAGCAATATTAGTTGATATCACATAAATAAAGCATATTTGATGTGTTGACATTGTTGTAAAAAAAATTATGGTGGACTTTCTAAAAAAATGGTGGGCTGATTAGTTTTATAACATGGGCTATAACATGGGCTGTTGGGTGGGCTTAGCCCCCCTCAGTCCTGTTATTGGCTCCGTCCCTGTAATTATGAAACCGTTGTGAGATCATGTGTTATTGCCCTGTTGACTGTAAAACTGTTGCTTGAGGTCGATGACGACTTATACTGAGTTGAGGTGGACATGCATTATGTCGGTAGTATGAATTGAGGGACATCTTATGTCGAGCTAACTGTAGAAAACATAGGACGACATGCGCCGTGTCAGACAGAGGACGACACGCGTCCTTTCGAATTATTATGGGTGACCTGCGTTGTATGAAAATCAGCTTCGCTGAGATCTATACATGTTCAAGACCCACTAATGAGTTAAGCCCATTCGATCCACGTACTTTGAAGATCCGTATTAGGTAATTTAGCTTCATGTGTATGAGGTCGGAGCATACTCATGCATGTCATTCTCATATTGAGATCTCAATTTCTATAAGTTGTCCTAAATTTTTAATTATCTTTTATTATGCTTAAATTTATAATAATCTTTTAAGAAGAAATGAAGAATGAACCAAAAAATATCAAATCAAAGCATAAGATAAACTTGTTTTAATTGGATTTGAGACTTTTTCGATAGTCCAATGCTAATTCTATAGAAATATATACACACTAAAAAAAAAACATAATTTCATGTTTCCAATTCATCACACTCCTACTAGTGACCAAATGAATATAAATGCCCTCAATATATTCTCTTAAGTCACTTTCTCCTCTGAGAATCAGATCTAACCTAGTGCTACAAACTATTACGTTTCTAGTGAGAACCAGTGTTCGAGTTTTATCTCACCCTCCAATATATTAAAATCATCTTCATAAGAAAAATTATATGCACACATTAGGTTTGTTGCTTTTGAGGGTTGGTAAACTCCACATAACCACATCCATCTAATACCCAACTACTATCTTCATATTTGTCAACAAACCATCATATGAATTCATAAAATAAAATAAAAAATAACAATAAGAATAATAAAAGCCAAGCAAGGCCTTAAGTCTGTCCTAATAAATAAATGAGAAATAAAAAGGTAATAGAAAAGTTAAATAAAAGTCAAGCTAAAAAGTGAGGAAGACATCTCAACTCACACCACTACCTCTCTTTACTTCCCTTCTCATCTAAGCATACACTCCTAATCTCAACCCCCCACTCCTAACCCCCACAACCACTCCTAACACATATCATCAATCTTGAGCAGAATTTGGTGTCCCAAAACAATTTTAGGACATGGGTTCTGTGGGAAGTCCTCTAAAATCAAGGACACCATATGAAGAATACAAAGATTGTGCACAAGGCATCTGCAACATATATTGTTCTCAATGGTGCAATTATCCACCTCCCCTTGACTCTGGTGATGATTCAGGCACATCTTTTTCCCCTTTAATTATCGCGGTTATCGGTATCTTAGCAAGTGCATTTCTTTTAGTATGTTACTATGCAATTATCACTAAATATTGCAGGAGAAGAAGGGGAAATAGGAGGAATCAAAATAATTTTGAAAGTGAATTACAATTGAATCTTGATCAATTGCAAGTGAATTCAAATGGTGGATTAGATGAAGGGTTGATTAAATCCATCACTGTTTTTCAGTACAAGAAAGGTGTTGGATTAGTTGAAGGCACAGAATGCTCTGTTTGCTTGAATGAATTTCAAGAAAATGAGAATCTAAGATTATTGCCTAAATGTTGCCATGCTTTTCATCCTCCATGTATTGATATTTGGCTTAAATCTCACTCGAATTGTCCGTTATGCCGCGCAAATGCTGCTCCAAATGAAACTCCTCCTTCTAATGCAAATGCAACTCAAAGTTCATCAGTTCTTAATATATCTGCAATGGAAAGTCATAGACCAAATGACTTGGTATTTGTTATTGATGATAATCATCAAGAAGAGGAATTTGTTGAGAATCAAGAAGTTTGTGTAAATGGGATCTCTGATTTTCTTTCAAAGAATCAACAACAAGAACCTTCAATTAGAAAAGAGAAGATCTTGGATCAACATGAATCTAGGGGTGGCTTAAGGATTGCTGATGTTTTGGAAATGAATGAAGATGAAGAAATAAAAGTGGAAATTCAGCAGAAATTAGAGATTAAGATTATGGGTTCTTCAAAAAGGGTTGAAGATGAAGAAAGCAAGTGAATCAATGGAGATTCAGAATTTCCCCATTTTTATCCAGGTGGTGTGGATTTATTTTCCCTATATCTGATTAAGGGAAGAAATTAATTAATACAAAAAATAGATTTTTAATTTTGGATTTCTTGTGCATATAAAACAATTGACAATGTAAAGAATTTGCATATAGTTAACAACATGTAAAAGTAATTTGATGAGCTGTTATTTTCTTGTGTGAGAGATAAGATTGTTGTTTATTGTTGATGATTTGTGTCAAAGTTTGAGGATAGTGCGTAACGTCTCGGATCGCAAGTCTAGCGGCGTTGCATTAGGCATTATAAAACTAATAACCACTTAAGTTTATCGTATTTACTTAAAGACGACTAGTCAAATAAAGTTATCAAATCTATTACGTTTTATTTTATATGTTAGTAGCTATTTTAGGTCTATTTTTTTAATCAAACTTAGATTTGTAAAACCAAATCAATACACGTATTAAGTTAAAATAATCTAATCAGCAAATCTACAATTTTTTATACATATTTTCACCTAGTTTACCTGAAAAATAATTGTTACACCGTAATTATTTTTTTATAAAATCTGATATTCATGTTCTATCTTCAAAGGGAGTGTAAGAAATAAAATATACATCTTTAAGCTTGCGCAATTTGGGGTAAGTGTCGGCTAAGTTGTTCTAGTGTTTATGTCTTCGGCAGCAAATTGTCTTAGTCCCTAAGAAATAGAATTCTGATAAAAACTCTGTATAAATTAAGAGTCTTTATTTGCACTGTTAAATTATCTCACATTTGACACTTGTAATGTTTTCACCCACCATATTAAGAGATGGACTTCCTTCACCTCATAACGTAGGTTTTGAGGATGAGGTATATCCTCTTATATGGTTTTGGGTCAAGTGCTACATGGTATCAGAGCCACGCATGTATTATGCAAATGTTGTAGCCTCTTTGCTGGTCTTATAGTGCTCTTTATGTGCCTTGCATACCATGTGACTCAGACTCTTTATAGGTGTTATAAACACAGACAGAAAGCTTGCAGTTTAATAAAGTTTCAATGCAAAAGTAAAGAATGGCGAAATTGATAAAACACAGAAACAGAAAGAACACAGTGATTTAACGTGGTTTCCGGCGTTGCGCCGACTACTCCACGGACAGAAAATGAGATATTTTATTATGCACAGAGTTACAAGGTATTCCTCACAAAGTGAAAGACAACACTCTTAAAAGACACACACTAACATTGATTACAACATTGGTATTTATAGGCACAAATCCCAAACCCTAACCGCCATAAGATCTTTGTCGGAATTCTCATAAATACCCCAGATGTGGACCCCAACTCCAGCTGTTATCCACCAGATGAAACTCAGTTCAAAATTGACTCTCCAGACTTGTAATCAACTGCTCAGATGTAGAACTTAGCTATACTCAACATTACTCAGCAGACCAGAACTGACTGCTGACTTCAGAAGAAACTCAGTTGCACTTCATCAAACTGACTTTCACAGAACTGAATATACTTAACTAAAACTGACCATCATTCTCAGTCTTCAGTTTCTCAGATTAGTTCCACCAGATCATTTATCAGTTTAGAGGTCAAGTCACCAAAACTGATAATAGGTTTTATAGTGCCATTTAAATTGTTAGGAAATCTACGTGGGAATGCAGCGGAATTTAAAATTGATTTTCTTTTAACCAGGATCGACTTCATTTAAACAACAAACATAAAAGTAGTATACGATAAAATTACCTTGGTTGATCTAAAAATTCGAAACTTTATCATCTACGAAGGAGAAGTGGTGCACGGAGCCGCCCAAGCGTTCGGCCTCTACCGCTAGTCCACACGAAAAACCCGCCGGAATCCACCATTGGATTGCTACCGGAAAAAGTCAGCTACTAGGCCGCCTTTTTCTTCCTCCCAAAATTCTCTCTTAAGAAACTCTCTTTTTATCTCACTAAAATATTGCAAGAATATTGTGTTGTAAAAGAGTTTGCACAAATCCTTTTATACGGGGTGGGACGCCATATGCTATTCCAATTTGATTGCGAAAAGCTTCATAATAGATAGAGGAGAAAGAAAACCAATTTCCAATAAAATAAGGAAAATGGAAATTCTAGATTTATCTTATTAATATTCAATATCTTATATTGAATATTTTCCAAGATATATATTCACAATATCCTATATTGAATATATCTTTATCATATTACCATAAATCAATTTACACAGACACATATAAATCTATGTATATTAATATCCAAATATTAATACATGATATAATAATGTGATTAATCAACTTGCAAATTCACGTATATCACATAAACATATATGCGCTCCATATACATATGTAAATATATATATATATATATATATATATATATATATATATATATATAATTATCAACGTAATCAATATCTTGTATTATATTTAGGGTCAAAGACCCAAAAGTACACAAAACGGACTTATTGGACTTATAAGGACAAAAAAGAATCTGTTGGACTTATAAGGACACAATTTTTCCTTATTTCCCACTCTACCCTTAATTAATACTCCCTCCGTCCCATTTTATTTGTCCATATTTTCTTTTTGGTTTGTCCCAAAATAAGTGTCCACTTTGTGCATTAATTGTTAAATTTCTTCAAATACCCTTCACTCTTTACAATATTTACAATAAAAAGTGTGTAGTATTAAATGCTCCAACAACAACTTAAAGGGCATAAGTGTAAAAATATTTGATCATTTAATGTGATTCAAAGCATTAACTACACTTTTTTTAATCTGTGTGAAAAGTCAAACATAACAAATAAAATGGGACGGAGGGAGTACTAATTAATTCAAATGCGCGGTCTTCATAAGACACCGGCCCACCCCGACGTCATGCTCAAATTGGTGGAGTAGTTGGAAATGTTACCGGTGATAACAACGGAATGACGGTGGAGTGGAGCATGACGCCGCCCGACGAAGAAGCCGTTCTTTGGTATTAAGCGGCGGCGGAGAGCTGGTTTGAAACTCTACCGTGATGCGATCCTCTTCCTTGCTAGCATTTCATTCTCAAAACGCCATGGCTGCCGTGGCTTTGGGTAATGGCCATGACCAAGTGGCTTATTATTGAAAACAACCTCTTCTGGACTGGTTTTTTTTTTCTTATTATTGAAAACAACCACTTCGGCCATGACTGAGTGCCTTTTACCTTGTTTTTTTAGGTTAAAGGTTGTAAAATTCGTTTTGATTTAAAATGAGAAAAAGGACAAGAAAAGAAAGATAGTGGTCGAGAAGACAAAACGCCGCGATATTACTACATGTGTTATTACATGTTGCTACAACCAAATGTAGTAACACATGTAAATGTCAAATGAGCATTTGTCCTTCTCAACCATTATTTTTTTTCGTCCTTTTTTCCCATTTCAGATATATTTTTCATCATCTTCCTCTGCCTATCCCTTGTTTTTGGGTGACTTGTTTTATTTTTATTTTTTTAATTTTATTTTGTGGAAGTTTTTTTAAATACAAAAAGATTTTTTTTTTCCTTTTTTTTAATTACTTTTTTAATGGATGAAAAAAAAAATGACCGTCCTGACGTATTGACCACCGTGACGCATTGACTGTCACAAAGCATTGACCTCCACGACGCATTCACCATCCCGATGCATTGACCGTCACGACGCATTGACCGTCGTGGCGCATTGACCACCTCGACGTAACGACCGCCACGATGCATTGACTGCCCTAACGCATTGACCCGCCGCGACACATTGACCGCCCCGACACATTGACCGTCCCCGATGCAGTGACCGCCCCACGCGTTGACCATCCTAACGCGTTGACCAACGCGCCGCGATGAGTTGACCGCCCCGATGAGTTGAACGCCACGACGTATTGACCGCCCGACGCATTTACCGCCTCGATGCATTGAGCACCCTGATGCAATGACGTCTTATTGTAGCAATTTATACAGTGACATCTTATTTTAAGCGATTCATGTACTGATGCCTTATTGTATCGATTTATGCAGTGACGTCTTATGGTATCGATTTATGCAGTGACGTCTTGTGGTAGAGATTTATGCAGTGATGTATTATCGTATCGATTTATGCAGTGACGTATTGTTGTAGCGATTTATGCAGTGACGTCTTAAGGTATCGATTTATGTAGTGACGTCTTATTGTATCACTTTATGCAGTGACGTCTTAGTGTCGCGATTTATGCAGTGACATCATATGATATTGAGTTATGCATTGACGTATTGTTATAGCGATTTATGCAGCGACGCTTTACGGTATTACTTTATGCAGTGACGTCTTATTGTATCGATTTATGCAGTGACGTTTTATGGTATCGATTTATGCAGTGACGTCTTATTGTATCGATTTATGCAGTGACGTATTATTATATCAATTTATGCAGTGACATCATGCAGTGACGTCTTACTATATCGATTTATGCAGTGACATCATGCAGTGACATATGAGATTGCTAAGTCCGAAACATCATGACTTTTCTATGTGGTCACTTTAAATAGGGTACTTTAAAGTCCGACTTGATTTCTAAAAATCGATTTTTTTTCCATAAAATCGACGTGATGCAGTGACATTTATTGATGCATTGACACGTGATGATCCGGTGAAGAAGAAAAAAAAAAAAGAAAAAAAGGGTCTTTGGATACCCCAAAAAGTTTGATAAAGAAAAAGTGGTTTCTCAAGAAAGACTTTTAAAGAAATTAGCAATTTGACAAGCTCAGAAAAACAAAAATGGATCAGGTCCACAATCCACAAATAGTATCACTCATACAAATAATACAACCCTTCTCTAATCAAAGCCATGCATTAATACACCCCTGCTGCCCAAAAAAGGAAGAAAATGTGATGGTTCCAACTTCATCACATTTTCAGCTGCTAAATTTCCGAGATCAAAGTCCCCATGAAAGCAATGTTCCCCAAACCAAACCGCTATATTGATTACAAAGAAAACCAAAAAAAAACCATACAAATTTGCAGATTTATCTTTGCTCCGTGATGATGGAACATTTATATTATTTTGTGACACCGCGATGCAGGGACACCGCGATGAAGTGACACTTAAAAATGTTGTGAGAAAAAATGTCACTTCAGTTTTGTACACAAGCAGAATCAGAGCTAATGGATGCCAAAAAAAAGTCAGATTTGAGATTGAAAATTGAGCAATTAAGTCATTTTTCTCCAATAATTCTTGTAAGAATGAAAGCAGGAGGTGCTGATCCGATAGCAAGAAAAAAGACTTAATTGTTCAAAATCAATCATTGAATAGCCATTGAATAGCAATCTTACCCTCAGTATCAATCAAGAAAAACCTTTGCAAAATATATGATATTCTGATCAAAATGGACAAGAAAGCAGGGGAATTGAAATCGATAGCTATTCAATGGTTAATTCAAAGATTTTCCGATCGATTCCGCGGCTTTTAGTTTATTCGATACTCAATCTTCTTCCTTACCATTCAATCTTAGCTAGCTAGTTCAAATAGGGAATCCACAGATCGTAGACTATCGGAATTCGCCAATTCACTCGGATTGCCGTTCGATTCTTCAATTAATACACGCCTTCGATCGTAGGCAATCATCAGCTAGAGATTGAAAAATAAATTAAAGAGAAAAACAAATTGATTAATGAATTAATCAAATTAATTACCTGGACGAGAAAAGATGATTGGGTAGCCATTGCCGACGTAGTCATGAAGCTTCAACTTGCCATGGGTGATATGAATCAACTTGCAGGTGTTGCGTGTTGGGAAGAGGATCTCCGATTGTAAAAGCCCGGCATCTTAATATATTCAGAAAATTAGACAGGTGATTTTGAGGGTAATTTAGGAAAGTTGAAAAAAAATGTGTCCTTATAATCAAATAAGATTTAAGTGTGTCCCAAATGCCTATTAAGTGTTCAAACTAGTCCTTATAAACAAATATTCATTAATTTATTAGATTAAGGGTACTTTAGTCTATGTAGATATATTATGTCCTTATAAGTCCAACAGATTTCTTTATGTCTTTATGGGGCTAATAATTATAAAAAACTATACTTTTAAGGAATTAACCCTTATATGTATTCTTAATAAATAAGTACCACAATATTAATTTACCACCATAACACTTTATAGTCGAGATAAAAATTTCCTTATTTGGTTATCACTATAACCGCATTTTAATCCGGGTAAATGTTCTTATGTGTGTGACCCGATAGGCTTCGAATATGTTGGCCGTAGACACAAAGTGCAATTACGAAAATGCTCCTCATATCTAACGATCACGGAATAGCGTCTAGCAACACACCGTGACCCCCAATCATCGGAAGAGTCAAATGCAATGACTACTACCTTTCATGTGAAACAGTTATCGTATAAATAGAATCCTATCGCTGTTACAATATCCATACAATCGTATCTCGAGTGTCAGTACATCAACGATCGTATCTTATAATCTGGATATCATGCTGTCTCGGAATAACTCATTTACTCCCACTTTGCAAACGGGAGCTAGACATTTCTTATAAGAAGGCTCTTTCGGATATTTACTCATATTCATAGGATACGCAATTTCCGGACGAGCAACATGAATCCTAAGCATGCTTCAGTATAATACCCAATCACTACCGCATGATCGCCTCATGGCTAGGGCAAACCCAATAGTGTCAACGTATGACAATCCACACCGTGATGCCATGACGACTCCGGTCTCAAGATAATTACACACCGGTCACATACTGCGACACTTAATGTAAGTGGGTCAATCCAACGTACGCATTCTCCAATACACGCCCACGTACAGTCCAAGTGTCTCCACACTTCGATAGACAAGATATATCTCTATCTTCAATAAGATAGAAGACATCCAATACGTGCTAGTCTAATCATCCTATCAATGTCCTGTTTGACAGCACATATCAAACTTATTAAATTGATTAGAGATCTCGTCAACCATAATCACTACCATGGTTTCTCTATCACAGTTTAACACTAATGACGTTGTCATATATACAATCACAATTTGGTTCATATAAACATAATATATAATAATAGAAAAATCATTTAACATATGTATAAACATAAAGAAATAGTAGAAATAATCCGAACCGGTCGGATCCGGTTCAACCCAATTCAACATATATGTCTTGCGTGCCATATGACTTAGGCTTTTTATAGGCCCACACTAAAGAGGGCGTACTAAAGGGTTTTTTTAAAGAAAAAAAACAACAAATTCCAAAGTGATTCAAGCTTGAAGCATGATTTTTATCGAGATGTACCATCAACCATTATTGAATTTATGGTTCTATTCTTCAATTTTTTTTCTTCTCTTTTGCAGTTCATCTTCTTGAGTTTCATTATTCAATTTTTTTTCTCTTTTGCAAAATCAATTTCTTCATCAACATGAGTGAAAACCAAGTCGAACTCGTATGCGGACAGAATTGTGAATATCATCATCTTCCTCATTACATGGGACAGAATTCAAGTCGAACTCGTATGCGAGATTTGCATTGCATATGTCTTCATCTTCAAGAGTATTATGAATGGATTGCACTTCATATTGTGGGTTCCAAAAGAGTAAATTGTCATCTTCTTCAACGCATGGAACACAATTTAAATCAAGCTCATATTGTGGTATGTTAAGATCCATGGATAAATCAACTTGAGTATATCACCTTCAACCTCTGTTTTATAATGCAGTTTTTTTTTCCCCCTCTAATGATAAATGTCAATCCAGTTCCTATAAAATTGGTGAGCTTTCATTGGCTCGTGATTTCATTCTACTGGTTCATAAAAGATGGTTTGGATTGAGAAAAAAGGAGTGAATTTAGAGCAGAGAATAGTAATGATGATTGTTACACTACTCACTAATAATGTCTAATGCTCATTCTAAGCACATAAAAACAACGGCTTATTTTTTTTTAAGTTAATGGTTAAGGGTATTTTAGTCTATTTCACTTGCTTCAAGAGTTTTGTTGATAATGTAAATCAAAAGTCATATCAATGATTCACATTATAAAAACCGAATGTACATCTCAGATTGCTAAGAGAATTGAACCTTTTACAAAATCATACGCCAGCTAAAAAACAAGGATCTGACCCTTTACATAATCAAACCTTACACTCAACTCAAAAACATGAAAGGGGGTTTTCGGATGATGACTCAACTTATAGAGACAACACATATGGAAATATCTGGACCACACATGGTTACATTATGTAACAAGACTCTGTAGTCCAGATTTCTTCACAGGTCTTGTCACCACAAGTGGAGTCACCACCTAAAAATCTTTTAAAAATGCTGAAAATTTATCATGGGAATTTCCTCTTGGGAGCTATCTGCAAAGATCCTGACCACATAATTCCACACACGGGCACCTGTGTATTCCACTCGTAAAACGTGTGGTCCGGATCCTCGCCACGCGTGGATAGCTTCCCTACTGCAGAAATCCTCACAAGAGAACGACCCTAAAAATGCCAACTAAGGGGTTGAATTTTCAACTAAAGAAATAAGCAAGTAGCACTAAACTACTAATAAACCCAAACTAAAGAAAATTGTGTCACTTCTCTTTGCCGTTTACTAAACCTTTGAAACATTTTTCTCCCCTTCTTCTGACCAACTAACAGAGCAAATTGGAGCAACTAATAATGGCCCAAAATCCAACAAACTACCCAATCAAAACCATTGTGGTTTTGGTCCAAGAAAACCGATCATTCGACCACATGTTAGGATGGATGAAATCAATCAATCCGGAAATCGACGGCGTAACCGGACAAGAATCCAACCCACTCTCCACTTCCCAACCAGACTCAAACCGGGTATATTACTCCAACCAATCAGCCAACGTTGAACCGGACCCGGGTCACTCATTCGAAGCAACATACGAGCAAATCTTTGGCAAACCATGGAGTAATAATTCATCCTCTTCTCAAGATCTTCTACCTCCAACAATGGAGGGTTTTGCTCAACAAGCAGAGTCTATTCAAAAAGGGATGTCAGATATCGTTATGAACGGATTTAAACCGGACTCATTGCCGGTTTATAAAGAACTGGTTAAGGAATTCGCGGTTTGTGATCGATGGTTTTCGTCGATTCCAACGTTGACTCAACCGAACCGGTTGTTTATACATTCAGCTACATCATATGGGGCTACTGCAAATGATAATAAAATGATGGTTGAAGGTTACCCACAAAAAACCATTTTTGAATCACTTGATGAAGAAGGTTTTAGCTTTGGAATTTATTACACTTATCCTCCTGCAACTCTTTTCTACAGGTACCAAATTATTTTCATTATTTTTTTTTCTTTGTGAATTTGATTTGCATGTGGGGAGTGGATTCTCTGTTGTGACCGGTTGTTGTGATGAGTCATAGAATAACTTCACTTTAATTTGTGTATTATCGCAAAGTAAACTTACTTTAAGTTTTATATTTCATTCTTAATAAAGTAAGTTTACTGTGTATGAAATAAATTTTCTTGCCTCTTAAACTTTTTTGAGGATCTCACGTCCCGAGCGATCGGATAGGGTGAGCTAAGGTAGAGTAGCAGAATTTCCGTGTAAAACCTAATTTATTATAAAAGTAGAGTAATGTTAATGTGTCGATCACTCTAAAATAATAAATATTACTGTGTTGATAAGATAATGATGTGGCAGTAGAAACTTTAAAAAATGAGATGACATCTATTTAAAGGGGTCCGTTGTCGTAAGATGAGTGATCCATGCACACGTTAAATTATGGTATTCGTAATGTCTGAGTTGTTAGATGATACAATCATTATTTGTGAGAGTATTATACACTCCGAGAAATCTTTGTACTCCAATATTCGTTCATACTCCTTTGGTCTCAATTAATCTGATGTAGGTTTCAAAATCGAGAAAATATGAAATCAGATACATAAGGGACCTGTATTATTTTTCAGGCTGTGTAAGGACCTGATATTTTTTTTTTTCAAGTCATCCGTGGAAATTTACATGTTTTGAAGCCAACCAATGTAAATTTCCACGTTGTGAAAAGAAGCCACGTGAAAATAAAAAAAATGGTATAAATCCCTTGAAAACGTGGAAATTTCCACCTTTTATGTCTCAGCCTGTGGACTTTTCCAGGGTTTGTAGGGATTTTACCATTTTTTAATTTCAATGGGCTTAGGCCTAAAAAATGGAAATTTAAAATGTTGAAATTTTCGAGGAGTCAATAGTAAGAATGGTCTCACATCTTTATCGAAAGTTGTGTCTTAGCTCTTTTCTTTTATTTTGGTTTGATCAGTCCCCATGTTTCATTTTTTTTTTTTGCAAGAATCGTCCCTCATCTCTACTGGAAAGTTGTGATTTAGCACACTTCTTTTGTTTAGGTGTGAGCAGTCCCTCACCTTTCATTCTTTTTGCAACTTTGGTCCATTTAACTTACAGCTTTTCTATGAAGATTGAGGACCATTCTTGCAAAAAAAAAAATAAAAGATGGGAGACTGGTCAAACCAGCACGAAAGAAGAGGGTCAAGTCACAACATTTCGGTAAAGATGGGTACCATTCTTGCAAAAAAATGTAACATGATGGACTAGTCAAACCAAAACGAAAGAAGATGACTAAGTCACAGCTTTCGATAAAGATGAGAGATCATTCTTGCTATTAGCTCAATTTTCGAGCATTGATATCAACTTTTATTTTAGTTGAAACCAGCACAGCAATGTGATTCTATGGCCTGCACTTTAGCCTTAATTTAATGGATAAATAATTGAAAAAACAGGTGAATTATTGAGACACTTGGTGAAAATCATTGACCTTTTAGCCCCATGTGCTTTGCATATCGAATCTCTGCTGTTTATTTTGTGGGGTTTATGATAATATTATCAAAGACTATATTGGTAAAGTGAAAAGAGTCTATTGCCTTAGTATTTTTTTTTTTATCATTTGATTATCATTAGTTACTTGTTTATGATTAAACACAGGAGGCATTTATTTGCATCATCGCGGTTTTATCGGTACACCACATTATCTGTACATCACATTGAACCGGTCGACTTTTGAAAAGTTGATTTTCGAGTCAAGAATTAATCTAGATCGTGAGGCTTGATCGACCTTTTCAAAGTTGTTTTTAAACAACTTGGGCATCCTTTTATGATACAAATTTTAAACAAATTGGGCATCTTCTTAGCTAAGTAGTTAACCTTTTATATTATAATTGTTTAAATGCCCCCAACATCACAAATATCATGAGATAATTACACTTTTAGTTCCTCGTATTTCTTTATTTTCTCAAAAATAATATCTACCAGCTTTCATTCTTACGATAAACACCTTTACGTATTTGTTTTTGTTACGATAAACACCTCAATGTTTTACCGTTACGATAAGCATCTCTATTTTTTTTTTTGTTACGTACGATAAACACTCATATATTTATGTTTTTGTTTCGATAAACACCCCGTTATTTATGTGTCTCATATATAACTGTAACAAAAACAAATATTTATATCCACAATATATTACACACAGGAATCTGAGAAAGCTGAAGTACATAAACAATTTCCACCAATACAATCTAGACTTCAAACGCCATTGTCAAGAAGGGAAGCTACCAAACTATGTAGTAATTGAACAAAGGTATTTTGAGACAAAACTTTTGTTAGGAAATGATGATCATCCACCACATGATGTATCTGAAGGCCAAAGATTTATTAAAGAAGTTTATGAAGCATTAAGATCAAGCCCACAATGGGATGAGATTTTGTTCATAATTATATATGATGAACATGGTGGATTTTATGATCATGTACCTACCCCTGTTAATGGTGTCCCTAGCCCTGATGGGATAGTTGGTCCTGAGCCTTATAAGTTTGGGTTTGATAGACTTGGTGTTAGGGTTCCTGCAATTCTTGTTTCTCCTTGGATACAACGCGGACGGGTACGCGTTTTTTTTTTTTTTCCTTCCTTTGAGTAATGCTAGTTTCACGACAAAATTACATAACAGGTAGTGATATAAGGGAAGTTCTTGGGTGGTTGGTGTCTCCACTTACTGACAGTTAAACAAATTTGGACTGCACAAGTTTGAATCCAAATTAGAAGCATACGGTTGAGATTACGCCACACGGTTTCACTCAGTATCAATGAAAAGTGCACCCAAGAACTTTCCATGATATAATTACATAACGGGCAGTGATATATTCACTACAGTCTCCATATATATCCTCACCTCACATTCTTATCACTATTGATCATGATGAGATCCATATCAACTAATTAATGAATCCTACAATTTGATCAATGGTGATAAACATGGACGTGAATATATAATTTTCCGTTACATAATATATATTTACACCATAAATCATGATATGAGACGTATTGGTTGATATTGATAATCTTATAATTAATAGTGTAAATATCTATTGTGTAGTACATTTCTTTCTGTTTATTGACATGAGACGTATCACAATCTGATGTGTCAATGGTTCTATCACAACCACTCACACACAACAAATGTCATGACATGATTTGTTAGTAAGACCTTTTTTGAATGAAACTTTATATCAATAGAGTTTCACCGTAATCGACCACTCATGATATCATGTCACATCATGAATGATCAAATGGTCACATCATGTTATGATATTTGTTGATTTAATTATATATAATGGTCGTGAGAGTAGCATAAATTACTCTTTTATTGGTTATGTATACCAATGGATAATATTTATGCACAACATTCAGACACAACCAAATAATATCACAACATAATATGTCATTGAGAGGTCTCACAAACGACATAATGTTGTGGCACTTGTTGTCTCTGAAGTTGCGTTGTGACAGTGACATTATAAATTACCCTTTTTTCTTTAACGTTTCTTGTTTTCAAAAGAGTTGCTACTATATCATGTTATCAGAGCAAGAGATCTAATTTCTATGTCACATCGATTTACGTGTCTGAAAATCATTTCGGGTTACGATAAAATTAATTATGATGAAAATGCAGTGTTACATGGGCCTCAAGGGCCATATCCATCATCAGAGTTTGAGCATTCATCAATTCCTGCAACAGTGAAAAAGATATTCAATCTAAAAAAGTTCTTGACTAAGAGAGATGAATGGGCTGGAACTTTAGATTGTGTTTTTATGGGTACAAATTCTCCAAGAACTGATTGCCCAGGTGACTTTTTATTGTCTTCTTCAGTTTATATATTAGTTCAGAAGAAGAAAAAAACGAACATCTTTTTACACAACAAATTATTCTGACCCAGTTCGAACGAGATTTTAAATGGTTTTCATACTCAATTCGGTCATAAAGAATTTCCGACTAATATTGCGCCCTGAAAACATCCAAAATTTTGTCGAGCATTGGGTCAGAATCAACAAGTCCAAAAGAAAAAGGATACACTTGAACGGCAAAAGTGAAAACAAAAAAGTCCGAAAAATTATGATTATTCTGACTCAATTTGAGTCACATTTCAAGTGTTTTACCTTATACCGGTCCGAAAGACTTCCCGACTAAAAGTGAGTCCGGGGAACTTCCAAAATTCTATCGAAAATTCGATCAGAATTAATCAACGAGTGCGGAAAAATTATATATCTGAAAGACAAAAATTAAGATTATTTTTTTTAGGTGTAAAAAGACGATCACCGAAAAAATGCAATACTATTGTGACTTATATTCAAACTATTACCACAATATATATATATATATATATATATATATAGTGAGAGAGAGAGCGCATTTTTACACCTTATTTTGATATTATTTGCATATCAACAATATATTTGATGATTATATATAATTAATCTAAAATTTATTGACTATATAACACAGTGACATTACCGGAGCCCATAAAACTGCGTGAAAAAGAACCAGATGAAGATTCAAAACTAAGTGAATTTCAAGAAGAATTAGTGCAATTGGCTGCTGTGTTAAATGGTGATCATTTAAAGGACATTTTCCCACACAAATTAGTGGAAAACATGAAAGTTAAAGATGCAGCAAATTATATTGAAGGTTCATTTCAGAAGTTTCTAGAAGAAGCTAAAAATGCTTTGGATAAAGGGGCTGATGAATCTCATGTTTTTTCTGCAGCTGAGCCACTTAAGAAGAATACATTGAAATCTTTTTCTCAGAAAGTGTTTTCTTGCCTTATTTGTGACCATTGATCATTTTGTTTGAGGGGCTGTTAAATGCACCATATCTAATTTACCGCAACACCATATTTCGGGTTTTTGTTCGACTTTATTTGCAGGAATTGAATATAGATATTTGATTTTTGTTCCACTTTTTAAAAGCCGAATGCCATTTTGATGCCACTTAAAATGGCATCCGCTTCGTGGGGATAGAACGGACTCTGCACCGCACGCTAAGCAATATCTATGAGGTCTTTAATTAGCATTACTTTATCTTTGTGTAGTCCATAATGAATCACTCCCTCCAAAAATATGATCGTAGTCGAGTAATGATACGGGCACAATCAATCGTTGTATGTATCACAACCAGTGAAGCAACGGTCATCTGTACCGTTGATCATGATGAATCTAATTAAATTGATCATGATCAATTGTGCAGATGACCGTACGTTGTGTCGTTGGTTGTGACACAACGGTTGCACTCGTATTATTACTCATTGTATTAGTATAGAGTAATGATACGCGCACAACTATGGCGTCACAACGTGTTGAAATGTGTAAGATGTTAATTATTAACCTCTTTATCGAGTTAAGTTTTGTGAGACATAATAATAAATTCAACACAGTATCGAAACGAAAGAACATGGGCTCAATCATCACATTAAACAACATGCGTGCACTTTGTTAATCAATGACGGAGCCAGGATTTTAACTTGAGATGGACTAATGGATTATATCGAATTCGTCGGGTGAGCTTCATTCAGAATATTATATGGATCAAACTGTACTACATATAATATTTTTTTGTCTGGGTGAGTTTAGCCCCCTCAAATCATACATGCCTCCGTCCTTGCCGTTAATAATGATAAATTTATATTATGATCAATTTCGACATATCATGATCAACGATATACATGACGGTTGTGTAATCGTTGTGACACAATGGTTGCACGTATCATTACTATTTCATATGCAAATTGAAAAGTTAATCTATGATAGATACGTAGGTTTCTCCTGCATCAAGAGAACATGATCGATGAGCCCACGTTGTATGCATAAGAATAACGAATATGACCCAAAGAATATCAGAAAATCCCAGTGGCTAACAAGAATATTCGTTCTTAAGAGAACCATTTACGTTATTACAGTTCAAATAAATAAAATATAATAAAAACACATTACTTAATATTAATTAGGTGATGTATTGTACATTTCATTATACAAGTTAAGATCAAATAAGTTACGAAATGAATTCAGTTCATTTGGTAAAAAACATAAATAAAAATATTCTTCTTCCTTCTTGTTGTATAAATGGCTTCTATATAAAAAATGGGGCATTTATTTTGTGAAGACATTGTTTTTTTTTTTTTTTTTTTTTTTTTTTTTTTTTTTTTTTTGAGAAACTATCAAATTTATTGCTTTAGCATGTAATTCTTACAAGTAGATCAAAAAACCAAAAAATAATAGCAAGCACCGGAGCTACACCACGCACACTACAAACCCCATGCAAATTTTAAATTCCTAACATTACTTTCCACACTTGACACAAAAATATTAATCGACGTACGGTGATGATGAACCAACTGATTTCTCTAAATCCATAAGCCGTTGACAACTTCACGGAAGTAATACGGCCAATCTCTCACAGTATGAACCCCTGTAATATTGGCCTTTTTGTTTTTCTGTTTGATGTATAATGTATATAATGGGGATGTACAAAACAAAACAAAAACAAAAATTCTCAAAAAATAAAAATAAAAAAATTGATTACAAGAAAATTTAAATAAAATAAATCTGAAGGATAAGATTATTATTGTTTTTATGGAAAATTAGAGATAAGGACACAATCTAAAATATTATTAAGCAACATGACAACTACATATTTTTTATAGGGAGAAGGACAATCGCATAATTTTTATAATGGAGAAGACAAACAATGAATCCCAGAAAATCGGTGAATCTCCTTAGTGAATCCCAAATCGATGAATTTCGATAGTGAATTTCGACAAATGAATCTCAAAATCAAATAATCCCGACAATGAATTTTGAAAATTAGTGAATTTAATGATTGAATTTAATGAATGAATTTAAACAAATGAATTTCGATAATGGATAAATAGTTTTGTCGCTTTATCAAAAAAGCTTTCAAAAGTCGCCTTCTACTCAATTAATGAAATATTTTTGTCTTCTCCTCATTCCCTTGTTTTTATTGAAAAAAATCTTAGAAAAATATCTGAAATTTGAAATCCACACATAATGTACAAGTATGGAGGGATAACAACTAAGCTATTTTTCTGCCTGATTTCTCAACGTTTCCGTGTGCTTTCAAACTCTCCCATTATCTCAAGCAACCTCCATAATCTTCCACACAACACCAAACACAATATATATATATATATATATATATATATATATATATATATATATCCCATTACATTATACATCAAACACAAAAACAAAAGGCAAACAAAATAAGACAACCCCCACAAAAAAAAACAATGTCTTCACAAAATTCAAGTCCATTTCCCATCAAAACAATTGTAGTTCTAGTCCAAGAAAACCGTTCCTTTGATCACATGTTAGGTTGGATGAAAACCCTAAATCAAGAAATCGACGGCGTCACCGGAACCGAATCAAACCCGATCTCCACCTCCGAACCGGACTCGAACCGCGTATTCTTCGGCGACCGATCCGTTTACGTCGACCCGGATCCAGGACATTCTATCCAAGACATCTATGAGCAAGTCTTTGGTGTACCATGGAGTACTACTCCTCAAGACGACTTGTCCAACAAGCAACAACAACTTGTTCCCACCATGCAAGGGTTTGCTCAAAATGCTGAAAGGAATAAAAAAGGGATGTCGGAGACGGTGATGAACGGTTTCAAACCGGAGGATGTCCCGGTTTATAAAGAACTCGTGGCGGAGTTCGGGTTGTGCGACCGGTGGTTCGCGGCGGTGCCGGCGTCAACGCAGCCGAATAGATTGTTTGTACATTCAGCTACTTCTCATGGTTTAGCAAGTAATGTAACAGAGATTTTGATTGAAGGGCTACCACAAAAAACTATTTTTCAGTCATTGGAAGAGTCTGGATATACTTTTGGAATATACTATCAGTATCCTCCGGCTACACTTTTCTACAGGTATTTTTTTTTCTTCAAATTTTTTTTATTTTTTTGGAGGGGCTACGTTATAAGTTATTCATTAATTGAACTAATTTTTTGTGTGTTTAAATTCGTATAAACAGATACTTTATGTGAAATTATTATTCAGTTATTCAAATATGTGTGAATGCAGCTTATTTTTTGGGAAAAAAAATTATGTGAAAGAATTCAGTGGAATGGTGACAAACCAAATTATTAAATTTTCTCTGGGTCTAATTCATAATATTATTGGTGAGAAATTCTTTGGGGTGATTATGAGTGGAATAGGAAAAAAATATATATTTTTAGAGCTAAAAAAATAAATAAAATAAAATTAAACATTATATTGAATTGTGATAAAAACTCTTTAATTTACTAATAGCCTAACTAATATTACCAATGGGAGGCTAGTATCTCGTTAAAATGATGAAACATTTGTATTTACAAAAAGACCGGTCCAATGAAAGATTTTATAATACAACTATTCTTAACATATATTTGAATAATGATACATTTGTACATGTACAGACCGGTCTAGTGAAAGATTTTATAGTTTAGCCATTGTAAACATATATTTAAACTATTTCAAGATTACACGCATATTATGTGCAAGACGAGTAATATGTAAAAAGACGAGTAATATGTAAAAGAAAATGAGGATTCTTATATATTTTGTTCCGGTGGTCACAATTCTTTCATCATGAATTGTATGTCAAAATACATAAATATTTACGTCTAAACAACTAACTTTTAACACATACCACATGAATATATATATATATATTGAAGAACATGAATACTATTTATGG
This sequence comes from Gentiana macrophylla, assembly GCA_026214975.1. NCBI lineage: Eukaryota > Viridiplantae > Streptophyta > Magnoliopsida > Gentianales > Gentianaceae > Gentiana > Gentiana macrophylla. The sequence goes on from CM047805.1 coordinate 22,084,831, forward strand.
AAAATTAGGGATAAGGACACAATCTGGAATATTTTTAAGAATATGACAATTACATATTTTTTTATAGGGAGAAGAACAATCGCATAATTTTTATAAGCGAGAAGAATGACAAATAAATGAATCCCTAAAAAATCAATGAATCTTCCTAGTGAATCCCAAAATCGAATTTTTAATGATGAATTTTGATGATGAATCCCGAAATCAAATGAATCTCGACGATGAATTTTGAAAATTAGTGAATTTCGACGGTGAATTTTAAGAAATAATTTAAACAAATGAATTTGAACACAAGTGAATTTAAATAATGAATAAATAGTTTTGTCTTTTGTCAAAAGCTTTCAAAAACGTCCTTCTACTCAATTGATGAAATATTTACATTCTTCTCATCATTCCCTATTATTTAATTGTTATATGGTAAGGTATCTCCATACATACTTTAGGTTTTTTTGTATTATAGCTAACGAAATTATTGTTACAATGATGTTATATATTATGTGAGATTGCGTGTCTTAAAGTCGATTTTTTTTTTTTTTTTTGTTGGCAAAGTTAAATCTTTCACAACTCACCAACCACTCAACATCAATCTAGTTTTGTGTAGAAACGTACGTTAAAACATTAATAGCAGTTTCTTGTTCAACTTTTCTTCCTTTATTGTTTCTTCATTTCATCATTAATTACTTGTAATTCATTTTGTCGTAAATGTTTACATAACGTCAAAATATAGTTTTACTTTAGATTTTTTTTTTTTTTTTTTTTTGAACGGGTGAGACAAAAATCAATCAATCCAAACCAAATAAAAAACCGAATCGATCCAATGTGAAACTATCAAATCAAATTAAAATTGATATTTTTTGGTTTGGGTTTAAACCAAACTGAAACTCTATTAGTTTGGCAATGCCTACGCATTGACTCACTAATAATTACTAGCTGTGGCCCCTTAACTCGGAGTATTCAGGTTCGAGTTCCGGTGCGGACAAAAATGTGCATTCGGATATTTTGTTTCTAAAAGAAAAAAAAAACATCTATTAGTTTGGATTGGTTTTCCCATAGTCTTAACCAGACCAAATCGAACCAACCCAAATACGGGCGTCCGGTGTGCGGTTTAAAGACAAACATCAAGCAAGCGTCGTGCGTATAGCCGACGGCTGGCGGACGTGTTTGTTTTTAATGTGTGTGCAGGGGCGGATGCATGTACATTGATATTGGGGAGGGGGCAGGTATGTTGTGTATTTTTTTTGCCCCTCTTAAAAATTTACATTTCTTGCATATGACGCCTCACCCGGATCACGCGTCAGCGCCGTGATGTATATCCTCCAAAAATGTATATGACCACTTGCAAACAAAACCAAACCGAACAAATTCAAAATCAAATCGATCCAAACCATCGGTTTTTGTTAGGGAATTAAAAACAACGCCAAACGATAGCTTTTAAATCGATAACACAAAATAATAACTAACGGAAAGAAAAATACAAAACACCAAATATAACGTGGTTCCATCAAATGACCTACATCCACATGCAAAAGGGAACAATTATCACTATAGCATAGAACTGGCCAACCTCTATGGGCAAAAATGAACAAATTTCATTATAATTGAGAATACTTAATTATAAAACTCTTCTGGAACCTAAGTAACAATAGCCTAAACATTAGGTTAGGACAGTAGAGTTTGTCATTAATCATATTTCTTAACAATACACTTTAAAGTGACGGGCTAATCCTATTATAAAAACGGTTAAACCCTAACCGTGAGGGTCCCGGCTAATCCTATTATATATACTATACTAAGTCTGGCTACTACAAATCTTGTAGCCAATGTCGGGACAAAAGAGAACAATTGGCCTAGTACCAAATAATCTAACAGTTTTCATAGTGTATTGGTTTGGGTTACTTTTATAACCAAGTACGTCCAATTCAAAACAGTACCATAATAATAGAAAAAAAAAATGAGAAAATAAATGATTACATGAGAACATTACATTTTTGGTATAACTTCTTCTTGTTGTTGTAATCTTGAACTTGTCCACTAATGCCCCTGTTGAACTTCGAAATTGCTATGTTGCCCCCGTGAATTTTGTTTTCCATTTTCTGATCCTCCATTGAACACCGACACATGATATTATTTGACAGGAACCTCAGAAAGCTGAAATACATAGACAACTTCCATCAATTCGACCTCGAATTCAAATCAGATTGCAAGAAAGGAAAGCTACCAAACTATGTAGTAATCGAACAAAGATACTTCGACCTCAAAATACTTCCTGGGAACGATGATCATCCGTCACACGACGTCGCGGAAGGGCAGAAATTCGTTAAAGAAGTGTATGAAGCTCTAAGATCAAGCCCTCAATGGAATGAGATGTTGTTTATAATTGTTTACTTACTTAACATGGCGGGTTTTTCGATCATGTTCCGACCCGGTTAGTGGTGTTCCTAGCCCTGATGGTCTTGTTGGTGGAGAGCCTTATGAGTTTAAGTTTGATCGTTTGGGTGTTAGGGTTCCTGCTCTGTTTATTTCTCCTTGGATTGAAAAAGGAACAGGTATATATGTACATATACGTATTTTAGATTAATTTAAATTTGTCCCCTTACTTTAGATCTTGTTACATACTACGTCGTGTCACTGCACATACGTCCATCATTGGTTATGATCTACATGGGAGAAACATTACATCTTTATAAGTGTGAAACCTCGAGTCCCTTTTTGACCAAGTGAGCGACTTGTCTAAATAGTTAACCGGGTACATTAAGGCTCACGTAGCGCTACCCGACAGAGGCGTTATAGTTGATATCGAGCCGACCACCGCATGCGAACTATCTTGCGATAGCCTCTAGTTACTCAGTACTTAGAATATTAGGATTAGAATAAACTGATATTCATTGATTAATTGTGTTCCACCATTACACACATATATCAAAGAGATCTCTAACAAACTTGATCTTATCTAGAGTGTAGACCATACACTTGTCATACACTTGTCACTAATCTAGATAATTAACACAACTCAACTCATAATACATATTTAGCTCAACTCATACATTAACCCTTAAGCCTTAACAGCCCCCCCTCAAACTAAATGGGGAGTAGTCCACATTGAGTTTGGTCCTTGATGTAGTAAACTGCTGTCCAGTGACAGGCTTGGTAAAACGGTCAGCCAGTTGGTCATATGTTGAAACATGGTGAACTTGAAGATGCCCAACTAGAACATGATGTCTGATGAAGTGGACATCTATCTATATATGCTTTGTTCTTGCATGGAAAACAGGATTTTGTGCCAAAGATTCGCACCTATGTTGTCACTGTAAAGACAGGGTTGTGTAGGCAAGCTAACATGCATTTCTGTTAGTAAGGACTGCAACCAAAGCACTTCAGCAACAAGATGAGCAAGAGCTCTATACTCAGATTCAGTGCTTGAGCGGGATGCAACCTGCTGCTTCTTAGATGACCATGAAATGAGAGAATCTCCCAAAAAACACGATGACCCAATTTCGACTTCCTATCAAAAGGATTACAAATTTCCAATCAAAGATCAAGAAACCCCTGGATCTCAGCCTTTTCAGAGCTTTAAAGGTCGAGCCTAGATGAATTGTTCTTTGATGTACCTCAACACTCTTTGGAGAGCCTTCCAAAGGTTCTCTCTAAGCAAAGTGAGTGCATAAACTGTGACAGCGTATTGACTGCAAAGGACAGGTCTAGCCTAGTGAATGTCAGATATTGGAAGCCACCAATGGCACTTCTATAAGGAGTAGGATTTTGAAGAGGAGTGCCTTCATCAGGCCTGAGAATCTTACCAGATATCATTGGTGTAGGACAAGGTTTCACATTGGACATGTTCATTTTGTCAAGTAACTGCAGGGCATATTGCTTATGAGACAGCATGAGAACATCACTTGTCATGTAAACCTCTATACCTAGAAAATGGGAGATTGGACCAAGATCCTTCAGTGGAAATCTTGAGTTCATGACTTTCACAAACCTTTTTATGGCTTCAGCTGAATTACCTTTGATGATAAAATCATCTACATATACCAAGACATACACTAGGGTAGTGTCATACTTTAAAACAAAAAGAGAGGAATCTGATATGGACTTTTTAAAACCCCACCTGAGGAGTTGTGTCCCCATTTCATCAAACCAAGCCCTGGGGGCCTGTTTTAGTCCATACAAAGCTTTATTCAGACGACAGACATGAGTAGGTTTTGTGGGATCAACAAACCCCTCTGGTTGTGACATAAAGACAGTCTCATGAAGAGTGCCATTTAAAAGGCATTGTTTATATCTACTGTTGAATAGGCCAAGGCTTCCGAGCGCCAGAGACAATATAAATCGATTATGGAAGACTTTGCTGCTGGGATCGAATGGCTTTGTATAATCCACTCCAGGTTGTTGATGAAAACCCTTGGCCACCAGTCTGGCCTTATGTTTCAGGACACTACCATCTGGCTTCAACTTCAACTTGTACACCCATTTGTTCCCCACTATGTGTTGTGAGGGATCTGTTGGGGCCAGATCCCAAGTATGATTGTCACATAGGGCCTTATACTCCTCCTGTATAGCTTTTGACCACTGTGGATCTGCTAGGGCATCAACAACTTTTGTAGGTTCACTATGACTCTCCTGTTTCTGTGCTAGACCACTGAACCGTTTTGGTTTAAAAATCCCACTCTTTGACCTTGTCTGCATTTGATGAACAGGCTGAACTTGATGAACATATGCCTTTTGGGAACTTGTCTAAACTTGTTCATGCTGGGATTCAATGTCTGGTGAACTTTCACTAGAAGGTGGAGATGCAAGTGCAGTAGGAAAACTGGGGGAAGGTGAAGTATGTGTGTGTTCATCATTCCCTGTATCCTCTGCTGGTGAAGACTCCAGATGGTCTGTATCAGGGTCAAGAAAGGACATAACATGGTACTGGTTGAGGGAAAACTAGGTTTCATGGTGTTTTTGGAGACATCAGGAGTAGTAGATTCTTGACAGGTGGTATGTGTGTTTATGAGGGAAGACAACTTCATTGAAAGTAACATCCCTGGAGATATAAATGCGGCCTGAGGGATCTAGACATATGAAACCTTTGTGGTGAGTACTCAGACCAAGATAGGTACACTGCTGTGAGTGGTACTGGAATTTATATGAGTGATAAGTTCTTAAGAGAGGGTAGCAAGCACACCCAAAGATTCTACAGTTTTGATAGGCTGGGACCCTGTTATGCAAGGTTTCAAAAGGAGATTTGTGTTGTAGGACAGGAGTTGGGAGGATGTTGATAAGATGGACAACATGTTCAAAACTATGCCACCAGTATTTCATTGGAAGATTGGCTTGAGCTAAAAGAGTTAGGCCTGTTTCAGTGATGTGTCTATGTTTTCTTTCAATGGTGCCATTCTGAGGTGTGTGTGTGGACATGGATGTCTAAAATGAATGCCAGACTAATTGAGGTGAGGTTCAAAAGACCTAAACTCCCCCCAGTCAAACTGTAGTTGCTTGATTTTAAGGCTGAACTGATTTTCAACAAGAATCTTAAACTTGAGAAAAGCATCTAGGGCTTCAAACTTGTACTTGAGTGGGTATATCCAGGTGAGCCTACTATAATTGTCAACAACGGAGATATGATAAGAGAAGCCATTGACAGACTTAATGGTGAGGGACCCCATAAGTCCAGTATGAATCAACTCAAGAGGAACAATAGACACAGTGAGTGGAGTTAGAATAAGGTAAAGAATGCGCTTTCCCACTAATTGACAAAGCTTCACAAAAAGGAAATTTTTATTAACACTGACATAAAGATTTCGAACATTTTGCAAAACCCTCACGGAGGGTGGCCTAATCTTCTATGCCATAGTTCTAAGGACTTGGCGGGACTAGCTAAAAACTAGATTTAGGAATGGAAGTCACTTGGCTTGGTGAAGAGACTTGACCGACTTGGTAGACCTTGAACTTGATACATACCATCTTTAAGAAGACCTTCCAATAGAGTAGTTCGGTTCCTTGTCCTTAACACAATAACCAATGTTAGAGAATTCAATATAGACATTATTATCAACAAGCAGTTGAGAAATACTAAGTAGATTTTTTGCTATATGAGGCACACACAACATATTTTTCAAAAACAGGAGGGGTGTTAGTGTGTGGTAAATGAATGCAACTGGAACTAGTGTGTGTAATGCACAATCTTTCACCATTACCTACTACTGCACTATATGACCCTCATAAGGAGTATTGAGACTCAAATTGTTCAAATCGAGGCTATGTGATTACTTGTTCCACTGCCAAGGTACCAGGATGGATCAGGAACAGTTTCTGGGGATGCAAGAGAAGCAGAGACTTGTTTTGTTGGTGCTTGATTGGTCTGTGTGGGCACAAAATCGTTTTCAAACTTGTGCCAACACTCAGATGCTATATGACCAGATTTTAGACAGATTTGACAGGTAGGTCGAGGATTCTGCCCCTGATTGCCTGTCTGAACATTTCCTCTTCCACTCGACCTACCTCTTCCTTTTCCACCTCTATAGGATCCCCTTTCTCTGTTGGGTGTTCCTTGTGGTCTAGGTTGATTACGAGCTGTATTTGGCTGTGTAAAAGCAAAATTAGCAATAGGATTACCCAGATTAGCAGCATGAGTATTGTATCTAGAGATTAAACGTTCAAGGGTTAACAGTTGGGCCTGAACTTCCGGCCACGAGAGTGAGGTAACTCTGGAGGTGATGTTGACCACAACAGATTCATAATCTCTGGGCAAACCTCCAAGTGTAGCAAGTACCAGTTCAGAATTAGAAATGGGAAGACCAGCTGCAGCTAAATTGTCAAAATAACTCTTCATTAGGGCTAGATAGTCCGCCATACTCTTTGTACCTTTTTCTGTCTTAGTTAGAGCATCTTTGTATTCCAGAATTCGAGCTTGGGCCTGGCTATTGTAGAGTGTCTTTAAAGTTTTCCAGACTTCAAAGGCTGTACCACATCCTATGACCTCTGTCAGTGCTTGTTCTGTCATCGAGCCCAATAGCCAACCCAATAGAAGCTGATCGGTGGTGGTTCATGCTTCAAACGCTGGATTTGGTTCCAGAGTAAATCCCTGTTGGGAGAACTGGTGGTGGTGGTGCCAAGGTCCCGAACAAGTGACCATCTAACTTGTATCCACGAATCACCGGGAGAATAGAGTACTTCCAGAGGAGATAGTTTTTCCGATCCAGTTTCACTGTGCAGGCTTGATTAAGTGTTCCTCCAAACGGAGGAGAAGTATGGGTTGGAGAAGGAAGAGCTCCGATCGATGGTATCTGACTGGGTACAGAGAATTGGATCGGAATGGATCCAAAATTCGGAAAGAGGCTAGGATCAGCACGAAGAAATGATGGGATAGATCTTTCAGTAACAACAGAGAGATGAATGGGAATAGATCTTTCAGTAGCAACAGAGAGAGGAATGGAAGTGGAATTAGCAACAGATATTCCGGTCTGTGTAATGGTGGAAACGGTGGAGATAGGTGGTGGCTCCACCGTGGAGGTTGGATCGCTAGTGGACATTCTTCCACCGGAATCGCTCCGATACCAACTTAGAATATTATGATTAGAATAAACTGATATTCATTGATTAATTGTGTTCCACCATTAAACACATATATCAAAGAGATCTCTAACAAACTTGATCTTATCTAGAGTGTAGACCATACACTTGTCACTAATCTAGATAATTAACACAACTCAACTCATAATACATATTTAGCTCAACTCATACATTAACCCTTACACCTTAACACCTGTACTAGCCAGGGATGAATCATGGTGAGGACGGCGGTTGCTTCTATTGCGGCTAGCAGCGCTTCTTCGGCCGGAATGGATCTTGTAGCTCATCGTCCACGTTTAGCCTAAACCTATTAATCCAATTTACTAAGTTCATTTTTCTCAATTTTTTCTTCTTTCTGATTTTTCAACATGGGATATTACGTAAATGGTGTAACCAATTTGTTGGATTCTCCTTGTACTGGATGTTTTTGTACATCATATTGTTTTAGGGTCATAGATCTAGGAATATTGAAGGTTGAAATTTAATTAATAGGCTTTATTTGATTGATTTAATAAGTGTATGTATGTGTTACTTTTTGCAGTAATACATGGACCATCAGGGCCATATCCAACCTCAGAATTTGAACATTCTTCAATATGTGCAACTGTCAAAAAGATATTCAATTTGAAAGAGTTTCTTACAAAACGTGATGCTTGGGCTGGAACTTTTGAATCTTTGATAAGCAGAACCACTCCAAGACCTGATTGTCCAGGTATATTAATTATATAATGTTAGTATATCGAAGAAATTATTCTACGGTGTATCGACACCGTGCAGATAAACATTATGTGGTGTATCTCAATGTGGATACACCTAAGAAAAATTTACGGCATGCGTGTATCACTTTTAGTATGCTGTCGTGATATCACGTATTAAAGATTGGGAAATTAAAAAATATGGGGATATATTATACAAATAAGAGGTGGATACTGTTGAATTATCATCTATAGCTCCTAAAAGATTAAGTCGATGGGCAGATATATAATTATCATTATATATATATACTTTTAACAGATGAGATATGCAGATCCTAGATACAAGGGTGCGAGGTTTTTGAAAAATAGAGGGCAAGCGTACGGAGGGTATATGTGTAAAAATAAATATATTGGTTCCTTTTTGTTGTAGGGCCTGTTTGGATTGAAGGAAATAAATAGAAAGGAAAATGAAAGATAGTGACAGAAAAGAAAGGAGAGGGGAAGGAGAGATTGTGAAGTTTATTTTGAGTGCTTGGATAGAACTAGATGGAAATGAAATGAAGGTTTAAAAGTGTGTTTGGAATGTTAATGAAAAAGAAAGGAAATCACAAGATTATAAATGATTTTCCAATTTTAGACATTTGGTTATTGAGATATTAGTATTAATTTTAAGGTTATTTAAGTAATTATATAAAAATAAATTGAAGTAATTATATAAAATATTTATAAAAAAATCGTTTCCTTCCAAAATGGACAGAAAGCAGACAGTCTAATTTCTATTAGATCATTTCCTTTGGTCTCCCTCCTCGCCTTTCCTTTCCTTCCCCTGTTGACATACCAAACACCCCAATTAAAATCAACCCAAGCCCTTTCTTTTCTTCTCCTCCCTTTTCTTTCAATCCAAACAGGCCCGTAGTTTTTGGTCATTTGGACATATTTTCATTCATTATCAAGCGAGATTTTAAAAATGGTTCTTCATTTCACATATCTAAGTTGAGAATATGTATGAATCATATATCCAACTTTTAAAATTATAAATTCATCCCAAGACATGTATCTTAAATATCAGGTGTCAGTGGCGGATCCAGAAAAATTTCTCAGTAAGGTATCAGAACAAATTTAAAGATCGAGTGGGGACATTAATAATGTTTTTATATTTTTTTTACCAACAAATATACATCGTTTTTTTGGATCTCATTGGAGGCACTGGCCCCTACCTTTATGCATATGGGTCCGCCCCTGTCAGATGTGTATCATTGTCAGATACATATCAGGTACAAGACGTACGTATTACCTAATAGAAGTATCTATGCATCATAGTTAGGGCAGTGCATTGCAGCTTTTGAAGGGTGGGGCAGCACCCGTTGAGAAAAATTGCACCACAGGCATTAACCTACTAATTTTTATATATTGATTCATTGACCTACAATATGTATAAATCTAAGTATAAATTTCTGACTCGTATCTATATATTCCTAGAGCCGCCTTAATCATAGTATAGAATTGTTTATGTCCGGACTATACAACCTAAGACGGTAATATGACCAAACCCACGCTATATCCATGCTTCTATGGATCTATAGCGTGAAGGCCAATTATAATTTGTCTTACATTGAGCATTTATCGATGCCCAATATAAGACAATTTTAAAATGAGAAAAAAACTGACATGGTTGTTGTAACTTGTATGCAGAGACATTACCAGAACCGAAGAAATTAAGGCCGACCGAGGCGAATGAGCATGCAAATTTAAGCGATTTTCAGAAAGAATTGGTTCAAATGGCAGCAGTGTTATGTGGAGATCATAAAAAGGACACATATCCACACAAATTGGTGGAAAATATGACTGTTATTGAAGCAGTGGATTATGTTAAAAAAGCACTTGATAAATTCTTTGAAGAATGCCAGAGATTAAAGCAAAGTGGTGCAGATGAAGATACAGTTTGTGTGCTTTCACATGATCCAAATAATAATAATAAATCTTCAAAGTCAAATTCATTTGTTTCAAAGTTCATTTCTTGTATTGTTTGTGGTCGTCATTGAATTTAGAAAAAAAATGAAAAGACAATGTGTGTGAAATATAATATGGACTTTGATTAAATGTGTGTGTATTAGTTATTTCATGAACTTGATTTTATTCTACTCATCATCATAAAGTTATACCATCATTAATGTGTTTTCAGTGTAGTTGGGGGTTATAGTTATTTGCGCTATTTCGTCGTCCACTTTGTCTTTTTCCCTTCTCTTATTTTCATTTTACCCCTCACTATTTCCTTCTTTCCCCCTCCCCCCCTCAATTTTGACTTCTGTTGTTTCTCACAACCCCTTCGTCTTCTTCGTATATCTTTTGTCAGTCTTCTTTAGACATTAGAACGACGACGTATACTAGACCCGCCCCCGTGAGCATCTCTAGCTTTGATACTTGGTGCCGGAGGTCATCGTAGTAGCCTTCACACCTCCCACGGCGCCGCATACGTGCTTCGTTGTGGTGTATCCGCCTTCTTCTTCCAATCGTATCCTGCTTAGTGACCTCGAGTGAGATTACGCGATGATCGGCAAATCGTCGTCTTTTCATACCTGAAGAGCGGTGGATTTGGACCGCCGCTTCTTTGTTGAATAATAACCAGGTTTTCTTCTTCCTGACATGTATTCAGTTTCTTCTTCTTCTCCGTCTTCTGATATTATGTGCTTGCTGATTTGTGACCGGTCCTCTTCCCTCATCTTTGATCTCTAATCTCTGATCCGTAATCTATGTTGCCTTCTCTTTTGTTGTATTTTTATTTGTTCTACACATCTATGTTTTTCGTGGTATGCTGGCAGAAAGGGTTTCACTTGGTAGACTATAAATTTATATTTATTCTTCATAGCTTCATAAATTTTTCTTTCTACCGGTAATGTGTGTTTTTGAATCTATTGTTAGAACAGGGTTAATGTGGTTCAGTAATCATGTTATTCTCGCTTAATGGTAATTTTTAGGTTTGATTTTGAATTATTACCTCTGCTTGTCATACTAATTATAAGAAAAGAAAGAAATGGTCAAAGTCTGTTACTGCAACTTCTGCCTGACTATAAGCATAAAAATGGTTTAAAAAAAAGATAAGGGTAGGGTGGGTGTCATATAGGCCACTTTAGACAGAGAGTGATATGTTTGCCAAGAAATCTTGGAAAACTGCAGGCTTCATTACATATACGTTACACATAATTCACATTTCCACACAATACACTGGATTATACTTCCAGGAACATTCATGCACAAAAATGTTCTTGCTACATACAGTAGTACTGCTACTTCAGTCTAATTTATACCATCCATGGTCTTCAACTTGCAACTAAACAAAAGAACTAAACCTTTGAAGATGTTAACTTACATAGTTGATGTGAATTGAACAAGAAGGATGTGCATTGCTCATATTTCAGTTGACTTTCTTCAGCCACATTACGAATGAGTTGCTCGGCATTTTCAACGGGGCAGATGCAGTTCATCCTGGAATTATATTGATGACAGGAGTGGATTGTCCTTCATAGGTATTATGTTTTAGTTTCTAGGTGCTTCACTGTTTCTAGGTACCTACTGTATAGTAATGACATATGATGATACAGCAAATTATTGTAATTATTGAGTGTGCTGTTGATTTGTGGATAGAGATTTTTCCTATTGCACCAAAAAGGCTCGTGATTATTTGTTTGTTTCTCAACACATGTGATCTTGCTTATACAATTTGAGAAATAATAAACAGGAACCATCCTTTTGATAAAAATGTTGCAACACATCTTTTCGTTTTATGGTTTTGTTGGACAATGGACATGTTTAGCATGTATACTGGGTTTGGATGATTATAGTTACATGTTCTGCTGATCGATAAGTGCTGTCGGTGGTGCCTGATGGTTAATGAGGTTGGATAATTTATATGTTCACAAAATTTAATGAAAATTTAGTGTTTTGATGTGCAATTATTCTGGTTTGTCAGAACAGGTGAATACCAATATCGCTGATTTAGTCTACTGATACGTGTTTGTTCCTCTTCATTATTTTTCAGGACAGATAAATACCAATCTCCGTAATAAGTTCTCTGTAGAACATTACCATACGCTTCTTCTGTGGTCCTCCTTCAAATTTGTGTCCGGAGGTTGGGATCCTCGAAAAGAAAACAGTGGCTTACGTGAAATTGACGATGGGTGGACAGATGATCGCTTGCTGCACTGGATAAACAAGCAATTGGGCATGTAGTGCTTTGTATTCTTTAGTAGATTTTTTGGAACTCCTGTAATTTTTAATTTATTTTAGCAAGAAAGATAACTAGAGAAATTTATCCTGTTTTTCACTGCAGGTATTATTTTTAGTGCTTGCTTTGTTGGAATGTTTGATCGCAAAAATGTACTTCAACACCTTGACGGATGAGAAGTTCAAGATTCAAAGATATTCAAACAATGCTTCGTAACTTGCACAGTGTTCATCTCATATTTGCATTTTGTTGCAAGGTGTCTAGTTCAATCTTCATATTGTTAACTTTCGCCATTCATTTTATTCAAGATTAGTCGTGTGCCATATACGATGCTTAGCCGGCTACAACTCATCGCTTTTGATATGTACATTGCTTTGTCACTCAAAGGCCTCATCTGCCACCATCTTCATATGATTTCTCTCCCGCAAGAGGTCAAACACAACGTTATCTGGATATGCCCCCACTTTTGGAACATCTAGGTGGGTGATGCTCTCCCTGCTGGCTTTGACTAGGATGGGGGAAGAATAAACCTTCTCCAATCCTTGAACCGTCCGGTGCACAACCGTTGGATAGGCTGCCATGAACTCATTCTCCATTTTGGTGTTTGCTCCTTGGCTGTGTTATGCTTAATTGGTTTGATTGGTTTCTTAGCTATTTGTTCAGTTTTTTTGTTAAATAGTTATTATAAAGATCTGAATTTTTTTTCCTTCGGTTTGTTTCTTCCAAGTACAAGCTAAAACAGTAGGAAAATCTGCAACTTCCCATAACCTAACATTTCTGGGGTCCTTACCCTCTTTGAATTCATGTTCATAACCACCATTCTAAAAAAGTCTTGAAAACCAAAGAAACATTGAATATTTCACGATTCAATTGAACCCCTACTATGACAAGGGGGAGAGGATGGGGAGGTTGATTTATCTCCCTGAGGTTGTGTTGTGGCTCCGTAAAGTTCCTCCAGGTCATGTTTTCTTCTTCTTTATTGTTGCTCATGTAAATTAGGCTTTGCACTTTCTTGTGGATAAGGAAGATCATTTTGTATGGTCAAAACAATCTGGGAATGTGAACCAGATTTTGCTACGCAAAAAAATAAGTACCGATATATGTAATTATGTGTAATATCCAATATATGTAACTACTAATACAATAACCACTAATGCATCTACTCTGCAATATTCGCTCACGCTGCACTTTAACAAATCACAGCTTGACTCGAGGGCAGTAATCGTGCAACGCACGACCACTCCCCACTAGTACATTATTATCAATGAATAAAGATACGACCAGTGACACAACGGTTATCTACATCGTTGAACATGAACGGTTATCTGTACTGTTGATCATGATGTAGACTCTTATCATGATCAACACTACAGATTAATATTGTGTCATTGGTGATCAACAATGCAGATTAATATTCTGTCACTGGTTGTGTCCGTATTATTATCCATCATCAATATTGTAAAATCAGGTTATGTCACTTTGCGTTGTTTTTTTTTTTTGAAGGAGCTTGTTTGTGTTAGTGACATTACCTTATTCGTAATGATACGAAAGACCGGCCAACGGTGTGACACAACATGTCCGCATTTGTTGATCGTTATAAAATGGTACATCATAATTAATTTAGATTGTGTCATTGGTTGTGGCAAAACCGTTGTGCTCGTTGGATTACTCTTACCTTATCTTCTGTCATCGTTTAAGGAACGTTGGTAGTAGCTGAACTACATTCATGGTGCTGTTATAATGAGCTTTTCAATCATTTCTTTACATCCTTCATCAAACCACAATTTCCCTTGGGAAGATTTTCCCTTGACTTCCCAAAAGGATTTCGATTTTTCATCCTTCACCAAACTCCATTCTTGCAAATCTGTAAATGAATTTAAGCAAATCCATTCTCTTATCCTAAAATCAGGCCAATCTCTTCAAACCCAGCAGCTCCTTTACACCAAAATCCTGTCTTCATGTGCAACGATTGTTGATTCTACAATTGACTTCAGCTATATCCACACACTGTTCACTCAATTGCATGATATTGACGTCAGTTCTTTCAACAGTGTAATTCGATACTTTTTGGGTTTTAAAAGCAGGTCTAATGCGATGATTGTGTTGTTGTTTTACTGGGTTTTGGTTGAGAAAGGATTAAGTGGTGATTCCTATACATACCCTTTTGTATTTAAAGCGTGTACGCAATTATGTGATTTAAGAGTAGGAACATGGTCCATGCTCATGTGGTGAAAAATGGGTTTGTGTTGAATTTGTATGTTGTTAATACGTTATTGCGTTTTTATTGTGTATGTGGAGTTCTTGAGGATGCAAGGAAGGTGCTTGATGAAACTCCTCACAGAGATGTGGTGTCGTGGACGACATTGATCCAAGGTTATGTGGACAATGGATACTTGAGAAAGGGGATGGATGTGTTTTTTGCTATGTGTGAATTAGGATATAGGGCTGACGAGAAGACGATGGTGGTTGTGATTTCGGCTTGTGCAAAGTTGAGGGATTTGAGTATGGGCAGGAAGTTACATGACTATGTTTCCAATGAATTTAGATGTTTTGATGTGTTTGTTGGGAATGCCTTGGTTGATATGTACTTAAAATGTGGCGATACGTTTTCAGCTAGTAAGGTGTTTGATGAAATGCCGGTAAAGAACGTGGTTTCTTGGAACTCCATGATTTCTGGGCTAGCTCAGAAAGGAGACTACAATGAAGCCTTGGACGTGTTCAGAAAGATGCAGGACAAAGGTGTTAAGTTGGATGATGTAACTTTAGTAGCTGTTTTAAACTCATGTAGCAATCTAGGAATGCTTGAAATCGGAAAATGGGTTCATGCCTACCTAAACAAGAACGAAATCGAAGTAGATGGCATTATTGGAAACGCGTTGATAGATTTATACGCGAAATGTGGAAACATAGCTGGTGCATTAGGTGTTTATGAAGAAATGAAGTTCAGGGACGTGTACACGTACACTGCCATGATCGTAGGGTTGGCAATACATGGGGAAGGATTTAAAGCCCTTGAACTTTTCAGTGACATGCTTGAAATCGGCATTGAACCAAATGAAGTGACATTTGTTGGTATATTGACAGCATGCTCGCATACCGGACTCGTGGAACAAGGCCGGAAATTCTTTTCAGACATGTCAATCGTGTACGATATGAAACCTCAAATGGAGCATTACGGATGCATGGTTGATCTTTTTAGTCGTGCAGGGCTCGTTAATGAAGCGTTTTTGTTTATCGAAAGCATGCCATTTGAGCCTGATGCCCTTATCTGGGGAGCATTGTTAGGAGGTTGTAGGATCCATGGTAAAGTTGAGTTCGGTGAAAGAGCGTTAAATCAGCTTGCGGAAATTGCGCCTGATGAAGACGGGGCTGGTGTTCTTATGGCGAATATATACGCGTCTGCTAATAAATGGAAGGAATCAAATGAGTTAAGAAAGTTTATGAAAAGGAAGAAATTGAGAAAAAGTCCTGGATGCAGTTCTATTGAATTGGATGGTGTAGTTCATGAATTCCAGAAGGGCAATAAAGGAAACTCAAATAGTGAAGGCTTGTATATGGCATTGGATAAGATGTTAGGTCATGTAGTTGATAATGCATAGGGCTGTAAGTGAGTCGTATTACTCGTGAGTAGTTTGAGATCGGCTTGAGTCAGAGCTCGATTCGACTCGACTTACACCAACTCGAACTCAAAATCGACTCGACTCGAAAATTAAACGAATGCTAGGCCATCTTATTCAATTTGAAACTCTGCGATAGTGGTTTTGGTCTTATGTGTTTATATATACACACAGGGTTCTATTGACATCTGTTTTTTGCTTCGAGCACCAGGAATACTTAACACATCTAAAAAAATTACTTCAAAAATCATGATTATTTTTTTCAAAAAGGAACGTCACTACTTCAGACGTTCTTTTTCGTACAGAAACATCAGTGGCAGTGACATTTATTCAGAGATGATGGTGGGTAATTTCGGTGGCAGTAACGTTCCTAACAACGTCAATGCGTTGACATTCCTAACATGTGCGGTGTTGAAGTAATTTTACTGTTTCATGAAAAGAAGAGAAAATAAAAAAGGAAAAAATGCAGCCTTTACCTTAGCGTCGTTTTGTCTAAAAAGGTTAACTAAAATTATCAAATTCAATTTGTCTCGGTTTTATATCATGTAAGTTCTTATCAGGATTTTACCAATGGATTTTAAATGTGATCCCCACCATCTTTATGGCGTGGCACTTAATCCTATATGATATCTTGCTCTTATACTACATATAACGCCTCAAAGCTCGAGCATAACGATGTTACTTGAAAGTTGTGACATAATTAATTCTGTAAATACTAAGACCATCGTCATCGCTTTGCATAAAATAATTAATCATGTTACGAAATTCATTATACCTAACCTCATACATCATGCTAATGTTTCTTTTACTTTTCAACGTACGTATGATATATTGCATGAAAATACATAAAACTTTTTCCTTTGTATTAGGTTATTTATTTTAATTAAATACATACATTACAAACACTCTTTTCTAAATAACCTTGCAATTCACCATACGGTTAATTTTTGGTTAACCGCCTAATTCAAAATCCGTATATACACAAGTCAATTCATATTCAAGGGTTACTGAATCGTACACAAGCCTTTGAACCACCGATTCAAAAACTACCAAAAACAGGTTAAAACCGACCGTTCATCATTTTTGAAGCAATCCGCTGGCCGGTCTAGTTGTAAATGTGTTATTTAGAAAATGTTATTATCACTTAGTGATTTTATGATGGTCTAGAACCATTATTTCATCACATCCTCCGCACATCACATATTTTAGAATGTGTTTTTTTTAAACATGTGAAACCAACACAAGATCATTAACTGATTGGTTCGGAACCAACAAGCCGTAAGTGTGGCCCAATCACCATAGAATTTGCCCAAATCCCTAAAAAAATAAAAAAATAATAAATAAGTTTTATTTTTGAATTCTAGAAACATTAATGCAACCCCTTTTAACCGGAAATTAATTTTCCCGCACAACGTGTTAAAATTACCGGCAAAAGTAACTACCAAAAGCTCTGTGTCAATTGCATTATATAATACAAGCTCCACCATCGCGCCACCGTCGGCCGCCGGCCTTTCTCCACTAACACCCATCGCAACCATGGAGGAATTCTTAGAATTGGAAACACAAGATGCAGTACGGATGCCATGGAACGTCTTGCCAGGAACAAAATCAGAGTCCGCTCAATGTGTGATCCCGATTTCAGCAATCTACACTCCTCTAAAGCCCTTACCTTCATCCACTCCGGTTCTGCCTTACTCTCCACTTCGGTGCCGGAGCTGCCGATCGGTGTTGAATCCGTTTGTCGTTGTGGATTTCTCTACTCTCACTAATAAATATTGGATCTGCTGCTTTTGCCACACGCGCAACCATTTCCCTCCGCATTATCAGGCCATTTCGGAAGCTAATTTGCCGGCGGAGCTTTTCCTCAGTACACTACGATCGAGTATGAAGACCCGAGCGGCCAGGGCAGCGTTGCTACTCCTCCTGTGTATTTGTTCGTTGTTGATACTTGTGTTATTGAGGAGGAAATTGGATTCCTAAAATCTTCTTTGCAAAAGGTTACTGCCGATTTGTTCACTTTATAGTTTATTTTAGATAGATTTTCAGCTTTTGGTTTGTGAAATTCAGCTTAATTTGCATGGAATTTTGGATAATTTATGGGTTTAGTAATTGCGAATTGATGCAAAATACTGAAAGGAAGTGAACTATTGTTACAATCTTTTCATTAACTTTTTATGCGATCATGGACTATTTAGGAAGACTTTAGAATTGGTTTACAAGATGGTAAATGGACTTGATCCACCAATAAATGTTGATGGAAAGCTCATGAGGTCTCTCAGTGTGGATAGCTACGAGTTAGCTCGTGGACGATTTTTTTGAGTTGTAGGATGGAGATGACGACTAATCTTTTATTCTTATACTAATTAGTGGATAGCCATTTGGGCTAGGTTCTTACCTAAATGAGCTTTTATCTTATATTGAGCTTAAGCTCCTTAGTTGGTAGGTCATATTATGTAATCAATATTCATCTTTTAAGAATGAAATAATCTTAGAGCTTGGATTTGCTCTTGTTTATCCTTATATATTGTTGATCTTCTACATTGCAAATGCTCCTTTGTTTAAAGTCACTGCTTTAGTTTTGGTTTTATTGAATCATAATTATTAGCTGGTCAAGTTGCTAAACACAAGTTTGTGTGATGGTTTTGTTAAGGGGTCTTTTTTATTTTTATTTTTATTCTTATTCATTGCTGTTTGCAAACATGTTGGGTGTTCACTGTTTCAATCCTTCTTGCATGGGTAAGAAATTAATGTTATAATGTAGGCGTGCATCAAGTATTTTACAACCAGATTTTTGGCTTGCAGAATGTTGCATTTATTTGAAGTATGTCTGATCACAATGATGGATATGTTTATTTTAATTATTAATATTTGTAACTACGGTGTTTGGGGGACAGAATCAGCTGTCACGTGAGAGAAATATCATTACATAATTGATAATATGGACTTAAATGATTTGCATGGTTTTCTAGGAAGTACAAATTGTTGGATTGATCGACATAAAATGGAAAACTTAGGGTAGAAGTTCTTATGCATAGACTTGGACTATTTTCTTACATTGATAGTTGATGGTAGATAATGTGATTCTCCTTGAATTATAAACTTCTTTTGGCATAGCTGGTAATTTGTGGTGTAAGTTCATCCCCTTGACTTGACTTGACTTTGGACGTTATGGTAAAGTTTTAAAAAGTCCCAATTGCTTTTCGTTCAGAGAGGGGAATTGATGCGTTTCTTG
The DNA here is from genome assembly GCA_026214975.1 of Gentiana macrophylla. Classification (NCBI taxonomy): domain Eukaryota; kingdom Viridiplantae; phylum Streptophyta; class Magnoliopsida; order Gentianales; family Gentianaceae; genus Gentiana; species Gentiana macrophylla. The sequence goes on from CM047805.1 coordinate 22,104,154, forward strand.
ATTACAGGTAGTTGGGCTGGTACCTGAGAATTGTCTCATCGGTTTCATCACTTTCGGTTCCTATGTACATGTCCATGAACTGGGATTCGGGCAGATTCCAAAGGTTTATGTATTTAAAGGATCAAAGGAAGTTACTAAGGATCAGGTTTTGGAGCAGATGGGTTTTTTCGCGAAAAAGCCTCGGCCATCCATAGGAGTTATAGCTGGTGCAAGAGATGGGCTTTCTCAGGAAAGCATTTCAAGGTTTTTGTTACCTGCATCAGAGTGTGAATTTGTACTAAGCTCGGTATGCCAGTCACTTGATCTTTTTTGTTTGTTCATTGTACATAATGAATACTCCTTTGTTTTTGCATTTCTTTTGGCAAGCGTATATCGTTTCTGAGTTGTTTTTCTTTTTTCCTTCTAATTTGGTATGGTTTCTGTTGAGTTCATAGGAATTGGAGATGTGTGATTGACTGATTATGTGGTTTACCTTTTGTGTCGTGTGCGTGCTATTCCCTGTCATGTAAACTTTTATTAAGCTAATATGCATAAGAAGATTCCATGTGAAAGGAACTGCAGTTCATAGCTTGTTTTCTTTGGGTACACTATTATAATTCTATTAGCTTGAATTTGTGAAGTGAAGCCTTGGTTAGATGGTAAAAGTTTTTGCTTCGCGATATTGAGTCATGGATTAGAGTTGTTGAAGTAACCTAAGCCTGCATCAAGTATGTCCAGAGTAATTTAAGCCTGATCCCGACCTTATACTCTTGGATGTTTTTATTCATGAGGCTCTCCTACCAGTTCGAGAGTAACTTCTTGTTTGGCTTCATGACAAGGTCTGAGTTCTGATCTCCTTCACTCTTTTATTCTTTCTGTCTTCTTAAAGTATGCATTCTTTTTAGATATTGGAGGATCTCCAGAAAGATCCATGGCCAGTTCCAGCAGAACAGCGAGCTGCTAGATGCACAGGTACAGCCTTGAGTGTGGCTGCTCATTTGTTAGGAGTATGTGTTCCTGGTTCTGGGGCAAGAATTATGGCATTCTTAGGTGGGCCATCGACTGAAGGGCCTGGTGCGGTAAGTGCATTTGATAGTATTTATTCAATCTGTTTGTATCTCAAGTTTTACTAACTAGTGCAAGTGTATTTTCCTGTTTTCCATGTGTCTAGAACGGTTATGTGTGAAATTGAGGCTCATCGTTATTTTCTCTTTTATTGCGTATTTGTTTCTGGAGTATATGTGGAACTAGATGCTTTTTTGGTTAATGTATTTGTAATCAGTGTTTTGATGGTGCATGTTTTCATCTGTGTTGTTGAAAACAGAATGATATTGAACAGAAAATAACTTTTATTACTTTTCTCATGATTCTGTCTAGACTGAGTACACTGCGATTTACATAGGACTAAAACTCGGAGATAGCATAAGATAACAGCCTTATCAACTTCTACTTCAAACTAACTAACTAACTGTAATATAACTTCCTTATCTTAACCCTGGAAAGAAAAACACTTATCTACGGCTTCACCAGCTTTTGTCTCTCAACACTCCCCTCAAGTTGAGCATAGATATGGATCATGTTTGTATTCCTCACAAACACACCAGGGCTCTGTTTTATCAGGGCCTTAGTTAAGCCATTTAGTTGTCTGTCGAGTAGATGGGAGAAAGGGTATGCAAATAAGCTCATTCTCAAGTGGCAGTCTGATGTCTATATTAATCCAAAGCTATTGACAACTCCTAGGGCCATAGCCTCTGCACCACTCCTAAACACCACCCCTTGTTTTTTTAATTCTCAAGGTTACCGAGGTACCCCAAATGAATGTACAGTAGCCTGAAGTTGACCTTCTCTCCTTTTGACCCAACCTAGCCAGAATCTGTATATGCCTCTATTCCTCTTATAACACTCCATTCCTAAACCTAAATTTACAGAATCCCCTTAGCGGCCAAAGTTACGAAAATCAAGAAAAAAGTTGAGAACAATGTTCCAGATAAGATTATTTTTCCTCACACTCAATTTCAAAACATAAAGCCTGATTGTATTTAGCATATGAGACTCGACCACAAAACAAGGAGGAGGAGTTTGCTGGAATATCATCTTGTTCCTTTCCATCCATGTCATGTAGATTAATGCCGAGAAATCAAGTTGTGGAATTTGAAGCTGGACGTTGTTGGTGAATATATGGTTGAGGGTAATAAAAAAATAGAGACAGTGTCTAGTTCATTTCACGGAAAGAAATAGTAAAACTTTCTGTTTTAATTATAAATTCAGTGTATTGCTTGGTCTTGATATGTGGTATTTTTCCTTTTTGATCTGAATCTTTTCAGATTGTGTCAAAAAATCTTTCTGAGCCTATACGTTCTCACAAGGACCTGGACAAAGATTCTGCACCATTTTATCATAAAGCAGTGAAGTTTTATGAAGTACTGTCAAAGCAGCTTGTTCATCAAGGACATGTATTAGATGTTTTTGCTGCTGCACTTGACCAGGTGTTGTAATCTGCTTTCTCTTTGGCATCTTAGGAGTTTTGAGTGCATACATATCTTCTTGCATAAAGTGACTGGTGTATTTGTTGTTAATATATAATGATCCATTACTTTTTTATGTAGACTGGTTCTCAGACCTGACTCCAAAATATTTGTCTGCCACTTTTGGCAGCAGCATGTCTAACTACTACCATACTCTTTTTAAAGCAGCCGTTGTTATTATACAAACACTCGTCTAAATTCATCAATAGCTACAATCGCTTGTTTTCCTTAAAAATGTGGCAGCTGAGAATCTTAAATTGGACTAACAAGTGAATTAGTAATGGTTCTTCTTACGGTAGAGTTCAATTTTCTATGTATCAACTCAAGAAATTGTTCTTTTAGACATTGTAATCGGGGAGCACGGAAAATGAACACTTCACCATGGACTTATTTTCTAATTTATTGAGCAGTTAAGTTTTGTCTTTCTCTATATTATTCTATTACATGGGATTAGATGTGTAACTAATCTTGAAACAGTGGTTAAATGGAATCCTGGATTTTTGCTGAGCAAGTACCGTTCCTTCTGAAATTTTCTCTATGACGGATTTAATCGTTTCTCATGCTATGGACGGATCTTTATCTTCATTATATGCATTATTTGCACCTCTCAGCTTTTGGTTTGAATTGTTGACAAATTTAGTTCACGCACCAATACAATCCCGACCTTTTAAATTTATTCTGTGCATAAACTGGATAAATTAGAATACAGCGTTGAATTTCATTTTAGGAGTATATTATATTTTCAATTAAGATGGTTAGTGTAAATAGTTAAATTATCTATGGTAAAATTTAATAAACTACTACTTCTGTCTTGAAATATAGGTATCTTTGTGATGTAGCACATCCAATTAATTAATAGTCTTTTATTTATGTTTTATTTTGAGAGATTAGTTATGTGGGCTTTGAATGGTAGGTTTTATCTTAATGGGCTTTTAGCCTTTATAAATAGGTTCAGTCTCCCTAATGTTAGTCAGCTTGTAATCTTGAATCTATTTTCTCTATTGAGAATGAATTATCTTTGAGCTTGGATTAGCTCGTTTTATCCGTTATAGTAGATCTACTACATCATTTGGTATCAGAGCCGAGGTTTTCCCTTTGCTTGTTGATGACTAGAATGAGTTGGGAAGATAGCCGGATCCGCGACGGTGTTCGGGATTCAAGATCCGATGGGATATTCCGCATAAACTTAATCAAAAGCTTGGTTCTTTTACTTCCAAATTGAATCAAGGTGCGATTGAGCAACATAACAACATTCATGAATCCAAGTTGGTTGTTCATCGCTCAGTCGAGTTTTTCCTCGTGCCGTACTGGTGACTTCAACAAGGGTTTTAGCAATTTACACGATTGGGGTTCAAGTAAGCGGATGCATAAGAACACACAATGCTTACTCGAACAACAAAGACACACAAAGGAGGTACACAACTGCTAGTTCTCATGCATTCAAAGTCGAAGTGGAGCTACCGACTTTCAACGGTTCTTCACTTAGGCTGGATTTTTGGATTGGATTGACACAATGGAGGACTATTTTGAAGCAATGGATCCACCTGCTATGAAATGTAAATTGGTTGCTTCCAAGTTAAAAGGAGAAGCTAGAACATGGTGGAAGGAGTTGCAAAACAACCGATTTTTAGAAGGTAAGAATTCCATTACTTCATGGACAAAAATGAGAAAGCTTTTGATCAAGAAATTCTTACACACCTCACGCTTGACATATTTCTACAAGCAAGAGAATGACGATAACGTCAAGACACCAAGTGTTTGATGTAATTCCTCAACCAGTTGAACAAGCATGAGGAAAAGAAGTGGTGAAGCACACAAAATCGATGGATCATCGCGACGCCGATTTGCTTTGATAGAAGTCCCCTTAGAATCGTTTAATAATGTAAAAATCGATAGATCGTTGGGGTTCCATAAATGAGGTTCACTATTCAAATTCAAGCACTACTGATGTTTGTAAAAATACCAAGTGTGGAGTTCTTCCATCTAATCCAAATTGAGCATGACAAAGTCGTTGATGATACGGACATAAACTCGCAACAATCATTAATCGCTACACTCGCTGGAACTATTGAGTTTGCAAATAACAATCTAGATATCTGCAGAAGACAACATATGCATTTGAGCCACCTACAAGAACTCCATTGGTAGCTTTGGCAAAAGCTACGGAAGAAAAATTCTATGGTGGGTTTGAAACAAGTGAAGGAATAACAGGACACATTCAACCCGAAAGTAAATTTTATAGTCCTGGAATCATTAGTTTGTGTTGATGAGTGTGACGATAAAAGGAAAGCTAAGCAAACGCTTGGTGTGGACCGAGTATGGCATGGTGGAGGAACTTGGAGAGAGCTTCCAATTGTAACTCTACCAAATGCGAAAGTACACCAAGTGAATGAGGTGTTGCATAGTCAATTGGATGATGGTGACACCGAATGCTACAAGATTGAGTTGTGCCTGCTTTTGATTGCATTTGATGGTGACAGATGATTGAGAGGTTAAGGAACTCATTTGGAGCTACTATCTTGCCTCTAGCTCAGGATCAAGTGCCATTATGCGTTGTTGTTCATGAATCTAGTACTCACTCGGTGCAGCCACATTTCCAATTTGTTGAACCAAATTCGATTTGAATTCAACTAAATATGTCAATCTGTAGAGATGATGCTTCCCGAATTGTCGGTTGGTGACTTGATTGGAAGGTGCGGTCCAAACACCTCAAGGATTGATGAATATGTATACTCCCGATGATGCTAAAATCGGTGCAACCCTACATGTTCATATCATACCGGGTTCTTGTGCGAAATCAACGTGCCTTCGTCTTGAAGATGAATGGTGAAAATCTACTCATGAATTTTGATCCGGGCGGCAAATGGCGGAGTCAATCAACCAAGGGTGATAATCACAAGAAGTTAGAGTTTCTGACTTCTTACATAGATCCCCCACAATTGGTTACTGAGATTGTGGTACTAAATATGAAAAGCGGTATACACCGGAGGTATGATTTGGCCTCTAACAGAGGTATGTTTTGTTTAGACAAACCACTTAATAGTTGGATGAGCCTCATTATACTAAACCTCATTAGACTGAACTCTAAGTTTTATGCTTCTATTTTGGTCGATTTGGGAATCGAGTGCCGTGTTATTTCACTTCATTTGCGAAAGATGATTAGTAATAATCATGTCTTCTCACATTTTGTCAACAACGGAAGTGGTTTTACCATCACTGTCAATGAACACAACGTTGCTCAGGAGTGTGACCGCATCCAAAGCACTATCTCGGACGTAAAGGGATTCAACATAAAGAGTCAGCCTTGTATATGTAACAATTCAAAATGGTGCAAGCTTACTCTTACTACTGATTCATTTAGCAACGGATCCATCTTGCTTGGTGAAATCACGACAGTGGTTTCCATCATTCTTGGAAAGGAAACCACCACTTGTGCAATTGCTAGAATTCTTTTGGAGGCAAAGAAAAGAATTGAAATGGCCTTTACTACTGCATTTAGCTCTATTACAGTAATGAAAGTTCTTATTACTACTAGTGGTCATCTTGCATGGAGCATAGCTGTGGCAATTGGTGGAGAAATAAGAGAACATATATTGATTGATACCTCTGCGATGATGACAAATTATCATCTCATTAAGCTTGCAATTAGCGTGCCTGTTGTGTGTTTCAGTTTTACATTGGATGGACATGACAGGGCGGTTGGGCTGTTCAGGTTATTCAATGGCATATTTGTGCAACACTGTAATGTTTGTACGAATAATGACCCCGGTCTAACTCGTGGACGAGCTAATCCATGGGAGGGTTGGAATGATGAGAACAACGTTAATGTTGGAAGAAAGATCATCATGGTGGATATAATTGGGGTTATAATGAGTTCATGTGTGAATACTTTGTGCAAGAATGGACAATCAATGGTTTTGAAATTGTTTTACAAGATGGTGAATGGTCTTGACCCACCAATGGATCTTGACAGTGCTTGCGTGGCCTCGATGCGGATCTCTATTAGTTCGCTCGTGGACGAGCTTTTGAGAAGGAGGGATGGAGATGATGTAGCACATCCAATTAATTAATAGTCTTTTATTTATGTTTTATTTTGAGAGATTAGTTATGTGGGCTTTGAATGGTAGGTTTTATCTTAATGGGCTTTTAGCCTTTATAAATAGGTTCAGTCTCCCTAATGTTAGTCAGCTTGTAATCTTGAATCTATTTTCTCTATTGAGAATGAATTATCTTTGAGCTTGGATTAGCTCGTTTTATCCGTTATAGTAGATCTTCTACATCACTTTGACTCTTCATTTTTGTCCCTTGATACAAGTCTTTTTAGAATACCAATACAACATTTTTGCATTTTTCCTTCATATTACCCCTATTTTATCATCCATCCAACTGCTTTTCATTACTTCACGTTTATTGCATACAGTAAAGGGCATTTTAGACTTATTCGTCAAAAAATTGTGGCATCCACCCACTTTCCTAATCTATGAGAAAACTACTAAAAAGACCTATATTTTGGGACGCAGGTAGTACTACTTATATCGTGAAAGGTGCAAGTAGAAAAACAGAATATATGTATGTTTGTGTATCTAATTATCTCTCTTTACCACATAAGATTACTTTATTACCTTTTTTAGTTTTTACACCCTATGTCAAGATCCCAGCTCCATCCTTAGATACAGTTGATGGAACACTTATGTAATATGTAATTGTGGTATGAGATTAACGAACGATATCTTTATAAACTATGCTACTTTTCTTAGTTTAGCAGCAATTTTGAGTGGTTAAAGTGTAACTTGAAATTGTAAATGACACATTAAATCAGTGAATTGGTCCTCGTGAGACTGGTCTTTTTCTCTTGAGCCTGTCATTTGGACTTCTATACTTAAATAAAAACCAATTGCTTAATCTCTACTGGGCATTTATTGCCATTTATTGGTCGTTTAATGAAGAGACGACTCCATGCAATGTTTTGTCTGAGGTGTAGTATGTATGTGTGACAAGTACCAGCAAATATTTGCGGTGTTAAAACACTTTTTAACTGGAAATTACTATTCTGCAAATCTAGGTTGGGATAGCAGAACTCAAAGTAGCAGTTGAGAAAACAGGAGGTCTTGTTGTTCTTGCAGAAAGTTTTGGTCATTCGGTTTTCAAGGATTCCTTAGAACGTGTTTTTCATTCAGGAGAGCATGAGTTGGGGCTGTCTTCAAAGTAAGTCCTGATTTTGTGTTTATTGGGGTTGAGTTGCTTGATGGACAGGACCTGATTTCAGTTTTCCCTTTTAAATATATTGAAATGTTAGCATACTACTTATAGCAAGCATGACAAATCAGTATACTATCTGGATGGCTGCATCCCATATTATGACTCTTTTTAGCACATTTTTTATCATATATTATTAGTCCTCCTATAATAATAAGATAGCATGTATATTTTTATTCTTCTCTTACTCTTAATTTTAAATTCATTCATCCCATTCTCTTTAAAACTCTTGCATTACTGATTGTTGAGAATATTTGGTAGTTATTGATAATATTCCCTAATTATGGAGAATATCTCCTAATTATTATTTTTATCTTCCCTCTTTAATGTAGCCGGTTTATAAGGCTTGGATTATTATTCTGTTATGTTTTAGCATTTATAGCATTTATTAGTCTGTTATGCACGTGGGCTAGAATCCTAGTATCCTAAGGTTCCTTTCTCTGTTGTATATATATTACGTATTCTGGCTATGAATAAAATACAATCAATAATAAAAAATCTTTTCTTCCTGATTTCCATATTTCTCTACATGGTATCGGAGCGGGTCATATGATCAGCGCGTATCCATGTACTCTGTGCCACAGCCATGACTCGGAAGTACAACATCGATCGCTTCATCCACTCTTCTTTGGATCATCCTTATCAAGAGATGATCAATCTGCTGGACAGGACTCCAGTAATTCTTCTCCCTCCATTCTGCTCACAACACAAAGGCTGAATGGAAAGAACTACCTAGAATGGTCACAAACCATGACTTTGGCCATTGATGGTAGAGGCAAATTGGGATACCTGACTGGAGAATGTGTCAAACTCACTGGAGATCCCAAATCTGGGACTTGGAGATCAGAGGACTCAATGGTGAGATCATGGTTAATCAACTCGATGGAGAAATTTGTGGCAAAGCCACACATGTTCCTGCCAACAGCCCGAGATATATGGAAAATGGTCAAAGAAATGTATTCTGATCTAGAGAATACATCCCAAATATATGAACTTAAGACCAAAATCTGGGCTTGTAAGCAAGACAACAGAGAAGTCACTCTCTACTACACTGAATTGCAAGGATTATGGCAGGAATTAGACCTATCCTTTGATAATTCCTGGGAGTGCACTGGAGATGGAGTAAAGGCACAAAAAAGGGAAGAGAATGAGAGGGTTTATACCTTCCTGGCAGGTCTTGACTTGGATCTGGATGAGGTTAGGGGAAGGATACTAGAAAATCTCCCCGCCTTCACTAAGTGAGGTGTTTTCGAGGTCGGGGCGGAAGAATCTAGAAGGAGAGTAATGCACAAGGACCTTCTTCCTGAAGTTCGGGGGGCGAAAGTTCGGCGTTGGTGGCAAATAGAAATGATCGAAAAGGAAGGAAACCAAAGACATGGTGTGACCATTGCAAAAATCGTGCCACACCAAGGATAATTGCTGGGGTGATACACGGGAAACCTGCAAACTGGAAGCTTAGGGGTGGAGGAACAGGAAGCTCAGAGGCAAGGCAGGCTAATCAGGTATCATCTGATCAAAGTACTATCTCCAATACACAGCAGCTATTCTCTCAAGAACAACTGGATCACCACCAAACTTATCCAAGCCCAAACCATGCAAAACAAAGGTGACTCTTCATGCTCCTTAGTAGAAAAAGGTACATGTTCTTCCCTATCATTTCTTGGTGTCAACTAGTCCGCTTTTTGGGTCATTGACTCGTGAGCAAATGCACCATATGACAAGCTATTCAAATCTGCTTCAACAATACAAATCTTGTCTTTGAAATCAAAAAGTCAAGATAGCAGATGGATCTTTGTCTGCCATAGCAGGAAAAGGATCCATCACTATCTCTCCTACCTTAACCCTTCAGAATGTCCTACATGTACCATCCCTGTCATGTAATCTTATGTCTGTCAGTAAACTTTCTTCAGATGCTAACTGTAATGTTGTGTTTTCTGACAATGGGTGTAAAATCCAGGATACTCACAAGGGGATGGTGATTGGCAGTGCTAGGATGATGGGAGGTCTCTATCTCTTTGAGGAAGAAGACTCTTGGAATAAGAAGAATCCTGAAAATGTTTGCCTTCAGTCTTCCTTTATTGATAAGAATAATATCATGATGTGGTACTATAGACTTGGCCACCCTAGTTTTGTCTATTTATGAAAACCTGTTTCCAGATTTTTTATCAATAAAGATCCATCCTTGTTTAATTGTGAAATATGTGAATTATCTAAACACACAAGATCATCCTTCCACCTCAAGCTTTACAAGCCAACAAAGCCATTCACTATAATTCATAGTGACATTTGGGGCTGCAAGTGCAGTAGTACACCACAAGGAAAAGATGGTTCATCACTTTCATTGATGATCACACTAGATCTCTTGGGTTTATCTCTTAAAACAAAAATCAAGCTAAACAAGTTTTCATTGAATTTTACTGAAATGATTTTAACACGCTTTCACTCAAAATTGAGGTCTTTCAAGTGACAATGGCACGGAATATTTTAATTCGCCCTTGGACCCTTCTTCCTCACACATGGCATTGTCCACCAAAGTTCTGTCTCGACACACCCCAACAAAATGGGGTGGCAGAGCGGAAAAACAGACATATTCTAGAAATTGTTAGGGCTCTTATGATAACCTCTAACAGCCCTAAATATCTTTGGGGGGAGGCAGTTCTAACTACCATATATCTAATTAACAGGCTACCTTCTAGGATTTTGAAGTATCAAACCCCTGTCAGCCAGTTAAAAGTGTTTTACCCCAACACTAGAATAATTCAAGACACCGCCTCAAAGTTTTTGGATGCCTGCCTTCACACATATTCATCACCAAGGGAAATTGGATCCCCGAGCTAGAAAATGTGTGTTTGTAGGGTATTCCCCCACTCAAAAAGGATATAAATGTTTTGATCCACAAACACAAAAAATTTATGTCAGTAGTGATGTGTCCTTTTTTGAAGATCAACTGTTTTTCAAAACTCATGTTCAGGGGGAGAATTTTAAGGAACATGATTTTTCTCAACAAGATTTTTCACAGTTCTTGACTGATGACCCTGACAACACACCTCCACATCATGATTATTCTCAAGATAGGGACTCAAGGGACCAGGCAGCTGATAGTCCTATTGAGGTAAATACACCAGATCAAGGGAACAAATCAGCTAGTCCTAGTCCCAAGACTAGGATACAGAAATTTCCAGGAAAGACTTATTCCAGGAAAGGTTTACTACTCAAAGAGAAAGCTCCTCATCCAAGCACTGAGCAACCTCTGTCCTTAAGTGCCGATCCTGAACAGATCCTAGAGACAGGTAATGCTCCAAACTCTTTATCATCCGAGTGCGAATCGGCGCACATATTCACTTAGAATCACCATCTCAGGGTGTATCTGAACCACCTGATCACACAAACCAATCTGATCTTCCAATTGCCCTAAGAAAACCAACTAGAGAATGTACCAAACACCCCCTCTATCCTCTGAGTAGGTATGTCACTTATGATAAACTCTCTCCACAATATCAAGCCTTTACTACTAGCCTATCCAATATTCAAATTCCTAAAACCATTCATGAAGCCCTGTCCCATCCAGAATGGAAGGCAGCTGTGTATGAAGAAATTAGTGCTCTTGAAAAAAATGGCACTGGGAAGTTGCTAGCCTACCTCGCTGGGAAGACCACAATAGGTGTAGATGGATTTTCACCGTGAAAATACAATTCGGATGGGTCCATACAAAGTATAAAGCAAGGTTGGTTGCCAAAGGGTACACTCAAACCTATGGGATAGATTATTCGAAACCTTCTCACCAAGAGCTAAACTTAATACTGTGAGGATAATTTTGTCTATAGTTTGTGAACTTGGGTGGCCTTGGAACAACCTGGATGTTAAAAATGCTTTCCTACATGGAAATCTAAAGGAAGAAGTGTATATGGATATGCCTCTTGGTTTTTCGAGCAAAGACAATGGTAAAGTTTGCAAGTCGAAAAAGGCTCTATATGGGTCAAACAAAGTCCAAGAGCATGGTTTGAGAGATTCATGAAGTTTCTAAAGAAAGAAGGGTTCAAGCGGGGCTAATCTGATCACACTTTGTCACACAAAAGGTCGAAAATGGCAAGATGACAAATCCTGGTTGTGTATGTTGATGACATCATACTAACAGTGATGACTTGTGTGGGATAAATCGGACTAAGAAGAGCCTGGCCAGGAGTTTGAGATAAAGGAGCTGGAAGCCTTAGATACTTCCTAGGCATGGAAGTTGCAAGATCAGACAAAGGGCTGGTAGTATGTCAGAGGAAATATGTTCTAGATCTTCTTGAAGAGACAGGAATGAGTGATTGCAAGCCTGCTAGTACTCCCATGGAAGCCAACCTAAAATTGTGGGAGAGTAAAAATCAGATTCCTGTGGACAAAGGGAAGTACCAAAGACTGGTAGGAAGACTTATATATCTAGCTCATACAAGGCCGGACATATCCTATCTTTGTAGGGTGGTCACCAGACATGCATGCCCTCATGAGCCCTATACGGAGGCGTGATTCGAATCATCAAGTATTTAAAAGGGACTATTGGAGAAGGTTTGTGGTTCAAAAGAAATTCTAGCAGAAGTATTGAAGTATATACAGATGCAGATTGGGCTGGATCTGCTGAAAGAAGATCCACCACTGGTTATTGCAGCTATGTATGGGGAAATCTAGTAACTTGGAGAAGCAAAAAACAAGGAGTGGTTTCCAGAAGTACTGCTGAATCTGAGTACAGGGCCATGGCCCTAGGAGTGTGTGAAGAATTATGGATAAAAAGAGTTCTAGAAGACTTAATGCTACCTGTGAAACTACCTATGAAGTTGTACTGTGATAATAAAGCAGCAATTGATATTGCCAATGATCCTGTACAGCATGACAGGACCAAACACATAGAAATCGACAGACACTTCATTAGAGAAAAGTTGGATGATGGGTTAATTTGCATGCCATTCATGCCTTCAGCACAACAGGTTGCAGATGGATTAACAAAGGCCCTGCTGAAACCTGGTTTTGAGAAGTTTATGAGCAAGTTAAACATGTTGAATATCCATGTTTAACTTGTGGGGGAGTGTTGAGAATATTTGGTAGTTATTGATAATATTCCCTAATTATGGAGAATATCTCCTAATTATTATTTTTATCTTCCCTCTTTAATGTAGCCGGTTTATAAGGCTTGGATTATTATTCTGTTATGTTTTAGCATTTATAGCATTTATTAGTCTGTTATGCACGTGGGCTAGAATCCTAGTATCCAAGGTTCCTTTCTCTGTTGTATATATATTACGTATTCTGGCTATGAATAAAATACAATCAATAATAAAAAATCTTTTCTTCCTGATTTCCATATTTCTCTACACTGATAGTCAAAGTATTTTAGACTTTTTATTTAATTATAAAATTTATGACATTTGCCCACACTTTTAATTTGTTTGGAAACCTCTAAAGACTTGTATATTTGGACGACGGTAGTAAATGTAAAGTATATAAATCTCTAAATTACTCACTTCTCCAACATCTTAAGCTTTTTAGAGAGATGATAATATAGTGTTGTATCAGATTCAGAGCACAATGGCATGAGTTTAACATTTCTGCAAACATTTTTACCCTATTTGTATTGTTCATGCATTGGTCCTCTTTATCTGGCGTTATGTGACTAATGATGGCCCAGCCCTTTATAAGCTCATTGTGTCCTTTAGCCAAGCTCTTTGTTTTAGTCCCACACTTGAATGGGCGTGCAAAGTCTCTGAATGGCTAATTAGTTGTCTCTCCAATTGCTTTAGCTTTTGTAGAGATTGTAATTCAACAGTACTGTTCTGCTTTGGAATTTAACTTTTAGAGATATTGTAATCCAACGATACGTTCTGTTTTAGAGTAGCAAATACAGATACCAAAGTACCCTTCACTAATAGCTATTGCTTGGTAATCAAACTTCTAGACCATCTCTATTTATTCTTAACTTTTCATCCGTATTCCAGTTTCTTGTGACATGTACGTGCGAAAGAAATAAGCATATTAACTCCAGGTTTTAAGCATCTTTATGTAGTCATTTATTTGTTTTGGTGCCTTTTGCTCTAGACATCGCCTCTTATTCTCTTCTTGTGCATGTACAGTGGCATATTTGAGGTAAACTGCTCAAAAGATATTAAAATCCAGGAATCCTCGGCCCTTGTGCATCCCTTGACAAGGTATTAAATGCTTTTATGTCCTCTATTATTGGAAGTCTTTCTTTGGATGTTCATTGCTTGTTGCTCTTGCTTGATGCAGAAGGGTCCTTTGGCCTCTGAAAATGTTATTGGTCAGGGAAACACAACGGCATGGAAGATGTGTGGTCTGGACAAAACTACATCCTTGTGTTTAATATTTGATATCACCAAGAAGGAGAATCCAGACGCCATTGGTCAATCAAACAACAGCCACTTCTTCCAATTTCTGACTTAGTATGCAAAGATGTTGACATTCTGCAATTTAAGACCCCTATTTTATAGATTTTAGTAATTTAATTTGGACTCACAGATATAATCTTCTCTAGTTATCAGCATAGCAGTGGACAAATGAGGCTACGTGCCACTACCTTTTCCAGAAGGTGGGTTGCTGGAGATGGAAGCATTCAGGTAAACATCAATTCAGCAGTCATGTTCCGTTTCATGATGGCCACTGGTGGTTTGATGAAATATGTCCTACTGCAGTCAATGTGTCCTCTTTGAATGAAACTTGCAAACCTGAGCTGCAAACACATAAATTGGGAGAAAAAAAAAGTCTGTTTTAAGCTTGGCTATCTCTCTTCCTTTCCCTCTCTGGTCTCTCGGCTAGTGTGGCATTACAACTATAGTGTGGAGGATCCAACGGTCTCCTTGTCTTCTAGACTTTTACATGGATCATATGTACTGTGGTGCTCTAGTGCGCTGAAATCTCCGTTATCCTTCTGTTGGCCATTTACCTTTATTGTTTGACGAGGCTGAGAAGATAGGGTATGTTTTGGCCTGATAACTTCAAGGCTTTGGTTTTGCAGTGTGCCCATTTTGAATGGTCACAAATTGTGGTCTTATGAATCAAATCCTGCCAATCTATTGGGTTAATCTGAAATAAGGGGCTTAAGTGATGTCATTTTGTGATGGGAACATATTATTATTATTATTATTATTATTATTATTATTATTTTTTTGTGGGTAAATGATTGGAACATATTGAGATCTGGTGAGTAGCATGTGAATAAATAACAGAGTTTTCATGTTAGAGGGATGCAAATTTCGTCAGTGGTAAGCGGCTGCACAACAGGATTAAGGTTGAATTGATAATTTTTCGACGCTAAGCTTCTATTCTGTATGATTTGTCACAATAAAACCTATGCTACTTATGTCCTAAATAAAGGTTATTTATGCACCTGTTAATTGGTTGTTAGATGTTATTTTTACATTGTAGGACCTGATTGCTGGATTTGACCAAGAAGCTGCTGCAGTGGTCATGGCTCGCCAAGTTTCTTTCAAGATGGAAACTGAGGTGATGCATTTGTTTTCCATTATTTTAAGGTCATTTCTAGAAAAACTTTGTGTGAATATGGATTTTTTTACTGCTAACATTAATCAGAGCGTGGTGCTTTGAAGTATGTGAACAAAAATTGTACATCCAAAGACTTAGTGGTGTATGTGAACAAAAACTTTACATCTATCAAATCTGACTATTGACTGAGAGATAACAAATGACTAGAGATATGTAACATACAAAATAAATTCCCCAACCATTGCTGTAATCCCATATTTTCTTCAATCTTTATATTCTACACCATCAGTACCCATTTTGTGTTCAGGTTTGTCTTCTTGGCGTTCTTCTTGATACTAACTGTCATTGTTACTGAATAATGATATTTCTGCAGGCTGAATTTGACCCAATAAGATGGTTGGATAAATCTCTGATTCATATATGTTCACGGTTTGGTGACTACCAAAAAGACAACCCATCTACTTTCGCCTTATCTCCTCGCTTTTCGATTTTTCCTCAGTTCATTTTTCATTTACGGCGTTCTCAGTTTGTTCAGGTACATAATTATTAATTTTCTATGTTCTGAAGCTTCGGTTTATCTTTACGATACTAATATACATTCTTTTTTTTTTTGGTTTTTTCCATTTTGTTCTCTGCCTTAATTCAGGTATTTAACAATAGTCCAGATGAGACTGCTAATTTTAGAATGGTTCTGAACCGGGAGGATGTAGCTGATGCAGTGGTGATGATTCAACCATCTTTGATCTCCTACTCTTTTCATTCTGCTCCTGGACCAGTCCTCCTTGATGTTGCTGCCATTTCTGCTGATAGAATTCTTCTATTGGATTCATACTTTACCGTTGTCATTTTTCACGGGTCATCCATTGCTCAATGGAGAAAAGCTGGATACCATGATCAGCCTGAACATCAGGTAATCTTGCTTTAATTGAGCTCAGGAGTGAACAGGGTGAGTAGTTTTTTTTTTTTTTTTCCTCGTGTGAACAGAATGAAGTGATCTCATGCATACGTAAAACAACAGTATGTTGAAGAAAAAAAAAAATATGTTGCACTACAAATCCCGTTTCTGTGTCCAGGAAGGATTTACTCTTTTCATGGGTTGATCTTTTAATAGTTTATCGTGTTGTGTCATTTGGTGACTAACTTGTTACTTCATTAATTAATATAGGATTTACGCTTGGTGATCTTGACATCATTTAGTTGAACTTGAAAATTGGTTTTCTAATCCTCTTGTTTGAGCCCTTCATTTAAGCTGTTGAGTCATAAGATTCATCGGCATGATCAATTTTATCCGATTGATAAGCTGTAGCTAAATCTGGGAAAATGCAACTTTTGTGTGATCGATTCACTCAATATTTGCTATCTAAAAAACCTCCTTGCTAACAGGCATTTGCTCAATTACTGAAAGCTCCACGGGAAGACGCGGATGCTATAATCAAAGATAGGTTTCCGGTACCTCGTTTGGTTATCTGTGACCAGCATGGCTCCCAGGTAATCCTCATTTTTTTTATATATATTTTTACTTTTCTCCCCCGTATTAGTTTTATTTTTTATAACCACATCTAAAGTTGGACATGAAGTCAAGAATTCTCTCAAATTTTGACCAATTTTGAAGAATAAAAGAAACCAAAACTATTTGCTGTTTAGTGATCTTGAAAATTAGTACCGATATAGGACATAAAGTATCTCAATTGGGGATTGTCCTAAAAAAAAGGATTGAAAAGCGATTGCACGTTGTAATTCATGTTCTCATGGATTAGGAAACTTGTCTCTGTGTGCGCGTGTGTGTGTGTGTATTGATCTGGATGCGTGTTTTTGCATCTGGTATGAACCACACGACAAGTGGAATGGATTAACATCACATCCAGATAACTGTTATATTTTGAGCTCGCCTATATTTTTGTTCGTTTATAGACGTCGCTGTGAAGTTAAAAAAAAAAAAAATGGATTTCCGTAGGCTCGTTTTCTGCTGGCAAAGTTAAATCCTTCAGCAACATACAATACTGATGCCCCTGCACCTGGAGGAGACATAATATTCACAGATGACGTCAGCT
The DNA here is from genome assembly GCA_026214975.1 of Gentiana macrophylla. Classification (NCBI taxonomy): domain Eukaryota; kingdom Viridiplantae; phylum Streptophyta; class Magnoliopsida; order Gentianales; family Gentianaceae; genus Gentiana; species Gentiana macrophylla. The sequence continues at coordinate 22,121,456 of CM047805.1, forward strand.
TGGAGGTCTTCTTAGATCATCTCAGACGGCTCGTTGTGCAATAAGTTATTTTTCATTCAGAAATTAGAAACTAGGCTGGGAAAAGGAAAAAAAAAAAAAAAAAACAATTTTGTAAAAAATAAAATAAAAAATCATCACCATTATTTGTATAGTGAACTGAATCATATTAAAAAAATTACTATAGGGATTTTTCCTAAGACAGAGAGGTAGAGAACCATTGTTCCAATGAGGTTTCATATAATTTTGACTTCACTTATTTGAAATGCATTTTTTACTTAATATTTTGATGCCTTCTTGTAGAACTTGTAAAAGGTAATCTTTGTTATTCTTTTTGTGTGTGTGTGTGTGTGTGTGTGTGTGTGTGTGAAGATAATCTTTGTTATTCTTAGTGATGCTCTCTTCAATAAGGACAGATGTTGGGCCCGTGGCCAGTTTGGCGGACGTGGCCCTTTCGATTTAACTTTTTTTTTTTAAAATTATTATTTGAATTTTTTTATTTTAAGTGGAGAAATAATCGTAAAGATAGTAACAAGAACATCTCATTATGAGTTCATAGTCATAATGACATGAAATAATCCTAAAATACAGTATAACCTCAATAAATGAATACCATCGGGATCAGAAAAAAATATTCATTTGATCTCAAACTCAATTTCTTGATAACCGGGGGGTACTTGGCCACGTACTCTTTAATTAGGAATTACATTTACTCAAGGAACTTCATCCAGCTTATCCTTCTTCTTATCTACTTCCATAACATATATAGATCATATATCCTTAATTACACAACCTTTCTTCATTGCTTTCATAGAAACACATATTCATGAAATCATAGGTAATTGACCTTCTCTTTATCCCTAGCTATTAGTCCGATTCCCTTTGAAATTTCACTTCCTCTTTTCTGGGAATTTTAAAGGTGGCACACATGTTTACTTCCACAATCCATCAACACATGATTCCGTGATAGCCAATAATCAACACATAATTAAGATGATGTCTAAATCCAAGAAGTCTGTCACTACAAAACTTGTAGTAAAATCCTTATCGAATAGCTAGGTCGTCACTACAACATTTAATACTCCCTAGCTAGGTTCCTTATTACTGGTTGAAATACTCATTTAAAATTTTGACCTTTTGATATTTAGCATTAACAACATTTGTTGACAATCAGTTTTTCAACAACTAGTAACTTATTGTCCTCTTGTGAACTGAGCTTGAAGAATCTTGCTACCCGGCATCAAATATTGGTTATTATAGATACTACCCGTCCCAATATAAATATATTTAATTTTCTTTTTGTTTTGTCTCATAACGTAAATCTATTTAGATAACCAATGAAATATTTATTATATTATTTTTCTTTTACCTTTCATTTATTATTTACCACCAACTTTTCACTACTTTGTATTAATAACATTCAACGTCCATTTTAGACATTTTCATCAAAATTAATAACACATAACCAATTTAACCAACTTTCTTAATTTTGGTGAAATACCCCAAATGGAATTACATTTTTGGACGGAGGTCAACCAAGAAATTAAAGAGAATAATGGGGGGTGACAAATGAGTTTTGGGTGGCTGTGGTGCATCATATATGGTGGTGGAATGATATCCGGTATGCTCTACCGCTTGTTTTGCGGTGTTCCGGTGATGGTTTAAAGCTTCCTTTGGGTTGCATGGGTGTTCCGATTTTTGGAGAGATGCTTCATTTTCTTTATTATTTGAACTTCCTTCGCCGCCCCGATTACATCAATGTTAAATGACACAAGTAAGATGGTTACCACCTTTGTTTTATGCAAAAAGGGTAATGATACTCCAAAACCACTACAAAAAAAAATCTTTTCGTGTTGAAATACTTTCCAACTTTTATTAGTAAAAGTAATTGCGACAGAAACAATTCGTCACGTTTTCGTTGCGTATGTGGCGACGCTAAAGGGTGTCGTGACAAGTTTAACATTCGTTCCATTTTTTTTTTATTTTCTCACCAAAATTAACGTTTTCAAATGACCTTTTCGGTACTTCCCGTAAAAGAAGAAAAAAAAAAACTAGCCTTTGTACTATGGTTGTGACCAAAGCTAATTAAAAACAACAATAAGAGATCGAACTTACGAGTCGAGTCGAGTACTTAGCGAGTCGGGTTCGATCTTATGCGTTTATGGCTCGATCGATCTCAAATAGAGTGTTAAGCTTGGGTTTTTTTAGCCGAGTCGAGCTCAAACTCTAAAAAGTATCGGCTTGACTCGGCTTGATTACACTCTGCTTGTCACAAAAGACGCATACCAAAATATGTTATAATTCACTGCCAACAAAGTCATGATATTCGTGGCAAATCTGAAAAACTTGTGACAATATGGTCATGTTTTTACCGGTAAATACATACAGGGGCGGCTACACTCGTTGACAATTGGATCACCCGACCGGCTAAAAAAATATTACAGTGGGAATTATGTTTAAGTACACATTTTATATGTGTACCGACCTCCTTATTTTTATATATTGATTCCTATTGACCCGTATTGAACTATAATATATAACATTAAGCTTAATAATTGTAAAATATGATAAATTTCCGACCTGTATCATTAAATTTCTGGAGCCGCCCCTGAATACATATATGATATATTTGTGGCAAATAAAGTTGTGGTCACAAACAACTATCATTTAAAATAGCATTTCAATGTTTTCATTTAATGATATTGGTAGACAAAAATAAAAGCAAATTATGATCAACAGTATATATATATCATAATCATACCATTTTACAACCAAGAAAAGAGAAAAGAATGGGGGTGACAATAGAGTTTTGGGTGGCTGTGGCCATAGGTATTGTACCAGTGGTTGGGTGCATCATATGGTGGTGGAATGATATCCGGTATGCTCTGCCGCTTGTTCTGCGGTGTTCCGGTGATGGTTTCAAGCTTCCTCCCGGCTACATGGGTGTTCCGGTCTTGGAGAGATGCTTCGTTTTCTCTATTACTTCAAATTCCTTCGCCGTCCTGATGATTACATCAATGCTAAACGACACAAGTAAGCCGACATCCCTTTGTTTTATTGAGAAATATACTGTGTCTGAATTGTTGTTACAGTAATATATATATATATATATATATATATATATATATATATATATATATTCTCTCCGTTCCTAAAGAATGTTAGTTTACATAAACAATGCATAATTTATTACCATTATTCCAAATTATTGTGCAAAATCGCAAATGTTTATTCCAAATCCAAACAATGACCGAAATCATATTGAATTTTGTTGAAATCAAATATGTTCCGGTTCTTGTTATTCCAAGAATTGTTTGAAATCAAATATATGGATGTGATAGCTTACAATAACTACTATTGCTATTGTTCACCTTCCTAACCGTTAACGAAGGTACGGAGATGGGGCAGGATTATACCGAACACACCTTTTCGGTACACCGGCCATAATTGCTTGGACGCCCGAAGCAAACCGTTTCATTTTCAACTCGACGGGAGCAAACTTTTTGTTGGATTGGCCAACTGGTGAGATTATTGGGGTAAATTCGCTTGTTATGGTTCAAGGCGCGTCACACACACGAGTGAGAAATATGGTCGTAAAAGCCATTAATCAAACCGATCCTCTCCGAAGAATAGCTGCAATGGTGCAACCCCGTATCGTTGCTTCTCTTGAATCATGGGCACAAAAGGGAAGAGTGAATGCATATATTGAAGCCAAGAAGGTGCATGATTGATAAGACTTACTCACATACTATCTCGATATGTACCGTTTCTATATATACTAGCAAAAAACCCGTGCATAATACATAGATCACAGGCTCACAGCAACTGGCGTGCCCTAGATATGCATATTAGAAAATGTCTACATATATTTGCAGGTAACCTTTGAGAATATTGGCAAGTATTTTGCGGGCTTAGAACCAGGACCTCGTTTGGATGAACTGGACAAGTATTTTGCAGGGATGCTAAAAGGAATCCGGTGTCATCCTATCAACCTTCCTGGAACTGCATACCGCCATGCCTTGCAGGTTTATAATCTTCGAGGATTTCAACAAATTTATCGTCGACATATATAACATCAATAGTTGAATTTAATATTTTTATAAAACAGTGTCGAAAGAAAGCCATGGAAATTTTCGGAGAAGTTATGGAAAAGCATAAGAATGGATGTGCTGAAGATGATTTACTTGGTGGACTAATGCGCCTTAGAGATGAACAAGGAGAAAAATTATCCAGTATAGAGGTCCTCGATAACATTGTTAGCCTCGTCGTTGCTGGTTATGAATCCACGTCGCTTTCGATTATGTGGGCTTTGTATTATCTTTCTCAATCTCCAAAGGCACTCGAAATGCTACGGGTACTTATACATATATAACAATAGAAAAACTAGCCAAAATATTTAATTAGAAACTTTAATTTTTTCTGACTTGTGGATTGAATTGCAGGAAGAACACATGCCTTATACGAAGAATAAACGTTACATTACAAGCGATGAAATTACAAAACTTCCTTATACCAAAAAGGTTTCTGTTTCTGTACCTAAAATATATACTTAAGCTTTTATTTGTAAAAATACTGGCAACTAATTTGTTATATAGCCAATATATATATATATATATATATATATATATATATATATATATATATATATATATGTGTGTGTGTGTGTGTGTGTGTGTGTGTGTGAAGGTGGTGGAAGAAACAATAAGACTGGCCAACATTTCTTCTTTCATGTTTCGTACTGCTGCAAAGGATGTCAATTACAAAGGTTAATGTATAAAAATTCAATCTCAATAATCGTATGACTTTTAATATATATATATATATATATATATATATATATATATATATATATATATATATATACCACAGAGTTGGGCGAGAAATACTCGTGAAAAATCCAGAATATTCTGATGATCCTATGACTTTTAATATGTGCAGTAATATTTTTGTAATAATTTTGCTGCAGGTTATGTAATTCCCAAAGGATGGAAAGTTATTTGTTGGATACGATATCTTCATACAAATACAGAATATTTCGATGATCCTATGATATTTAATCCCGATAGATGGAATGTAAGAAAATAAAACAAACAACGATCTTATAGTTAAATGTTATCGATTAATTGTCACATATTCTTAATACATACCTATTAATTACAAATTCAGGAAGAACCGAAGCTCGGAACATACGTAGCATTTGGAGGTGGTTCAAGAATGTGTGCTGGTAATATGCTTGCAAGATTGCAGGTTTCCATTTTCATTCACCATCTCGTTTCTCGCTACAGGTAATCAAAATAATATTCATCGATATGTGTGTGTGTGTGTATATATAGTTAAGGTCATAGTTACCTATTGTTTTCCTTGTTAATTTTCAGGTGGGAACTAGTGAATCCCAAAGCAGAAATGACTTACCTACCTTATCGAAAGCCCATTGATGGGGTGGAAATAAATATAACAAAAATATGAACAATTTTTTTTTGTTTTTAATAATGTCCACCTCGTAGGTAAGCAATCTAACGTAAATAAATCTCAATTTTTTTTATACCTAGCATGTTTCATGAATCTAATCATGTTTTATTTGTGTGTGTGTGTGTGTGTGTGCTATTTTGTTGGCAAAGGTGAAGAAGAATGTTTGAAAATTAAATCTCATGTTATTTGGCATTATATGTATCTTAACGAATAGCGGTATGGTTTGTATTGTTAGTGTTTTTTGTTGGATAAATACAGCAGTAAAAAATGACCGAATAACACACAAAACATTCAGGCCACATTTGGCTAAGAAAAATCACTACAAAAAACATGTTTTTTTTAGCGGCGGATTTGTTTTCACCACGAAAGCTCATCATCTGCTGCTTAAGCTTTTTTGTGACGGTTTGATCCGCTGCTAAGTTCTTTTAGGTGTTTGTGGCGGTTTCTACCCGTTAATAATTAACTAACCATCCATTTTTAAAAAAACATTACTCCATCATAAGACAAACGGCCTGTAAAAATTATTTCAATAGAATATACAATCCGATTTAAGCATTCTTGGCACATATTATTGCCGCTTAAATATCTATAATCCGTCAAGAAAATACAATCTCAATAGCGCGTAAGTTGCCGCATGCATATAAACAATAGGAAGAAAAACATTTGCTCTGAAATTTATAGCCTAAAGGACACGCGCAATCTACAACAAAAATGAAATATGGATTTTCATTTTTTTTTAGTTCTTTCAAACCATTGACGTTTTCTCTCCTATCTTATTTTCAAACACCGATATATCTTGATCTATATTTCCAAAAGCGATAAAATTTTCACCATTTTTTAATGCTTTCGTTTTGAATTGCATCATTTTTCATGTGATTCATTGTCGAAATTAATACTCTCGGTGAATATCGACAGTGAATTTCGAACAACAATGATTTTTTATGGTGGATTTCGAACAACAGTGAATTTTTCTAAAAAATATGCCAGAAGTGGGTCATTGTAGTCCTAAAATAAAGAATAGGTATAAATAAAAAAATTGGTGAAAGTTGTCATTTTTTAGTTATAGAGTTAGAGAGATAAGTGTTTAAAGAAAAATAACTGAAAGAATTGGAAATGGTTTTCCCGACCTCGCCAAAGGATTGGAATGACTGTTGAAGAGTATTCCACTCAGTTTCGTGATTGGAAAGAGGAAATGATTAGCTTATCATTTCCAGCTGAAGAAGAGGATTACATTGATGGATTCATTGAAAATTTGAGGTGGGACATTCGATTGAGGTCATCTAACTACAGATCGAGTAGGAGTGGATAGATTAATGCATTCTACAATGCAAAATTTGAGGAATCAATGATGTTTATAGACGAGAATCTCAAGAAGATCAAAGCAAACATGGTGCTTGAAGATATGCCCAGCCGAGTTCCTGCTGAAAAATTGTATATATCTCAATGTTTTTTTGCACGTCATTTTCTTATAATAAGTTTGTTCTTTGTGCAAAAGTTTTGAGAAGATGCCATATTCATAAATTTCGGTTCTTTTTTTTTGGTTCCATAAATCCCATTTTTTAAAAAGGGAAAGAGGGAAAAGTCCAATTTTTGGCTCAAATTTAAATAAACAGAACACCCAATTTGAAAAAATTGCAAAAAGGACAAACATTTACCCGACGGACAAAAATGCCCTTCTTTAAAAAGAAAATGGAAATAGAAACTGAAGAAACCACGTTCAATCGCAATTAAACCACGATTCCAACTGAAGAAAACGGTGCATTCCACTGCAAATCAATCAAATTTGAACTATATTCTACTAGTTATATGAACATGTTACTGCGAAATCACTAAATGCAACCTGGTTCTTAACTTCTACGTTGTTTAATTTCTATGAAACTGGAACATACGGAAGAAATGTTAGTTATCATTCATAGTTCTAATCTTAATTGTATGTTGAGTAAGTGTTAATGTATGTGAATGTCCTGTATATACTAATTTGTCAATAATGTGATAATCGATATCGATCATCGATCTCGTGATAATCGGATCGTCCTATGAATTTTAAGTATCAGTCCTAGGAATACTGATACTGTGATACTGATACGGTCCTCTTTATTCTTACTCAATATGAATTTTTTAGTATTCATGAAACTGGAACATACTGAAGAAATGTTAGTTAGTATTCAGAATTCTAATCTTAATTGAATGTTGAGTAAGTGTTACTGTATGTGAATGTCCTGTATATATTAATTTGTCAATAATGTGATACCGACATCTTGTATTCACGATCTTCGTGATACTCGATCTTGTAATCACATCTCATATCGATTATGGATATGTTAGTAGTGAGAAATGATGTCATAATGCATATAAAAAGCTACTCAATATGAATTTTTTAGTGTTAACATTCACATGTAGCTGCAAATTATTTGAAATTGCAGGAACACATTGCAGTACAGGTCAAATTTGAGAGCTATTCAAGAATTATTTGTGAAAATACACAAAGATCTGAAAGAACCACATGAAGATGCAATCAGCAGGACTCCATTCAGGCACATGTTGCATGCATTGAATAATTCTAAGGTCATCAATAGGAAGAAGAAGAATGACATGATGGACGCATTTATAAACAGCTACGATAAACAGAAAAAAAAATTCAACATTGGTGGAAAATCGTGCATGCCAACAATATTGGATATAAAGCTGATTTTCGGGATAGAGGATGGTGAACAAGCAGTTGGAAATATAAAAGCTCATAGAAGGGGTGAAACGGGGTTAGAAAAAGGCATTTTATGAAAGCAAAAAGACTAAGTGCACATATATTCAAAACTAAAGTGAGGGAGCTGGTAAGAAAGAAGGACAAACAATCTATTGATGACTGTGCCAAGCTATTGTGTCTACTACTTCTCCATATAGTGTTGCTGCCAAATACAGCAGAGAATATAGCATGGGTTTTCCTATACTATGTTGATGACATAGACAGATTAAATACTTTCAACTGGTCACAATATGTATTAGATCAACTGATTGATGGCTTAAATCAGGATTGAAACCATCCAACACAAGTGAATGGATGCACTATGTTGTTACCTGTAAGTTTCTTTCGCTTTAATCCTACTTATCTTATGCAATAATCGTGTTAAATTACTAACATAAACTATATTCAATGCAGTATTGGTTTTGTGAGCACTCAAATGCAATTAGACCAAGGGATACAAAGGGTAAACAAAAAGAACCACAACAGAAAGGGATAAAAGGACTTTCATCAAAGGGAATCCCAAGAATTACAAAATGGACACAGATGAACTTGAGAAAATGGTTGTACCAAGCAGGAAGGGACAACAAGCAATTCTAAATAAGAAGGATAAGAAATTGGTAAGATATCATGCATACACACAACAGTTACACCGCAGTTGCACATTATATAACAGTATCACAATAACAGTATCACAATCACAGTATCACAGTAACACTAGCAATTTAAACTAATAACCTAACATAACCTCTATTTGATGCATTGTAGTTCAACAGAAAAGAACTGATTCCTACAATTGCTGAAAGATACATGATTAAAGGCTTGAATGATAAAGAAGACATAGAAGAGGGACTAGAGCAAGAAGTGGAAGGAGGAGAAGAAGAGGAACAAGATGAGGAAGGGGAAGAAGAGGAAGGAGGGGAAGAAAAACAAGAACATGAAGAAGGGGAAGAAGAGCAGGAAGAGCAAGAAGAGGAGGCAGGGGAAGAAAAGGAAGAAGATGAAGCAGAGGATGAAGAGGAAGAAGTGGAAGTAGAGGATGAAGATGATGAAACACTATATATTTCGAAAGATGATGCAATGGAGGATGATACAATGTATGATGATGGTTTAGGGGGAGGAGGGGAAGGAAGTGAAGATGGAAAGAAAAATCAAGGGACAGAAGAAAAGGAAAATGGACAAGAAAATCAATGCCCAAAACAAAGTGAAGGTGCACAAGAAAATCAAAATCCACAAGAAAATGAAGGTGGAAAAGGAACTGAACGGTAAAATGTTGAAACTCAGTCTTATACATCGGAGATCCCTTCATTCTCACTAAAGATTTCACAAGCATCAAGCTTGGTTGAAAAAAATGACCCCAAGTAGGTATGAATACATACTCAAAACTACTTTATCTTCACAGTATCAGTATCTATATTAGTACATTAACACAGTTCAGTAACACAGTATCAGTATCACAGCTTCAGTAACATAACTTATTTTTGCAGGGCAATGAACAAGAAATATCCATGCTTCAAACAATGCTTAAAGGCAAAGAAAAAGAAATAAAAGGCTTCAAGAGAGGGTGAACCGACAATAAAAACAAATATCTGAGCTTGAAGAACGTGTTGGAGATTACGCAACAAACCAAGGAAATATAATTGGGCAGAAAGAATCATTGGATGGTGAAAATGAAAACATGAAAACAGAAATGGATGAACAAGTTGCTAAGAATGTTGAACTAAATTCCGAAGTAAAGAAATTCAAGGAGTTTTACTGAAAGGAAAGATTCCACAATGAACACCTTCAAGATTTGGTTGATAACAAGAATAAATACATTGAAAATCTCTTGACGTAAATGAATCCAAGCAAAGATTCAAGAAAAAAGAAAGAATGAAACAGTAGCATGAGGAAGATATAAGGAGGCTTGAGTTCTTAGCGCAGAGAGTTGCTCAACTAGAGAAGGACAACTTTGAAAAAGAGAATACATTCACAAACTTGAAAGGAATAGTTGAGGAGAGCTTAGGAATCAAACAAGACCTCAAGATGCGTCTAAGTGAAATGAAGAAAGTACATTCAAAAGAAAATGCAGAACTCAAAAACAGAATTACAGAACTCGAAAAACAGTTGTCTGAAAAAGAGAAAACCATAGCTGAGATGAAAAGAATGGCTGAAGAAAATGAATTATCAGAAGGAGTGCTTAAAGAAATGTACAAGCACAGAAGAAACGTTTGGATTCAAAGGAGAAGGAGATTCAAAAGTTGCAAGCTGAGGCAGAAAAGTTGAGGACAGAGAACATAGAGCTTGAGCTTTAGAAAGTGACTCAACAAAGCAGGCGAGAAACTGGGGAGCCATCATTGATAAGAAGGATCCATGAAAATCCAAGAGAGAAGAAGGCTATACAAGATGAAGCGTTTGACTAAGACACCGGGAAGCCGAAGAAGAAAAAACATCAAGAAACATACATTGCTCCCAAAGATAACAAAGTGATCGACGGGAAAGTAGTCATGAAAGAATCAAAGGACGAATACGAACGTGGAGCACATGTCATGGAAGAGGCATATCAACGAATCTGGGATCATAATCAGCAGGGTGGCTTTGAGTAAGTATGTCTTCATAAACAATTAATGTAATATGCATTTAATCTTCAACACTAATGTGACTCCTATAATTATACACAAAAATAAAGTGTGGGAAAGATCAAATGGAGATTACCCATTTTTCACTGTCAACTCACTAGTAGTTGTATTTAATAACTTATTCATTGATGAATCGGTAAGAAGTTCATAATATCACTGAAATATCCACTTTTTATGCAAGAAAATTTAGCTACTGACAAAATAACTTCATACACAGGTAATGGATGCAATATGCACAATCATGAAAAGGGCAGGGGTAGTACAAGAACCTCAACACATAATTGAAGCAGCACCATTGGTAAGATAAGATTATGACTAGTATACTTCTATAGATGCTGTTAATAAACCTATTACTATGAAGATTAATATTCTTTTTTACAGGCGGATTTCTTAAGATTCCATAAAACAGAGGTGGTTGTGACAAGGAACCCATCGAAGACATTGTCAAACACATAAGAGTAGGAAAATCAGTGCACATTCCCATGTGGGGCAGCGGAATAAGCGAACATGGAAACCATTGGGTACTTCTTAGTCACTATTGTAGAGAAGGTACTTGGAGTATGTACCATTCAATGAAAACAGGAAGAGGAACGGACCCTTACTTGAAAGACTGTGCAAATCTGGTAAGCAACCTTGTGATACTGATACTGTTATATAATGTGCTAACTGGTGCATTTGAAATACACAATCATTCACAACAATCGATTATATGGGATTGCATGTTTCCAGATGAAGCAATAAAAAGTAAGAAGAATCGAAGAAAGTCTCCGAAAATAAACAAAGTTCCCAACCTGCCACTACAAAAAATTGCAACGTAATAAAGTATTACATACATTGACTTTAATTACTATTATCAATACTAATCCGTTGAACTAAAACTGATGTAGGAATGACTGTGTTGTTTATATGATATACTACATCAACATCCTCGTGACAGGAAATGGAATTCAAAAAGACTTATCAGATGAAGAAGGGAAGCAAATGAAATGAATGATTATAAATAGCATAGTAATGAATCAAATGTTACTGTTAATTTAGCATACTTCTTGTAATGTAAAGTCAACTGTTTAACTACCTTTTTTATAATGTACATATTGAAATGCTACTATGAATGATTAAAACTACTTATGTCATTAATTGATTTATGTTATTCAAACTACCTATGCCTATTACTATGTTAATATTGTAATTGAGAATCCATTCATTAAAATCTTTATTAAATAAGAAACTCTGAACGAAGAATCATGATCATTAAGTAACTACAAAAAAGATATTGATCACACAATACAAGAATGGTAGAGATTACAAAACTATTAATCAATCCAAAATATATAATCATTAATATTCAATGTAAATACAAAATGACAGTAACAGTATCACAGTAAATCCAACAACAACCAAAATCCAAACAGTTTAACAGTCAAAATCCAAACCCCAACAACCATTTCTAACATCATCAAATCCAAGATCAACCCAAATGAATAGCAGTAGTACATGTACTCCTATTGTGACGACTAGAAGAACCACAACGACTACATTTATATGTACGCTTTGAACGTTTTGATGACTCTCCACGTGAAGGAAAGCGTTTAGTCCGAGGTCTTCCAGGATGCCTCCTAGAGAATGGATGCAATACAACAGATGCAGCAACTCATAACAGCAGGATAAACTGCATATTGATAACAATCCAAAAACGAGCTTGATAACAATCCAAAAATGAGCTTGTCATGTAGCAAACATCAACATAATCATGCAAAAACAAGCTAGTACTCATGACAGCAGCAACTCCATGATGACATGGATAACCAAATATTTTCCAAAGATAGCAAGAGCAAGTGCGATCACTCAAATTCACTGAAGCACTCGGGGAAGATCGAACCTCATAGACAAACGCAGTCGAGCTAACAACATTCCACTGCTTAGATTCATCCATCATAGCTGATAGGATAGAATAAATTGTGGGACAAATAGGACTAATCCAAGATGCAGCTAAAGATCTCTTATCTACAACAACAACAACAAATAACAGAGCAACTGTCAAAAAACACATCAACAAGAAATATATAACAGTAACAGTAACACAAACCTGAAAGTCGCTGTATAATTTTAATACGGATAGCATCAATCAAGTTTATAATAGGTAGATGGCGCTCATCCACAACGCATGAGTTAAAGGATTCTGCTCTACTAGATGATATGTAACCATACCGACGACCCTTGAAGTGTACATTAGCCCAAATCTCATGCTTCAGATTCTTAAAAAAATTCTTTGGCAGCTTCACCTCCCTCAAGAAGCATTACATTCATATTAGAATCAAATTCCGATTCAGTACAAGCATAAGCACACTGGTCAAGCAAGTCAACCATTCATTGCCTAAAAATCTTACTTCTCAAAAATTCAGCACACTTCTGATGTAAATTGAGCTTCAAGTGATACAAGCAATATGAATGGTAGGCATTTGGAAAGACAGTACGAACACCATCAATCAAGCCGGAATTCTTATCACTAATAAACGTTACCCGCCGCACAGGATCCAAAATGGTCTTCAAATGCCTTATAAACCATTCCCAATTATCAGAGTCTTCAGATCAACAACAGTAAAAGCCAGGGGATAGATGCCTAACATACAACAAAATAATATAACTGTCAAAGTTCATGATACTGTGATACTGATATTGTGATACTGTTACTGTGGTAGAGTTAATCAACCATATTAAAACAAGTCAAAACTCAAAATACCTTGGTTTCCATCCATCCCAGTAGCAGCCAACAAATGACCCCTAAATTGACCTTTCAAATGTGCTTCATCCAGAAAAAGAAAAGGAGCGCAAGAGTTGAAACCACGTATGCACCCATCAAAAGCAACAAACAATCGTTTAAACCGACATGATACATTATCCACATCATAAACAACAAGAGAACCAGGATATGAATCCAAAAGGCATTGAACATAAGAAGGCAATCTCTTAAAGGATTCACGGACATTGCCAAACAAAGATGATTTGGCTTTTCCACACACCAATTCTTGCTTTAAAATAAGTCACCTTAAATGAAAAAAATGAGAACAAATCACGTTTAACTATAGTAGGACTCACATTAGTTGTATCACGAACCATCTTTTCAATAACCTCAGCAACAAGCTTAGAACTCATTCGTGATCCATTAAAAGAACGACCAGTAGAACCACAAATATGAACAGTGCATGACTCCTTAACATAAAAATAGCCATTCACATTCAATTTAATACCATGAACATTCCATTCACACTTATATGTTTCCTTGAAAGGACAATAAGATGTTATCCTGCTGCTATCATTCTTTTTTAAAACATATTGAAAACCAGTCTCTACAGACACTTTTTTTCTGAGATAATCTGAATTCTGAGGCACCACCATAAAAGAATGTTCCCTGCTTAAAAGATATCTTATCCCAACCTAAATTAATCCTAGCAGCCGTCTTACGCAATGAACACTCTGACATACAATCCTTATCACCAACAGCATCAACAGAAAGTACACAACTGTTGGAGCTTGACGAAAGAACATCATCAACATCAGCAACACGTGTACTAGAACTTGATGAAGGAATATTGCTTTCTTCTACCACATCAACATGAATACCATTCCCAATAAAGGAACGAGACACATCAAACAATGTAACCAAATCTTCATCACTAGACAAAAAACACCTAGAACAATCAGGTAACTTGTAGAACAACTTAACAGATGACACATTCAAACAACTCCATCTTCTACAAATCTTATCCAAAATAAACTGGAAGCAGTCAGTTTCAGAAACCGACAAAACATACGTCTCCAACGCATAGGTGCAAAGCAAAATCAACATCCTCGCGCATCTGCAAAAGAAACACAAACACAAATTAACATCTAACACTAAAGAAATAAGTCATTGCCAATAATATCGATCTTCGTGATACTCGTGTGATCGTCTTGTGATACCGATCATGCATGTGTTAATCGATCTCGAATTAATCTTTCTCTCATAACACACCAGGCTTCTACAAACAAATAACAATGAAATCATACAGCATTTCACAGCAACAATACAAAGCAATTGAGCAAGGATGACTAAAAATGAAATCTGATTTGATTCCAATGCAAAAAAATGCAGAACATCAGATTCCTAAAAATGATAAACAGCTCAAACAAAAATTTGATTCCAAATAAAAATACAACAAGAATCTCAATTCAATCGAAGTCCTTAATCAGGCTTCTACAATCAAATAACAATGGAATCATAAACAATTCACATCAACAATTGACAGAAATTGAGCAACGGTGTGTTTGCAATGAAATACATCTGAAAACATAATCAAAGTTTAGAAACAAACTATAAATGCACTGTGTTTTGATTCCAATCACATTGCATTGGAATTCAAAACAAGCAAAACACAAGAACAAAAAAGCGAGATACACTTCAAAATTTCAGTTCAAAATATTACCTTCAATCGGAAAAAAAACAGCAACAGGATGCTTCGATACAAAAATCACAATCACTCGAAAATCAAGAAGATACGGAATAAATGTGCAAGAAGGAAGAAAACAGAGCCGCAATCGAGCCGCAATTGAAGATGAAAGCACAATTAATGCATCGATTCGAAAAGAAGAATGAAATCGAGGAAAATAGCAAATATAAATGAAAGGCAAAACAGTCCACACGGAAAAAATTTGTCCTTAATGCAACTAAAAATTCAAGTTGGATTAATGCTTAATTAGGGGAGGGTTTCCTTAATTTTTCCTTTTTTAAATATACGTGGAAGTCATAAGGGCAAATTTGTAAAATTGAGCATTTGAAGGTATATATTCATATTCATTTACTTATTATATTAATATTTTTGACGTTAGTTCTCATACTTTAGACGTTAGATTGAACAGACAACTACCTCTTATTCTCCGTGATTTTTTTGGGGTGTGGGAATAAAGAACAAGAAAGAGGTAGAAAATAGGAATTATGACAGTCTAAATAAAAATTGGATGATAAGGACAAATTCACTGTTCACCGACTCAAATCCATTGTTCGTTATAGTGGAACAGACCGTAAATTCATTGTTCCACTATTCCACTATTTTGATGTTTTTTATAATGAAAAT
Organism: Gentiana macrophylla; assembly: GCA_026214975.1. NCBI lineage: Eukaryota > Viridiplantae > Streptophyta > Magnoliopsida > Gentianales > Gentianaceae > Gentiana > Gentiana macrophylla. Next base: position 22,137,388 of record CM047805.1, read on the forward strand.
GACCTTGAAAAAGAATTGGAAAAATATCAAATAGGATGTTAGAATATAAAAGACAAAAAGTAAAATATGGTGAAAGAATTACGATTTTTTGACGCTTAGATTAAAAGATGCGACACTTTTTGTAATTGAGAATGAGAGAGAATATGAAATTAGTACTACCTCCGTCCCACAAAAAGTGTTCACTTTTTGTTGGACACAGAGATTAAAGAAATAATTAATGCGTTGTATTTTAAGAATGAATAGACAAATATGCCCTTAACTAATCATAAATGCTTGTTTTGGAATATGAAAGGATTATGGAAAATTAAATGTTAAAATAGGGGTATGATTGGAAAAAAATGTATTTAATGATGTATTGGAAATTTAAATGGACACTTTTTATAGGACAATTCATTTTTCCGTTATGGATACTTTTTGTGGGATGGGGGTAGTAGAATTTAGATCGTCTTTTTTGCCAATAAAAAATTTCCACTGAAGTAAACGCTTGTTTACATCTCTACATTGTTTGTTTTCACATTTGTCTGTTTATTATTTTTTTTTTTTTTGTTAATGTAGTCTTTGTGATTTTACTAACCTATTCACTTAATAAGTAACGAAGGGGGTTGGAGTGTAGAAAAACCACTAAAGTTTGTAACTTAATGTCATATTATAAAAATGAGGTTGAAGAATCTCCATGAGGGCATCATTGCTTAGGATAGGTACAAATAGGGCTAAATTACAATTTTGGTCCTCTAACTAGACACGTTTTTTGATTTTGGTCCTGGTTTTTCTCCGGCGACAATCATGTAAGTGGTCTTTTTTTTGCAAAAATAGTCTGAACGCCGGAAAGACCACTTACAGAACTAAAATTGGTCTTTTCCGGCAACAATTTTAGTCCTGCAAGTGGTCTTTCCGGCGATAATTTTACTCTTGTAAGTGGTCTTTCCAGCGTTCAGGACTATTTTTGAAAAAAAAGACCACTTACAGGACTGAAATTGTCGTCGGAGAAAAACCAAGACCAAAATCAAAAAACGTGTCTAGTTAGAGGACCAAAATTGTAATTTTGCCTACAAATAGGGGCAAATAATAATTCAACGATTAATATTTAAAAATCAAAGTAAAATATATATCATCGACAAAGAAAAGACAAAAGAATGGAGGGGTGTGGGAATTGGGTAAGGGCCACTCATGGGGTACATCATATGTGTGTGAATGATAAAGGGGAGACAAGGATGTGTGATTGGGGAATATTAAGGGTATGATTAGGTCAATTAATGATATCTTGATAAAAAAAAATATTTGCATTTGTTATTATAGTCTAAATAACAATAACGGTTGATTAATAATTAATCATTGTTAGGGAAAAATCGTGTGTGGGGTGCTTTATGTGTGGACATGAACCAACCCCATAAATATTTTTTTTCGGAAACGAATTGAAAGATTAACATACGCACACTTAATTTACCCGAAGCGGGGCTTGAAGCCTGGTCAATTGCCTGGTTATACCGTAATTACTAACAGGAATCATGAAGGAAAACACTTTTTATAGAACCATTACGTGCCCATGATTATAGCAACTGTCTCCCCATATACAACGGCTTACGTCTCGAGTTAAGCAACACTTCAATCCCTCGAGCTCCGACGAACTATTAGATGCTCCGACTTCTCTTCGACACGAGACAAGAATGGTGTATCCCGAAATGTTTGTAGTGGAGAAGATGAGAAAATTCGATGTACCATTTGATGTAAGTCAACCCGATGATGCATTTCACGATGTTTTATCCCAAATTCCGATACATTATTTAGTTGTATCATTTCAACCTTTTTGCTAAATTCCAACCAACCCAAGTAAATAATAATTATTATGAAAAATAACAGCTCTTGATAGTTTTTATCCCGGTTAATTGGACCGTTGTTTTGTTTTAGACTCACGTGTGATATTCTTGTGTTTTTGTTTGCAGTACACAGGAACCAGCGAGCTAAAGCCTTGTTCGAGTTGTGATTCAAGTGTTGGTTTGATTCGCTGTCAGCTCAAGAGAAGAAGTGGGAAGATTTGAATTTCACACAATGTGGCGTTCGCCACCCCTGTCACACATGTTGAGGATTTAATGGCCTTCAAGAGCCAACTACCATGTTAGAAAAAGTGGAGCTCACCACACCTTTTAGTGGCGTTCGCCACCAATGCCAGCTGCAGCTCTGCTATGAATTAAATGCACCTGCCCGCTGACCGATGTCAAAGGCGGCATTCGCCACCTTTTGCTGTGGTGTTCCCCAAAATGTTGCAGAGACAGCCCTTAAGTCTTATTTTTAGAGCTGCATTCATAATCAATCCACAACTACCAAGCTTGAAGGAGATAATTCCTCAAGGATCTTCTAGCCAAACCCTAACACAGATTAGCCATAAATTCTTATTGTAATCATTGAAGAAACCTCACTTGGATCTTTTGGAGCTATTTGTGAAGAAAAACTCATATCTTTTGGTGTGTAATCTTCCATTGAAGAAACCTTTAAAGTTTATTCATTTGTCTTCTTTGGGGTTCTTGCATTCGTTGATTGGTAACCCCTTTCTTTACTTTAGAATCTATTTCATTGCCATGGAAGGCTAATCCTTTTGCTTAGCCAAGATGGTGTTTAAGTGTTAGTGTTTTATGTAGAATGAGAATAACATGTTCGTGTTCTAACTATCTTGTGTTAGTTAATTTCCTTTACTTGAGCTTATTGCATGGTTGTGTTGATTTGAGTTCACCAACACTTAAACACACACTAGGAGAAATTCAAACGAAGAGTAAGTGTGAAAAATGGGTAAATTAAAGGGACCGGTCGGAAAAATTGACCATTAACTTGGCAGTCGATTTCTTATAGGGGTGAGTAGAGAAATTAATCTATACAACAGAGAGCTTAATCATGTCAATCCCGTAGATTTCTCATAGAGGTGATGATGTGGGAGAGGCAACGTGCTTTTGTATACACTCATATGAGGGACAATAGTTTCATTAGAAGGGTTGTGTCATCAACTCAACACAAGGTTACCATTGGATTGTTGTAAGGATATTGTTATTCTCATGAAACTATAATCGATAATCACTGGATTTCACACTGTCTTGGCTAGCACCGTTTATACCTTGCTTTACAACTATTTTAGTATTTCTTGCCCTTAGATTCTACACAATACTTTTCTTGCAATTTGTTGATCTGGACGAGAAGAATATAGTTGCTCGGTAATTAACCTCACATCCACCTAAGCTACAATTGACCTGATATTCTTGCCGGTGATTTTAGGTATCTAGAAAAGGCCTATCACCGTGGATCTTTATGTAGCGGAAATGAGGCCTCTAAACTGTGTGACTAGGCCGACCTTCATGACGCGTTTTGTTTTCTTGTCGGTCAAGAAACTGACCTACGAGATGCGTTTTGATTAAGCCCGACTTAAGTAAGCCAGCTTAATGAAACCGCCTTAAGCTTCCGTCCATACACACTTTTCGGATCATTCTAGTACTGTCTTAATTAATATTAATTAGTTTTTTAATGGACGACGGGGATGAGAATCGAACACTCGTTCTATCACGAGGAAGTGCAAAATAAAATAAAATATTGCTTCAACTTCTTACTCCCTTAATTTTTGGTTGATTAATAAATTAATGTCAAAACTTCTTACTCCCTAGAAACAAATATTCCCATTATAGTAGGGAGGTGGGTAGTATATAACAACAAGGGGTCCATGAGATCAAGCACTTCTTACTCCCTTAATTTTTGGTTGATTAATAAATTAGTAACTTACTGTCCTCTTTTGAAAATGAGTTTGAAGAATCTTTGTATAGGCATCATTGCATATTAGTTACGACAGATATAAATAGGGGCTTAATAATCAAGAATCAAAGCAAAATAATAACCAAGAAAAAGAAGGGAAAAAAAATGGAGGTGTTGGTGGCCTTGGCGATAGGTATTGTACCACTGGTGGGGTGCATCGTATGGTGGTGGAATGATTTCCGGTATGCTCTGCCGCTTGTTTTGCGGTGTTCTGGTGATGGTTTAAAGCTTCCTCCGGGATACATGGGTCTTCCGAAAATCGGAGAGCATCTTCATTTTCTCTATTATTTCAAATTCCTTCGAAAACCTGATGATTACATCAATATTAAACGACGCAAGTAAGCTTACCTACCACCTACCTATGTTTTATTCACAAAAACTCATTATTTATGTTGTTAAAATGCCACATATATATTCAGTTAGGGGACATATATATATATATATATTTTTTTTATTTTCTTGATTTTAATAATTTGTTCAACTAATTAATAATGGATGGGAGAAGTATTATTATGTTAGATGTGATAGCTTACAATAACCGGAGAAAAATTGCATTTTTAGTCTTTTAACTGGACACGTTTTTGAATTTAGTCATGATTTTACTCTGATTTCAAAATTAGTACTATGAGTTGTTTTTTTTTTATTTTATATTTTCAAAATTACTCTGATTTTATAAATTTCCATGCGTGCTCTCATGCGTACTTCCAAGTGGGAGTATATAATAAGGCGATAAGAGGCCTAAAACCAAGAATAATATAAATGAAATAATGTTTACAGAGAGATTTGAACAAGAAGTTCATAAACGAAGTTACACCCTTTCGATTCTAATCATCTACCTCCTTTACTTGATTTAATAATTTATTCAACTAAAGTGGGATGAGGGAAGTATTGTTAAGTTACATGTGATACGGGTACATACAGCCTATTGCACTTGCCAGTGAGAACCAGAATTCAATTTCCATTATTGTTACATGTGATTATGATAACCTGTATTGATATTATTCACTCTTAATCGTTAAATAAAGGTATGGCGATGGAGTGGGATTATACCGAACACACCTTTTCGGTACACCAGCCATAATTGCTTGGAAGCCGGAAACAACCCGTCTCATTTTAAAATCGGAAACAGATTTTTACCTGGAATGGCCAACTGTTGACATTCTAGGGGTAAATTCACTAGTTGTGGTTCAAGGAGCAGCACACACAAGAGTGAGAAATATGGTCGTAAGAGCCATTAATCAACCCGATGCTCTTGAAGAATCGCTGCAATGGTGCAACCCGTGACGTTGCTTCTCTTGAATCATGGGCTCAGAAGGGACGTGTGTTTGCTTCAACTGAAACCAAGAAGGTGATTGATGATCCAAAACACACACACACACACACACACACACACACACACACACACACATATATATATATATATATATATATATATATATATATATATATTTGAAGCCTCAGGGCCGGAGGTCCTGGTTTGAGCCCCAAATGGTGGTAAAAAGTGTGTGTGTGTTATATATATAATAGTTTTACCGTTTTCGTCAATATATATATATATATATATATATAATGTATGGGCAACATGCGATCCCGAGAAAGTCGAATCAGAATCGACAGTGTGAGAAATCGCATGTTGCCCCATATATTCGGCTTTCATACGGTCGATTCTGTTAAAATAGCATGGTGCGTCGGAAGGTGTGGAAAAACGAGTAGATCAGTTGTAGTGCGAATAATAGTCTCATATATATGTACGTATATGTTGTATATAGCCACACATGCTCAGAATATGCTACATGAAACATTTGCTAGAGACCTTGATATGTTATATGTTGCATGCGCTAGGGCTGTAATCGAGCCGGGTCGAGAGGATACTTTCTAGGGATCGAACTTCACTCGACTAAAAAAATCAGGCTCGAAACTTGGCTCGAGCTCGATCGAGTCTTAAATAGGAAATATTGAACTCGAATCATTATATGCTCGATATAACTCGACTCAGCTCGTTCGATTATTGCTTTAGAATTCATTTAATTTTTATAAAATATGGCAAGATCGAGCTCGACTCGTCTGATACTTGATTCAATTAGTAATGATTTACTATAATAATAATTTTAATTATAATTATTATATCCACTCAAAAAAATTATAATTATTATAATGTTATTTAATATAGCTTGAATAACTCACGAGACACTCGATTACTGTATTTTGAAGATCAAGATCAGCTCGGTTAAATATCCGAGTAGCTCGACTCTAGCTTGAGAACTGGAAAAAACCGAATAGAGTCACTAATTCCTTTGTGAGTAGTGGCAGACTCTAGATCTCGAGTAATAATTAAGAGGGGAACTGTATGCATAGTGTATTTTTTGTTTTTGTTTTTGGGATCAAGGGGGCGTTGCCTCCCTTAGTTGTATGTAGCTCCGTCACTGTTTGCAAGTCGTGTACAAGTAGCCTGATTCTACTTTCGGCCTATGTTATTGCGTATATATTTTGCTCTCGTTTAAAATTTAATTCTTCTAATAACACAGTAGTTTCAAGTTTATTTTTCATCTTTATTAAAAGAAAGAATTATATAATATCACTAAATTAAAAATATTTGCAGGTAACCTTAGAGAATATTGGCAAGTTTTTTGCTGGCTTAGAACCAGGACCTCATTTGGATGAACTGGACAAGTATTTTGAGGGAATTGTAAAAGGGGTCCGGTCTCATCCTATCAACCTTCCTGGAACTGCATACCGCCATGCTCTGCAGGTTATAATCTTCGAGAATATCTGCAAATTTGTCGTCGTAATATGTTAACGAATGATTGATTATTTTTTTATTTTTTATAATACAGTGTCGAAAGAAAGCTACAGAAATGTTTAGGAAAGTGATGGAAGAGAATAAGAAAGAAGGGGATACTGCATATGCGAAAGGCGATATACTTGGTGGACTAATGCGTCTTAAAGATGAACAAGGAGAAAAATTACGCGATATAGAGGTGCTCGATAACATTGTTAGCCTCATCGTAGGTGGTTATGAATCTACGTCGCTTACAATTATGTGGGCTATGTATTATCTAGCTCAATCTCCAAATGCACTCGAAAAACTACGGGTACATACATATATACATATACATATATAACATTAGAAAAACTAGGCAAAATATTTAAGGACATTTTTTTTTTCTTTTGGTTTTTTTTCGCTGATATGTGGAATGAGTTGCAGGAAGAGCATATGCCTTTTAAGAAGAATGGACGTTACATTACAAGTGATGAAATTACAAAACTTTCTTATACTAATAAGGTTTATGTACTGAATTAATTAAAATCATTTTCTAATTGAACTAATTAATTAATCTTTGATTTGTAAAAAAGTTGGTGACTAATTTGTTGGCCAAAATATGTGTGTAGGTGGTGGAAGAAACAATCAGATTGGCCAACATAGCTTCTCTCATGTTTCGTACTGCTGCAAAAGATGTCAATTACAAAGGTTAATTAAAAATTCAATTTTTTTTTTATTCGGGACGGGATGAATTTTTTTTTATATTCAGGACGGGATGAATTTTTTTTATTCGGGACGGGATGAATTGAACACTGGTTTTTATCGGCAAGTGCAAAGGCCTTACCACTTAGCCGGATCTGATTCCCGAAAAATCGAACTGTATGACTGTGTCTGATCCTATGATTTATGAATCGTACACATCATATTAAGAAATTGTCTCACCTCATATCCTATGTTTTGAGGTTAAAACCTTTCGTCTTATATGTCGTTGGACCTATGTTTTTAAGGTCATGCATTTAGCCTAGATTTTGAGGTTGAACTTTTTATCTGATATGATGTTGGTCCTGTATTTTAACGTTTAGCTAGGTTTTGAGGTTGAGGCTTTCATCTTATATGTTGTTGAGCCTATTTCGACGTCCTATCGGAGTATGAGGTCATTTAGCCTAGGTTTTGAGTTGAGCCTTTCATCTGATATGTTGTTTGGCCTATACTTTTACATTTAGCCTATATTATGAGGTTGAGGCTTTTATCTTATATGTTGTTGGGTCTATTTTGCATCCTATTAGAGTATGAGGTCATTGAGCCTAGGTTTTGATGTTGAGCCTTTCATCTAATATGTTGTTTGGCTTATACTTTTCCATTTAGCATAGGTTTTGAGGTTGAGTCTTTCATCTTATATGTTGTTGAGCCTATATTTTTACATCCTATCAGAGTATGAGGTTATTTAGCCTAAGTTTTGAGGTTGAGCCTTTGATCTGTTATGTTGTTTGGCCTATACGTTTACATCCTACCAGATCAGGAGACAACTCGTAGGTCGAGTCTATTTCATAACCTACGGCGTGTATCTCATATAAAAGAAAGAAGACAAGTGTTTTGCAAGTGTTGAGCCTCAAGTCAAGGTTTCAAACATATCTGTCAGCACCGTCTTCCCAATGCTTCCCATTCTCGGTGTACACCGTCTTCTCATTTATATTGTGCGAGTGTTGAGCCTCAGGTCATAAGTTCAAACATCTCTGTAACCTTTGCTTTTCAATTTATATTATGCAACTGTTGAACCTCTTTATATGCAACTATAGTGCCCGTTATATGATCATTTTATGTTATGTTAGCCAAAGCTTGTTATAGGCCACACCGAGGAGGCTTATACTGCCCTTTATATATCTTTCTATGTCATCTTGGTCAAACCTTGTTATAGACTTATAGGGAGGGGCGTCTGCAGGAATTCTCGGACAAAGGTCGGGGATCGATAGCGGTATATCGTATTACAAACTTATAAGTATTAATTTTACAAATTCAAGTATGATTACGTGTCAATGGTCAATATTTTAAAAAATTAGCGAGTCAGTTAGTACGTGTTAGTCTATAAAAATTTCAAATAGTATAAAAATTACATAGAAATTTTTTCTTCTTTTTAAAATTTTAGGGGCTAAGTGACCCTTTTTTCTCCTTTTTTTTATCCGCCCCTGTTTATAGTTGAGGAGACGTGTTGAAGTGTTTTATATGAATCTTGTAGGATATATAATTCCCAAAGGATGGAAAGTCATTTTTTGGATTCGATATCTTCATACAAATCCAGAACATTTTGACGATCCTATGACTTTCAATCCCGACAGATGGAATGTAAGAAAAAATTTAAACATAAACACTCTTAATTATACTTAAAGATATACGATCAATTAATCGTTGCTATTTCTCGATATCTAGGAAGAACCAAAACTTGGAACATACCTCCCATTTGGAGGTGGAACAAGAATATGTGCTGGTAATATGCTTGCAAGATTCCAGGTTGCTATTTTCATTCACCATCTCGTTACCAGCTACAGGTAATAATATTTATCAAATTAATATATATATATATATATAGGGTTGGGTTCCCCTACATACCATACTATCCATACATACCTACATACCTGCATCTGATCACTATTTTAGTGCACCTGGTTATTGTTTGAGTGCACCTAGTTATTGTATAAAACTGTTATTGTTTATTATATAAAACTGTTAGGAAACTAGGTGCACTCAAACAATAACTAGGTGCACTAAAATAGTGATCAGATGCACTATTTTAGTAGTAAGTACGGTAAGTATGGATCAATAGGTATGTATATGAACCCATTTCTATATATATATATATATATATATAAAAGATTTATATATTAAGAAAAATCAGCAAGTTGCTGAAACATATATCAAAATACAAAAGCTGAAGAGAGCAGAAAGACAATCCAGAACACTATACCAGAACAGCAAAATATATCAACCATTATATATATATATATATTAATGTCATAAGTAACTATTCTTTTGCTTGATAATTTTCAGGTGGGAACTAGTGAATCCCAAAGCAGAAATGGTTTACTTACCTCATCGAAGGCCGGTGGATGGGGTGGAGATCAATATAAGCAAGATATGAATAGCAAAAGGAAAAAAAAAAAAAAAAAATTTCTATTTTGCTGGCAAAGTTGAAGAAGGATCGATGTCTTAAAAATAAATCTCAAGTTATTTGTATCTTTAATTAATATTGGTGGTATGGTTTGTATGATATGGTGGTTTTGGACGACCATAAAACTACGGTTATATTGTAAATTAAATTTTTTCCCCTCTCTCTTTTCTTGTTCCGTAGTGTTTCTTGTGCTTATGTTGGATATATGCTGCAGTAAACATACAAAACATGAGAGCGGCTATGGCCACTTTAATTAAACATGGTTTAGTTTGTAATCACAAGAATATTTGAAAGTGTATCTAAAGACACCTAATATTGTCTTCAAACTTGCTAATTAATCCCAAATCATGGGCAACCAATTGGTGCATCAATTTCATAGCACATTAGATAAAATACGTTATCCCAATTGTCGATCGATGAATACTCATTGTATTGTGTCATTTAAAGCAAGAAAGCTGAATAAGATATTCATATTGTTCTCTTCCACAAAAGTATTATTCTTCTTTTATAACAAACTGGTGTGAGAACCATAGTTTTAATTTCTAGTGTAATATTCCGATTTTCGAGAAAAATGATGATACGCTATTTTCTGAAAACGAAATATTATTATTCTCGAACTTCTTATTGGAATTAAGTTTTACGGGATAAATATATATATATATATATATATATATATATATATATATATATATATATATATATATATATATATATATATATATATATATATATTCGAGTTTTATATAAATATATATTAAGAAAAATAGGTTGTTAATTGGAGAAAAAACTTATTTAAGGAAAAAATAATTACCATTATATGTAAAACCTATTAGAAAATCAGATTTTTCTCCTCCTAATCCCCTTCCTGCGTGTGGAAGTTTGAAAAGAAGGGCTGAGAGATTTCTTCCGTTTTCTAAGTCGAATCTCAACCGTTTTCAAATTCGAGTAGAGCATTGGAATCGTCGTGAAATGAACGTCGTTTCAATACTCAAAGTTCATAGCCTTGTTGAGGTATGCATTTTCGACCTAGATGATGTTCTTGATCGAGTTTAATGGATCTAAACTCTTAAACTCGTAGTTTTGTTGTTTTAGAAGAGTGTGATCGTATTTAATTTAATTATGGATTGATTACTTAGGTTTCTGCAGAAAAGAGGATCAAGTTGCTGCAGTTTTTCTGAGTTTTGGCTTGGATTAGCTTGCTTATAAGGTAAGAGGGTCCTCCTACAAGTTAATTACGGTTTCGTAGTGTTTATGTTAGGATTGAATGTGATTATATACTAGGATTGTTACCTTCGTGTTGCCTAAGGATCTGTAGTTGTATGATAGATAAAAGCTGTGTTTTTATGCCTTTTTCTGAGTATTATGATGTTGAACAAGTTTGAGAACGATTAGGGATCGATCAGGGGTCAAAAACTGAGTTTTTGGAAGTTGCTGCGCTTGGTGCGGACGCACCAAGCCTAGTGCGGACCCACTGGAAGGCATGAACATGAATTTTTACATTCAGAGAGTTAGTGCGAGCACACCAGATCCAGTGCAGGCGCATTGGAGCCCAATGCGGTCTCACCAAACCTAGTGCGGGCGCACTGGACTGGCAGAAAGTCGGGTTTTACATACAGAGGCTCAGTGCGTGCGTACTGAACCCAGTGTAGGCGCACTGGACCTCCTTTTTGATGAATAAGTTGATTTTTAGCTATGATATGAGTTTAAACATTGTTTTTTGACCTTATAACATTAATTAAGCTTGAACAAGATTGAGGTTCCGATTCGTTTAGTTTCGGCACCGGATGTACTCTTAAAGGGAGTTGAAGATCGGATCCGTCGGAAGGGCATGAAAGGGCTTGTGCTTTGATGAACTAGAGTTCATCAATGTCTGTGTAATTGATAGGATGTGACGTCTAGCTGTCTAAGTGGGGGAGTAGAGTTGATAAGGTGAGTTTCACTTTGAAAACCCTTAGGTGGCAAGTTAATACACAATAAAACTACATTTGTGATAGTAAAAGATAAAACGTCACCTATTCTTGGTTATACACCAATTCATATCAGCGATGTGATACATTCATAAAAGGTGAACAACGCTACTGGCTCAAAAGGCTGAAGGGTAGTGGAGGAAATTCATCAAACGTATATGCATACCGGGGAGATCCCGGGACTATCGGTGCTATTCACCGTAGTTGGCAAGTATATCTTGTGATGGATACACATCATGCATAGTGCCCTTGAGTGATGACGTAACCAAGATAAGCTAAGCTAGAAACGTATAGTCATGACATGTTGATGGACATGAAGTGAACCCTAGATTGAGTCGGGCTCACAAAGATAATCTTTTAATTACAAGCCTTAATTAAATTGTAGCTTCTACCGCTTGCTATGTACAATGTACTTACCTCAAATGAATGTTTATTTATGTGTTTGGGGGAGAGAAGATGAACAGGTTGATCCAGAGATCGACGGAGACTTTGATGATGACGTTTAAGGACGCCGAAGTTGAAGAGTTTATTTATTCTTGTTTTCATTTATAGACTTGAAGTTTGTTTGGAAACTTTGTAATTTCCTTTTAGTTTTCCTTTGGAGGTTTTCGTACGTTTTGGTTTCGTTTGGTTTTCCAATGTAATAAATGTTACATTTCTTTCTTTGGATATTGAGTTTCTATTCTTGGTTATTTGAAAAAAAATTACCCGAGTCTTTTGCTTCCGGATAAGGACTCGGTGTCCGGGAACGGGGCGTTACATCTAGAGTGGAGAATGACAAAGAATTGTTTGAGAGCTACTACAACGGTTATGGCACAACTCGACTAACGAGTGATATGATGTAGGTTACCATCGACTAAACCGAACATAATCAATGGCGCAAAGTGTATGATATCATTAGTTATATTGAGATGAGATCAGGATGAACTGAGCCCAGAATGACTTTGTGGATAAGTGAGTCCTGACGAATCCATAGGGCATGCTCCGGATTAGGGCGATAGACACCATCGGCTGTAAGAGTGGCGGCCGGATAGGGTTTAGTACCATCAACGAATCCCAGAAGGTCATAACCAGTGAGGAGGGTGGTGAGTTGAAGTTTCTAGGCACGGTAATTGGTGGAGACGAGTTTCAATAGGGCATGAAGCGTTGAGTTGAGGGAAACGGGAGCAGCGGCCGGTTGGGATTGGGAGGGATAGGCGTGGTGGTGGTGGTGTTTGTTGCAGAAGACCTGGAATCCTGGAGAGACATGGCTATGATCGGAGGAAGGGGGTATCGGAAAATGCAGAGAAAACGGGAAGAGAGGAGTAGGGTTTCGGCTGGGGAAGACATGAAAGAAAGAAAAGAATTTTTTTTACGGAGGATCGAGAGAATTGAATTCTCAATGCTCTGATACCATGACAGAAAAGCATAATGGGAAAATTATATTTTATTCACCCACTTGTTCTGTACAGTATATGAGTATATATATACACTTCACGGAATATTCTAGAGACTGTGTAACAAATACAAATAATAATTATTGTGAATATCCTAATAGCTCTACCTCATAGAATGATGACCCATTTTCGTTGGATGATTTGGTACCATCCAAGGTGAATATTCTTAATTGGAGTGCTTCACGAGTTAGGCTTCCCACTCTTCTGAATCTCTCGACGAGAGGTATAATTCTCCCTAGCCTTCAATGCCCATCTTGCTCCTTGGAAATGGAAGATGAAAATCCTTTGTTTTGTCGTTGCCCTTTTGCTGTTAAGATTTGGAACAAATTTTCATCTTGGTGGCGAACCCAGTTTACTTCATTTCCGGACTGGTGATCACTACATCACGACATTCTTTTGCATGTGAAGCAAAAAAAAAAAAAAATCTCCAAGATTTGGGATGCTATGAGGAATATAACATGGTGGAGTATTTGAAAAAGAAAAAATAATCTCATTTTCAACTCAAAAACCGCGTCAGTGGAGGACATATTTACTGAAAGCCAAACAATCAGCTTTGCGTGGATCAACGGTCGATGTGACAAGTTTTCTTTAGATTGGAAATGAAAGTCGTATCCGATAGACGCTCCCAGTTAGGCCGATTTGACGATCTCTTTTGGAACATGTAGTTTACTAGTCTATTGTGTTGTTTGGAGTTCTATTGTTTGCTTCTGTGAATTCCTTTTACTTTCTTCATGTACTATCCTTCGATCTCTAGCATTTTGTTAGAGAATTCGCATCAATAAAATCTCTATTGCCGTTCAAAAAAAGGAAAATTTTGAGGGGTATGGATCAAACCTTTTTTCTAAAATCCAAAATAGGGTATTACTTGAATTTCTCATAAATAGTCATTCCAGTACAACATTATTCTATATATATATATAACACAACAAACACACAAGTGGTACAATACAACACAGTCTTGAACCATTACATGATGTATAAGAAACGACCCCCCCCACCCAAAAGACCCAAAAAAAAAAGAAAAAGAAAGAGGATATTGTAGCACACTTGGTAATTAACCATATCGCAAATCATTGTATGGGGACTTCTTCTTCGTGCACATCCCAAAATCTGCTGAAAAAAGAAGAAGAAGAAAAATGTGAAATATCAGAAAATCGTTTGAAGTACGTGCATGCTCTCTCGTCTTTGCAAAGAAAAACCCACAAAGTACATACAAAGATTGCAGTGGGATTTAAGAAGAAAAACAAAACCGGATTGAAAAATAAAGTTTTGATACCTCGGGGGGGGTTAATTACTGTCTGCATAAATACGGTGGTCCATCAGAGCAAACGCAATAAACGGTAGTGCGGGCGTCCAATAAAATATCTGGACATATATCATCTCTCTCCTCATCTGTCTCCCCTTCTTCACAAGGCATAAGGGTGTCTCTACAAACATCTTCAGCAACATCGAGCTTCATAGCTGTAATAAACTCGCCTGATGACATGACAAGAAAAATGCATAAAATGAAGAAGAAGGTGAACCTAGCCATCATCATCTTCATCATCCCCTTTGGAACAAATTAAAGAATTAATGATATAACAAGCTGATTATAGAAAATGTTTGTGATTTTCATGAGACGATCGAACGTCAATATATATATATATATCTAGCGGGATGATATCACCTGTCCAGTTTGTGTGTCTAATTTCGGTGTCAAAGTAAAAACAACTTCGTTTCATGTGTGTTTTATTTATTTATTTTGGTTTTATTTTCTTCAACAAATAAAACACACAGAAAACGACGTCGTTTTTACTTAGACACCGAAATTAGACACACAAATTGGACAGGTGATCACCCCCATATATAGCAGTCTCGATACATTAATTTCGGCTAAATTACAATTTAGGTCCTCTAACTAGACACGTTTTTCGATTTTGGTCTTGGTTTTTCTCCGGCGACAATTTTAGTCCTGTAAGTGGTCTTTTTTTTGCAAAAATAGTCCTGAACGCCGGAAAGACCACTTACAGGACTAAAATTGGTCTTTTCCGGCAACAATTGTAGTCCTGTAAGTGGTCTTTCCGGCGTTCAGGACTATTTTTGCAAAAAAAGACCACTTACAGGACTAAAATTGTTGCCGGAGAAAAATCAGGACCAAAATCGAAAAACGTGTCTAGTTAGAGGACCAAAATTGTAATTTAGCCCATTAATTTCCTATCAAAAAAGAAAAATTCCTGAAGTAAAAAAATACAGAGAATTATGAAAAATGACACATTTTAAAATAATTTAAAGTAACCGAACATGTTACCACCATGTTACCAGTTACTACACTGAATAGCATGGAGAAGACGTGTAGAAGTTTTTTCTGGGGAGATGATGAGACTGGTAGAAAGATGCATACAATAGCTTGGGACAATCTATGTACTGAGAAACACAAAGGGGGCCTGGGATTTAAGAGAATGCAGATTATGAATATTGCAATGCTGGGTAAACTTGTGTGGGACCTTCTGAACAGAAAAGATTCTTTATGGGTACAAGTCCTGGCTCATAAATATAAGGTGCTGACGACCACAGGCAAGGCAGGCTGCTCACCAGCTTGGAGAGGAATTTGTAGAGCTTTTAAGCATCTCCACAGTGGATTTGCAATAAGCGATCTGAGGGCCTCTTGAAAGCGGATGGGAAAGGTAAATATCTGATTCGTCGGGGTACCTTTGGCGACGCTTAAAATCATAATCACCAAGGTGAAGAGGACATATGGAAGCATATCTCACAGAGCTAAAGGGACCAACTAGAAATAGTTATCTCATTTGGACTATTGTACACGAGCCCTACCTGTTAAAGAGTTTCTCTATACACGGCATGTGGCTGACGATCCTGGCTGCACTTTTTGCGATGGAGGGGGGGAATCTATTTTACATGCTTTAAGGGATTGCCCTTGGGTGAAGAGCATTTGGAATGGGTGTGTACCTGATGCTTATAGATCACACTTCTTTGATGCTGAGGATGAAAGAACTTGGGTATGGATGAATATAAGACCTGGCACTGGGTCCCAGTCTTATAAAAATAAATGGCGATACATTTGGTCTGAAGCGGTCTATGGGATTTGGATGTGGAGGAACAAAATTTTGCATGGTTCCGAGGTGGAGAGACCACCAACTCACGTCTTCCTCTCGAAAGTGGTAGAGCGAGCGAAAAATATTAGACTAGCTTGGTGTATAGATTGATGTTAAGTTTAGCGGGCTCTTGACTTTCTTTTTGGCGGCTTTAGCCGATTTTCGTCATGTACAAGGGTTGCCTTTGTAGGCCAAGTGAATTAAATGATCGTTTCCAAAAAAAAAAAAAAAAAAAAAAAAAGTAACCGAACATGTAAATATTTTTTTGTAGGAAGAAGATTACACTACAATATTTATAATAATTTAATGGACAAAAAAAAAATATCTCACACGTCTACTACCTGCTTCTCTTTTATTTTTTTCTTTCCTCTTTCATTTTCTAACACTTATATCCAGGGCCGGCCCAATAAGGAAGCAAAGGAAGCGTGAGCTTAAGGCCCAACCATCCCGGGGTCACGAAAATACGTGTTTTGCAAACAAACGATAATTAACAATAATAAATAATAATGTTCGAAGATTTTTCAAATATCTATTGTAGTCTAACTGGTTATTATTGTAACGCCCCGCTCCCGGATACCGAGCCCTTATCCGGAAGAGAAACGTTCGGCGCGTATAGCATTAAATAAGTCTAATATTATACGCAAGCCTCTACGTCGTCGTATCAAATAAAAGCAAACGGAAGCTAAAATGACTCGGGTAAAAACATAAAAGCTACTATGAATAGAAATTAACCATACTAAAGATGGATAGTTAAATTACAACGACGAAAAACCCAAAGACTTATACCATACGAGGTCTTAAAAGTAGAAATACAATAAGTCTAAGAAAATAAATACAACTAGTCTTGTACAACCTTTACAAAGAAAAGGAACTAGAAACTTCACAAGACTTCAAAGCCTTCAAAAGTCATCATCTACTGATCAACCTGTTAGCCTTCTCACCCCACAATGTATACAAAAGAAAATGCAAAGGAGGTAAGTACAAAGTACTTAGTAAAAGTGAGAAACTAATGAATAACTAAGTTATACAACGAGGGTTATTATTATGATTATTAAATTATCTTTATAAGACCGACTCAATATATAGGGTTCAATCCATGCCCATCGACATGTCATGACTAAACGCTTTAGCTTAGCTTATCTTTGTTACATCATTACTCAAGGACATCTGCGCATGGCGTTCATCAACTGAAGATATACTTGCTAACTAACGGTGATTAGCACCGATTAGCTCGGGGTCTCCCGGTATGCGTATATACGTCCGATGAATTTCCTCCACTACCCTTCACCGTTTAAAGCCGATGGCGTTGTTCACCTTTTATGAACGTATCACATCGCCGATATGAAAGAGTGTCTAACCGAGAATAAGTGACGTTTTATCTTTTACTACACGTATGTAATTATTACTATGAATTAACTAGCCACCTAAGTGTTTTCGTAAGCTCCTCACATACACTACTCTCTTTCCTAGACCACTAGACACGGACAAGTCCTAGCAAATACACGCAGACATTGATGAACTCTAGTTCATCAAAGCACAAGCCCTTTTATGCCCTTTCCGGACGGATCCGAACTTCAACTCCTTTAAGAGTACATTCGGTGTTTTAATCGAACGAATCGAAGTTCAATCAAGCTTGTTCATATTTAATTAATGTTATTGAATCAAAAAAAATAGAAATTTAAAACTCAACACAAATATACCAAAACATATCACATCTTACTAATTACAACTTAGCATGAATTCTATCACCAAACAACACCAAAACTCAACCTATCATTATAAAACTATAATTACTCATTAGGAAGAGCCTCTTACCTTAATTTCCAGAAAAACCGAAAGCAAAACGTCAAGCAACTGCAACAACTGTTGATCCTCAACCCCAAAACCTATTTGATCAACGAGAAACCCTAAAATCATATTTCTTTGCAGAAAACCGAAACTGAAAAAGTCCATAAAACAGCAGATTACCTGGATTAACCACTGCATAACTATTTTTAGAATGATCTACGCTTCAAGACGATCGTTTCGACTACTCATGGCTGAAAAACAGAGTTACGGATTGAAAGATACGAATTTTTCAAGAATCGAACTCTACGAATACCGAAAACTAGGACTAAACTGAAAACTTACGAAATTGAGAGATGTTATTTTCCAAAGTTGCGTCTTCTCGCGCTGATCACTTTTCTCTCCTGCGGCATCTTGAGCAGGATGAACGGATTGGCCACACGGTTGAAGTTTACGTTCTGTCTTTTTCTGGCATCTTCTGCGTCTTTTTCATATGTGCGCCGTTCCTCTTCTTTTTTTTTTGTCAGAATATGCGCATGGTGAAAATAAAAGATTTTGGGGATTATTTCCTTTTATAGTTATTAATTAAATTCCATTTTAAATAATAACTAATCCCTTAATTAAATCCTTTTTAATTAAATAAATAGGATAAATAATAATTAGGTCGTAGTAACTACACCCAATGACTATTTTACCATTTTATGAAAAGTCGGGATGTTACATTCCTTCCCCCTTAAGAGGAGTTTCGTCCTCGAAACTCGAATGTAACTGGAGTGTACTTGAACTCTGGACTTTGCAAGGCGTTTCGTCTTCTAACTCTTACAATCCTCTTCTTCTTCTTCCATCTTCCCAACTCTTCCACCTGTCTTGAGCTATCTCGAGGTGGCGACGATCTACTTCAATCTCCTCGTTGACTTGTTTGTATCAAATGGGTCTCGTGATTCGCTTGTCGCTCCACTTCATCCCGAAACTCGTGTTCTTCTAACTCTATCTTCATGAAAGATCATCAAGCGATCTTGCTCCAACTCTTGTACTTGTTGGTCGCTCCGAGAGGAACCGCAATTTCCATCCCGTGGTTTTCATTCTTCATTGTCCTTCCCAATCTTCCGCATTCGAACCCAAAGTGATTCCGATCTTGACGGTTGCTATCTTCATCTAACTTCGTGACCAATGGTCTGGTTGGGCTCCAAACACTCACTTGTAACCGGAGACAAGCTGGGTCTTTGTCTTCCTTCTTTCACGAACTCATCAACTCGCCTCGAATCTTGAAATCATCGGTTTAACACTCTTTGCTTGCTCCTGCCGCCTATACCGGAAAAGTTTGAATCTTCCCAAATTAAACCACACTCTTGGCACACTTGACATCTTTCGATCCCAACTTCCATCATGGCACCACAAGCTTGATGAAGAATCGCAAGATCCCACCAAGGACTTCGAGACTCCTGTGGGTGGAGAACATGCATTGCCATACTTTTTCTCGACGGTCCGATCCAATCCTTATGCCAAAAGAGTTAGCTTGGAGAATAAATAAAATTGAAAAGTGACAAGTTGGGTACCAGGTGTCATGTCAACTAGGTAAGCCAAGGAACGATACAATGCACTTGAAATAAGAAAGGTTGCTTGGGTTACAAGCAAAACAAGATGATTTCGTGTTGGGGAAAAGTTGAAGGTGGTTCCAAATCGAAGAATGAGACATTGTATCATAATACAAGGGATAGCCACCGAAAGGAAAACAAAGGACACCTTGCGGATGATTTTTTTAGAGAGGAATTCATGAAGATACGGTGGTCTGCAAAGACTTCAGAGGTAACTTGAAAGGATGGTAATAAGCTTTCATATAAGCCTTGAGAAAGTGGAGATGTTAAAGGTAACATTACACAATAGAAATCAAGGTAAAGATGCAGGGTCGAGCACCGGAAGGACTAAAAAGAAAGAAATCAAAAGAGAGCAAGAATCTCAACATGAAGGATCCATGGAGACAAAATGAGTACACCACAAGGTCTCAGAATAAAATAAACACTTTGTCAAGAAGTGTCCAAGTTTGCAATAGTCAAAGAGAGGTTATTTTAGGATTCAATAGAAATATAATTTCTCTCAAGGAATTGTAAGGGAATATCAAAAGTTTGAATAAGTAAGCAGCAAACAAGATCTTGAATGAAGAGGAAACGACACTTAAGAATTGTCGGATAAGGTTTGATTTCAAAGAATTAATTCAAACCTTCAAAGGAAGTTTAAACAATCATTGACGATTCAAATCAAAAGTTCAAGGTTGCACTACTCAAGAGGAATAGTACACGCCAGGAATAAATGCTCGAGGTCATTCCTCGCGAGAGAATGGAAAAGTTAAAACAAAAGGCGATCAACGGTGTATCAAAATGGTAACAGAACGCCAAAAGCAGAGGATGGAAAATCAAAAGGCATATATGGCGGTTCATGGCTCTAAATGGCCTGAAAGAGAGTTAAACTGAATGGTACAAGGTACATTAATCTGGATTGTAATTCAATAGAAGTTTTGGAGTTCAAATGTTGGTTGGCTAGATAGGTTCGGAAGGCATCTTGAAAAGATCTACCTTCTGCTTGAAACTAGTTTAGCATAAATTGCTAGAAGGTTAAAGATAAGTAACTGAAAAGGAATGTCATGGTAGGCTTAAAAATTGGACCGGCAAAAGAAGATATGCATACCTTAAAAGAACAGGCAGCATTAGGTGAAATAGTTACAACATCGACATTACCCTTAGGAGGGGAGCTGAGAATGAACATAAATAAGAAAAAATGTTCTAACATCAGAAGGCTTAGTCAAATTTGTACTTGAAAAGAAGAATGGGGGTGCAACAATGCAGAGTTAGAGGGAACTTGTTCCTTGGTTTGACAAGTAAGGAAGCATGGATTTGTTCAAAAGAAAGGCCTATGGAGTTATGTTTCTTAAGTAATTCATGACAACATGTGAAAAGGATTTTTTGAGCTTAAAGATCTCAAATGAGGGATTACATGAGAAATAAATCACCAGAAAAGGTATAATTACAAAAGGGTATGAAAATGGTCTGAACATCAAACATGGCATGCTGAAGGATGGTATCTTGGTTCTTGTCTATAACTGCAGAAGAAACAACAATGTTAACTTTACAAACATTCTATCATAAGACATATCCTAGGGAAATATCGCTTCGGAAACCTTCTAAGACATAACACTCGTAACTTACTACCCTCTTAGCCCAAACCCCAAGTCAAAGAGGTGAAAATTCCTTTTAGGTTGCTGTGTATGAAATTTACTCCGGATCTGATATTATCAATTTTTACAGAACAAACGAAGAGGAATTTGAGCACGATCCAAAGAGAAACTATTTAGATACTGGAGTTTTCCAGGTGATATAAAAATATTGGAATTTTTGAATGAGATAAGGTCGGTCAAAAACAGTTATTTCTGACGATTGCACAAGCTGTCAGAATTTCCAGATTCATAAACACTGAGTTGAATTGCAAATCGAGATCAAACTAAAAAGAATATGAACTTAATTCCAAAAGTAAAATTGTAGATAAAAGTTTTGTCTACAACATATCAAAAATTCAGGTCATTTAAGGGTGTTTAACCTGTTCAAAACAGAAGAGGAAGTGAAGGTGCTGCTGCAGATTTTCTGGACAGAGTGTCCGGCATAAACATGAATTTTCTGAACAATCCATAAAGATTATCGAATCAATGTTAAAAGATAAATTGTAGATAAGACATAGGTCTATATTGTGGAAAATTTCCAGAATTTTTAGAGCACGGTAAGTTGTTTAACCTGAAGGGAAAACACGGAAACAAAAGCATTCACTCATGTTGGGTAAAGCCAAACACGAGGATGATGAAAAGTATGTGCCAAAGTAAGAGACCTTTAACACTATTAGTTGAAGCGATTGAGGAGTACTTTTAAAGGATAAAATTTACATATGGAGTTCGTGTGGAACCATCTCAAGCATAGCAAAGGTCAAAGAATTTTGGGAAACATAAACCAAGCGATAGCAAAAAGAGAAAACGGAGGATTTGTAGAGTCGAGTCTTTAAACAAAAGTTTGTATGTACTAAAACATCTTGTAGGGGATGCATTAAGGGTAATCACTATGATGCAAAAGTGTGTTGCCCCAAAATAGCTAAACAAGATATAGTTGGAAAGATGCAATTGTCGAGTTCAAATAGTTCGAAGGATGAGAAACTTATTTTCTTAAATCAAGCATTTGACACGATGAAAACATCTTTAAAAAAATAAGGCACATCAAATGAATGTACACACTTGGAAAACAAAGCTGCGTAATAAGAGACTTTTACCGAGTTTGAAGTTTCAAATGGAGGATTTAACGAGCATGAGTTACAATTAGTATGGATGGGGAAACATTGAAATCGGGATAACCAAGCAGAAACTAGATGATTATAAAGAGAATCTTATTAATGAAGACATAAGATTGGAAAATCACCACGCAATCGTTTCTTGCCATCGAGGAGCACTATAACGACAACACCTACTCTCTACCTACCAAACTTCTTATCCTGGTAACAACTAACTTAAGAATCAGATAAATCAAAGTATTCTCATCTCCTATAACCTACTACACTATAACTTACAGGGTGAAAGAAAGACATCTATCATTTCTTGACCAGAGGACTTGAATGGTTTTGAGAAATTCGGTGCATACATAAGCCATGAAATAATTGATTTGCACAAAACAAACTGAACTGATTTTGAGCGTGAGGCAAAGAGAAAATTTGTGAGTATATAAGTTTTACATATGATGCTCAAAAATCAAAATTTTTGGGAAGCCATAGGTCGGTCAAAATAATTCTTTTCATCTACTGCTATAAGCTGTCAAAAATTTTCAGGACTTCATCAACTGTCGTGTGTTGCAGATTGTGCTCAAACAAAAACGAATTTGCACTTGGTTCAAAAACAAACATTATATTACAGGATGTTTTCTACAACATATCAAAAATCCAAGTCTTTTGGAGGTGTTTAGCTCATCCAAAACAGAATGATAAGTAAGAGTACCGCTGCAGAATTTTCTGAACAGAGTACCCCTTCATGTTAAACAATTTGTGAATAATCCATATTGAAAACTAAATTGATGTAAAGAGAGAAATTGTAGATAAGACAACTTTCTAAGTGGCTGAAAATTTACAGAATTCTTGGAACAAAAAAAAATGATATAACATGACATGTAGAAACGTGAACAAAATCGTTTACTCGTTTTGCATAACACCAAGTTACAAGGAAGTGATTTGAACCAAATTTAGCATTACGAAAGCAATTAAAACCTCAAAAAGAAAGAAAAAAAAAAAAAACTTGAGAGGATCATTTAAGAGACGTGAGCTTAAAACTCAACCTACGCCTAATGAGACTTTTCACTTGGTCCTAGTGCAACTTAACCACGTTCAAAGGATTCCTAATCCTACGAGAATTTGCCACCAAGATCAAAAGAGATCAGAAGGGTTCAAAAAGGTCTAAAGAAGTCTTATCATAGAGGGGAGAAGCATTGGAAAGAAGGACGCTTCTCTCTGATACCAACTGTAACGCCCCGCTCCCGGATACCGAGCCCTTATCCGGAAGAGAAACGTTCGGCGCGTATAGCATTAAATAAGTTTAATATTATACGCAAGCCTCTACGTCGTCAGTATCAAATAAAAGCAAACGGAAGCTAAAATGACTCGGGTAAAAACATAAAAGCTACTATGAATAGAAATTAACCATACTAAAGATGGATAGTTAAATTACAACGACGAAAAACCCAAAGACTTATACCATACGAGGTCTTAAAAGTAGAAATACAATAAGTCTAAGAAAATAAATACAACTAGTCTTGTACAACCTTTACAAAGAAAAGGAACTAGAAACTTCACAAGACTTCAAAGCCTTCAAAAGTCATCATCTACCTGATCAACTTTGCTCGTCTTCTCACCCCACAATGCATACAAAAAAGAAAATGCAAAGGAGGTAAGTACAAAGTACTTAGTAAAAGTGAGAAACTAATGAATAACTAAGTTATACAACGAGGGGTTATTATTATGATTATTAAATTATCTTTATAAGACCGACTCAATATATAGGGTTCAATCCATGCCCATCGACATGTCATGACTAAACGTTTCTAGCTTAGCTTATCTTTGTTACATCATTACTCAAGGACACTGCGCATGGCGTTCATCAACCTGAAGATATACTTGCTAACTAACGGTGATTAGCACCGATTAGCTCCGGGGTCTCCCCGGTATGCGTATACGTCCGATGAATTTCCTCCACTACCCTTCAGCCGTTTAAAGCCAGTAGCGTTGTTCACCTTTTATGAACGTATCACATCGCCGATATGAAAGAGTGTCTAACCGAGAATAAGTGACGTTTTATCTTTTACTACACGTATGTAATTATTACTATGAATTAACTAGCCACCTAAGTGTTTTCGGTAAGCTCCTCACATACACTACTCTCTTTCCTAGACCACTAGACACGGACAAGTCCTAGCAAATACACGAGACATTGATGAACTCTAGTTCATCAAAGCACAAGCCCTTTTATGCCGCCGGACGGATCCGAACTTCAACTCCTTTAAGAGTACATTCGTGTTTTAACCTGAACGAATCGAAGTTCAATCGAAGCTTGTTCATATTTAATTAATGTTATTGAATCAAAAAAATAGAAATTTAAAACTCAACACAAATATACCAAAACATATCACATCTTATTAATTACAACTTAGCATGAATTCTATCACCAAACAACACCAAAACTCAACCTATCATTATAAAACTATAATTACTCATTAGGAAGAGCCTCTTACCTTAATTTCCAGAAAACCCAAAGCAAAGCGTCAAGCAATCGCAACAAGCTGTTGATCCTCAACCCCAAAACCTATTTGATCAACGAGAAACCCTAAAATCATATTTCTTTGCGTAAAACCGAAACTGAAAAAGTCCATAAAACAGCCGATTACCTGGATTAACCGCTGCATAACTATTTTTAGAATGATCTACGCTTCAAGACGATCGTTTCGACTACTCATGGCTGAAAACAGAGTTACGGATTGAAAGATACGAATTTTTCAAGAATCGAACTCTACGAATACCGAAAACTAGGACTAAACTGAAAACTTACGAAATTGAGAGATGTTATTTTCCAAAGTTGCGTCTTCTCGCGCTGATCACTTTTCTCTCCTGCGGCATCTTGAACAGATGAACGGATTGGCCACACGGTTGAAGTTTACGTTACGTCTTTTCTCGGCATCTTCAAGCGTCTTTTTCATATGTGCGCCGTTCCTCTTCTTTTTTTTTTGTCAGAATATGCGCATGGTGAAAATAAAAATTTTTGGGGATTATTTCCTTTTATAGTTATTAATTAAATTCCATTTTAAATAATAACTAATCCCTTAATTAAATCCTTTTTAATTAAATAAATAGGATAAATAATAATTAGGTCGTAGTAACTACACCCAATGACTATTTTACCATTTTATGAAAAGTCGGGATGTTACAATTATATTTGGTATTTCTTTAAGAGACTTGAGTTCAACTCCCGGCAATGGCAGGTTTTTTTTTTGGACTCATTTAAAACACTTTGGGCCTTTTTTTTTGTCCCGGCAACAACAGATTTTTTTTTGACTTCTTTAAATCCCTATGGGCATTTTTTTTGCTCCCGGAAATTCCAATTAATTTATTGATTCCCTTAAAAAAAACTTTGAGCCTTTTGAACCCTGATATATTAGAACCCTCCAATATATAGTTGATTTCTATTGCCACCACATAATTACTACTCACACCGTTTTTTTATTTTGTATTTATTATTCCAGCTAATTCATTAACTGATTTAAACATCTTTTGGGTCTTTTGAACCCTGATATATTAGAACCCTCCAATATATATGTGGTTTCTATTGCCACCACATAATTACTACTCACACCGTTTTTTTATTTTGTATTTATTATTCCAGCTAATTCATTAACCCATTTAATCATCTTTTGGGTCTTTTGAACCATGATATATTAGCACCCTCTAATATATATATATATATATATATATATATATATATATATATATATATATATATATACTTCAACTAAAAGACCTAAATATTCTACAAAATAAATGATTACTTTTACTATTTTATAGGTATGTTTTGAGTCTATCAACGAATTGAACTTTGTATCTACGGATGTTAAAAACGCGATATTGAAGTAATATTTTTTAAATATGTTTTTCAAAAAAAAAAAAACCTTCAACTAAAAGGCCTAATTCGACGATTCGCCGAAGGCCGAAAAATTTCCAGGGCCGGCCCTGCTTATATTTTTTGATCTAGATCTCCAAACGTGGTGCAAAATTTCACTGAATTTTTTATTTTTTTTTATGCTCTTCATTTTGAGACTTGATTCGATATCATTACATCGTTTTTCGTGAGATTCATTATCGAAATTTAATCCGTCAATTCTGAAAAAAGCGAATTTCGACAGAGGATTTTTGAATATTACGTCGGAATATATATAGTAGATGTGGTCTCAAAATAAAAAGAATGAAAAAACAAAAACAAAAACAAAAAAAATGGCAAAAGAATTTTCAAGTCTTGTGTTGCATGTACATCGATAGATATAAGTGTTTTGAAATGATGAATGAGAGTGTGTGCGTGTGTGTGTTGT
The DNA here is from genome assembly GCA_026214975.1 of Gentiana macrophylla. NCBI lineage: Eukaryota > Viridiplantae > Streptophyta > Magnoliopsida > Gentianales > Gentianaceae > Gentiana > Gentiana macrophylla. The sequence goes on from CM047805.1 coordinate 22,164,023, forward strand.
ATTTTTTTCCTTATAAAAAAGGCGTCCAAGATTTTCTTATATAATAATTTTGTCCTTTAGGACATATTTTCAAAACTTTTACAGAAAGGACAAAATTGTTATTAATTAAAGGGGAGGGGGGAGGGGGGAAGGGGGGGGGGGGGTGCTGGAATGCCTCCCAGAATATATATTAAAAAACACAATGCCTCCCAAAACTGCCAAAGCATGTCGAGCTAAAATGTGCGCAGGTACATTCCTCATACGCCGAATTAAAGTAAAGGAAACAGAACTGAAACTGTGTACCATGGACAAACACTCTTGGACTAGACATCCATGTGCCGTAAGATCTTCGACACGTTTACGGATCCTCGAGATACACGCCAAACAATCACTCTCTACATGTATTCGTTGAATCCCCAAATGGCGCGTTTCCTCCAAAGCCAAGGAAATAGCTTTTAGCTCCATATATTCCACCGAGCCCCCTGGATCGAAGTGATATGCAAAAGAATGAAGAACTGACGCATGAGAATCTCGGAAAATGACTCCTACCCCTACTCCCGCCTTAGTAACTGATGCATCAACATTGCCCTTTATAACACCTTCTACTGGATGCACCCACTTATCCACAAAGTGTGGGACGGAGGCCTGCGTCTGATAAGCTGCCAGAGCCTCTGCATACTCTGCCGATGCTGCCAGAGAGCGCGTACACACTGTGGAGATGTAGACAGCCTAATCATCAAACACCACAGAGCAACGTGTCTTCCAAATTCCCCACATGAGCCACACAAATCTTGCAGTGTCCCGAACACCCTGAACCTCTACTAATCGCAAAAAAGAAATCGGCAAAAGAGGCAGAACGAAGCCGCCCCAATATCCCATAGTATGGCGGCACTTGCCAAATTCTATCTGTCATCTCACACTCGAAAATCACATGACGTAAAGTTTCCAGACCCACCCCGCATGCCAGGCAACGGCCATCTCCCAATTGCCTCCTCTGTAATCCCTGGCCAACAACGAGACAATCATGCAAGCACCTCCACAAAAAAATGCTGAATATGTGGATGCACAGGAAGCTGCCAACAACTCCTCCGTTTCTTTCTCTCCCCGCCTGAAGAAGATGGCCCAGCCACAGAAGATGGTCGATAGAGTGATAAGGCCAGAAAGTACCCCGACCGAACTGTATAAACTCCCTCTCGATCATAATGCCAAATACGCCTATCTGGGTGCCCACCAGAGGCTATGATGGTCTCCAAAATGGCATCCGACTCCCATGGCCCAAATACCTGCTAAATCCGGTGCGCATCCCATACTCTGGAATTTGGAATAAATAAATCTGATACCTTTGAATCTGTTGAAAGCTCGTTCCCTGCAAAAGGGATGCGGAATGAAGGTTGCCGACTTGTCCAAGCATCATGAAACACATACACTGAGTCCCCATCCCCCACTCGCCATCTCATCCCATTGAACAACATGTCCCGGCCCTCCAGAAAACTACGCCTAAGAAAGGACGGCCGTGGCCCCAACCCAGCTGCAAGGATGGTACTATCCTCAAAGTACTTCGCGTGTAAAATTCGAGCCGCTAGCAAACCCGGACTGTTCAGAATCCTCCAAGACTGCTTCGCCAACAAAGCCAGGTCATTCCAAATCACGAAACCCCAATCCCCCCAGAATTTTTGGTAAACAACAGGCCTCTCAATTCTTCCAATGTATCTTGCGTTTATTGTCTGAATCTCCCCAAAAGAAACTCCGAATCGCTTTCTTAAGTTCCCGTATGAGAGTGATAGGAATCTTGAAACACTACATGATAAATGTAGGGATAGCCTGAAGTGCCGATTTGATGAATACCTCTTTCCTAGCCGGTGAGAGCATCTTGTCTTTCCAGCCAGCCACCTTTTTACGGATTTTGTCCCTCAAGAAAGTGAACACCTGACTTTTATTCCTCCTCACCACAAAGGGCATCCCTAAATACTTGCCTGAACCATCCCCTAAGGGAATCTGCAGCTCATCAGACACCGCCTCCCGCAACTCTACCGAGATTTTATCCGAAAAGTATAAGCTAGATTTATGAAAATTAATCACCTGACCAGAAAGAGCACCATACCTGTCAAATAGTTCTGCCAGTGTCTCCACAACCCCATCCAAAAGCTCAAAGAACAGCATACAATCATCAGCAAACAACAAATGAGAGATAGAGACCTCGGCCTCACGTCCAAATAGAATGCCCCGCAATGCACCTATTTGCACGTAGTCATTAAGCAACGCCGTGAAGCCCTCAGCACATATAATGAAAAGAAATGGCGACAATGGGTCCCCCTACCGAATGCCTCGGGTCGGCACTATTCTGTTTTTGGGCTTCCCATTAAGCAAGACACGGTATGAAATAGACGTCACGCAACACCACACAAAATCAATAAAAGGCAAGGGAAACCTCATATGCTCCATAACCCTTTAAAGGTACTTCCATTCTACTCTATCAAAGGCCTTAGCCAAGTCCAATTTCAAAGCAGCATGACTGTCACATCCCGGCAATCCCGTTTGTAGTGAGTGAAACGCTTCAAAAGCAATTATCGCATTATCCGTAATAAGACGGCCTGATATAAACACACTTTGATTCTCAGAAATCACATCACCAATCACCCCTTTAAGTCGATTAATTATCACCCGAGAAATGAGCTTATAGATCGAATTACAAAGAGCAATCGGCCGAAACTCCGTCATAACTGAGGGGGTGACGACTTTAGGGATCAACGAGATATAAGTTTCATTCAGCTTACCTGAGGGGACACCATTATTCAAAACATCTAACACCACATGCATAACATCCTCTCCCACTATACCCCAAAAATTCTTTAAAAATACCACATGCTTGCCGTCCGGCCCCGGCGACTTTCTCCCCGGCAGCAGCTTCAAAGCAGCACATACCTCATCCCTCGTGAAATGAGCCACCAAATGTTGCTGCTGCCCAATCTCAAGCTCTGTAAAATGTAAGCCCTCCAAATCAACATCAATCTCATTAGACGAGTAAATGGACTGAAAGTAATCCACAACCACACGTTCGATGTCCTCCGGTTCCTCACACACCACCCCTTGGGAGTTATATAACAAGTGAATAGTGTTCCGCTTCCTCCTCGCCGCTGCTTTATGATGAAAGTATCGAGTATTCCTGTCGGTCATAGCCAGCCACTCACTGCGACCCCGCTGCCGCCAATATTCCTCTTTCATAGTCTGCCACTGATCTATTTGTTGCATCCGAACCCGTTCCTGATGAACGGTATATCCCAGAGACTCCCGTAGCTTACGTAACTCCTTCTCCTTCTCCGCAATACGTATTACCAACTGCCCATGCCTATGAGAACTCCACTGCCGCAGTTCCTGATGAACCTGCGTTACCCGCCCGACAAAGGAGGACGGCCCCGTAACAACACCTCGCTGCCAAGAATTACGAAAACACTCCGCAAACTCCTCATCCCGAATCCAGAAAGGATCATATCGGGGAATTGGGCTCCACCTAATGCGACCCCTAACAAAAGGATTGACCGCTGAAACCAGAATGGGGACATGATCCGAACGAGAGCTAGATAAGTGATATACAGAGTGTCACGGAAAAATGGTATGCCATTCCAATTTAGCCACTCCCCTATCCAAACGAACCCGAGTCACCATAGCATCCGCGCGCTTAAACCACGTATATGAGGCCCCGACGTACCCCAAGTCAGATAAATCACAATCCGCTAATACCCACTGGAAAGCCGTAATCTGTGGATACGGCCTCAAGTGCGGGCCCTCCTGCTCCGTACGTAACAAAACTTCATTAAAGTCCCCAGCAACAATCCATGGAAGCGTCATCCGATCACGCAAATGCCGTATCAGATCCTAAGAATGCTCCCTCTCGCTCACCACCGGGTTTCCATAAAACCCTGTAAATCGCCAGACAGATCCAGAAGCACTACAAATAGTTGCGTCGATGTGGCCCGAATTATAAGTAGATACAGAAACATCCGTATCAGTGTTCCATAATAAAGCAAGCCCACCACTCGCCCACGTGCTACCCACAACAAGGGCACTACTATAACCCAATGAACAACGAACATATTCAAATCGATTTTCATTTAACTTTGATTCAGACAAAAATAAAAGAGACGGCAAATATCTATTTACAAGGGCCTTTAAAACATTGACTGCATGGGGTTGGCCGATCCCCCGGAAGTTCCAACATAAAATACTCATGGCGTCGGGTGGGCCTACTCCTCGGCAGACTCCACCAATGGCAAAGAATGTGAAACACAAGTCCTCTTAGTGTCAACCTCCCCATCTACACCAACATCAGCCTTCCATTTTTTGTCTAGCATTAGAAGAGCCCCCGAAGCGACCGATGCACCCCTAGCACGTGCTAATCGTTTATAAGTTGATACCCGTGTCCGGGCCTTGTAAACGCTCGAAAGTGTGGGCAAGTTCATCTCTGGTGCAAGAACAAAGGTTGGGGGCGTGAGCAAGCCATCAACCGAGCACCCAAAATCACCCATCTCCTCAGTTTCATGACTTTCTGCCGGAACCATGGTGCTATGGAGGCCATCAGCATCCCCAACCTCCTCGAAAACAATCCCCATCTCCACGTCGGAGTTGCCTCTACCAAGATCATGGCCAACAGCAGCTACGAAAGGGACAATTGCCCGAGATTCATCTTCTCCACCAGACCCCTCAGGTTGCCAAGCTCCCTGCATATTTTCACCTCCACCCTCATTGCCTCCTGCCATATTTTCAGCCCCAACTCCACCCCCCAAGACCTCAAGAAGCTGCGTACGATCGGTAAAATTCAACCAAGGCCCGTAAGGGAGCCGATTCTGTTGTTCTATCGTCAACTCACGGTTAAGCTTCGGACATGACCGAATGGTGTGGTTTAACAAGCCACAATTTTTGCAAAGATAGGGCAAACGTTCATAGAGAAGCATCCCTCGCACCACCTCCCCCCGATCATCCGACAGACAAACACATATACGTATAGGCTGATCAACATGAACTTCCACCCGGAACCGAAAACTACGAATACCTGTTCTTTGGACTAACCACAATTGACCCTCCGTACAGCCATCAAAAAAGGTCATAAGATGATTTCCAATCTCTTTCGTACAATATTGAAGTGGCAACCTCGTTACATTCACCCAAAAAAATTGCCGCCGGAAAAGATGATCCTTCGATTCCCAACCATCCGGCCATGGCTCCACTGCCAACAAATACCCATCGAAACTCCATGGACCAGCAGTCAAGGCAAATTCCTGATCCTCCCCATGATCAAACACACACTGGAAGATGTTTCTCCTCAGGCGGACCAACGTAAACGCGGAAGTCCTCCAAGAAAGAGACACGGCCGGCTTTAGGTTTAATTTGGACTGCAATGTCCCGGGAGGAGAACGACTTACAGAGAATACTTCGCACCTGGACATCCCGCGTAGGCCGGAGAGCCGTTGCCGGTAGAGGGCAGCGAGACGCCTCCCCCTCAGTTAGGGTAAGCGTGTGCAACAATTCCTCAGCAGCCTCTGCATCCATCGTCAAATTGAGGGGGTTAATTGCACTTCTGCCAAGGGATACGAGCAGGAGAAACGCCGGAAAGAAATCCTGGCCAAAAGAAAAGTCGGAAGCTTCAGCGAAGAAAAAAAACGTCAAAGATGGTAAAAACCTCTAGCAGAGGGCGCAAACTCAATGTGTCATAAAAATATTCTAAAATGTGTCATTTTTCCTAATTCTCTAAAAAAAATCAATAGATCAGATTCAATGTCTATTTATGGCTGTGTTTTATTACTATGAGATGTTATCAAAATTAGAACAATTTATAATTTTTTTTGTAAATTATTTTTCAAACATTAATAGGCGTTTACTACAAGTAGTTGTTAGAGCACTTGCATTAGAATCTGTAAAAGGTGGTAAATCTGTATATACAGCTCTAGATTCAACTAAAATGTGCTGCATCAGAATCTGTATACATGATCTCTATTCAACAGATTCTGGATAAAATTGGACATCATACTCTATATCTACCACAATCTGAATTTTTTTACAGATTCAAGTTTTTGCTATTTTCTAACATTATATATATATATATATATATATATATATATATATATATATATATATATATCGAGTCATAAAAAATGCTTTCTACAAATATTTCATTAATAAGATCTTCTATACATATTTTGAATATCCATACAAAGCAATTTTTATCACTATAATAATAGACAATAAATTATTTATATGTGTATTTGCTTTTGTAAATATATATGTCATAATTATTTTGGTTTACGATACTTTATTATTGTAGTACGGTAGAGATTCTGGTACATGTGAATATGTGTAGAGATTCTGTAAATGATGTTGGAGTCTGTAAAGTAGAGACTCTATTCAGAGACACTGATGCAAGTGCTCTTAGTACGTATTGTTTACCGTTTTTTATTTTACGGCGAATTTTTTACCGTATTTTTTAAGAAAATAAAATTAGTTTACGCATCCCTTTTTTAAAACGTATAATTCACGTTTTTAATTTTAAAACGTATGTAGAAGTCTTGATACATCAATCTCATCCCTATAAAGTCAAATAAATAAGAGAGGAAGACCTACACCAGATTATTTGTTGTTTATATATAGAAGTCTCGACAGGGCCGGACCTGACATTTTTTCGATTTAAGGCTAAATCCCCGAATTGAGCCTTTTATTTGAAGCTGTTTTTAAAAAAAAAAACATATTTATTGTTAGATATTTTTTCATAAATAAATATTTTGGTTATCGTTTGCATACGAGTTGCCGTAGGAATTAATGTTATCGCAACGAAACGGGGTTCGACCTGATATGTACTTCCCTAAACCAATGCATGCATCAGTTCATGAAGGGATATGCATTTTCGGATTTTCAGATACATGCATTTTCAAACTGATATGTACTTACCCTTTCGTGTAAGGGTTGCATGCTTTCATCCGGTGAACAGTGACAACCCTACCCTTTTGCGCAAGGAGTACCTCCATTCGTTTATGGGGTATTTGCAGCCTATAAAAGGCACAAGTATGCAGACGAAAATTCATAAGTTTGACAACATCATCAGAAAAACTTTGAGTGTCCTCCGGTTTGATTCAAACAAGTCATTGTTTGAATCAAACACCTCCATTGTATCCTGATAGAGATTTTCATTTGATCCCTTAGTGACAAATCGTGTGGGACGAAACATCTCCTAAAAGACAAAGTTATTAATGTGCCTTGGAATTTCTACTTCTCTGTCAAATCCTAAAAACTATATTTTTTCCAACACTTATCGCGTTTTTAACATCCATAAATACAAAATATTAATAAAACTTGTTTGTATGTCTAATTTTTTTTGGGCCAAGTAAATTTTTTATTAGGACCTTTTATCGATTGGAGTAAAAAAAAAATTGGGCCTTTATCAAAAAAAAAAAAACATATTATATTAGGTTGGATCGGATTGAATCTACACGGAATTATTTTTTTCTTTTAGCGAAACATGTACCGTTGGGCCATCCCAGCACCGTTGGGCTTAAGACGACCGTCTCTCCGGCCTCACATGAGGGCCGGCCCTGAGTCTCGATATATCAATCTGCTTCTTAAAGTAAAATAAATAGTTCTACGCCAGATTATTTATTCTTTATTTATGAAAGTTTTGATAATTCAATGTCCTTCTTAAAGCAAATAAATACTAATTGAAGAAGCCCTACACCAGATTATTTATTGTTTATTTATAGAAGTCTCGATACCTCAATGTCCTTCTTATACCGTAAAATAAATAGTTAAAGCATCCCTACACCAGATTATTTATTGTTCCTTTTTTTTTAAACCAAAATTTGCTCTGTTCCTTTTAAAAATTTACTCTTAAATTTTTTTATAGACACTTGTCAACAAAAATCATGCGTCCGCCTCTGACAACGTGAATTACATTCGGAGAGGCAACAACTTTTTTTAGCTAGTAGGTGGGCTGGCTGGTCGTCTCATCGCTTTACAAAGGAAAATTTAGCAATAGAAAAACAAGCTAAAAAAGAGCGACAATCATCCACAACGATGCCCTATGAAATAAGGAAATATAGTAGCACATTTACTAAAATCAATTGTTGTTAGTAAATGTTCTACTATATTTCCTTATATCATTAAAAGCCAAGTAAAGTGTTGGGTCTCTCTCCCTTCTTATAGGCCCATTCTTGATGGGGCATGATATAAGGAAATATAATAGAACATTTACTAACACCCAGGGGAGAATTTAATGATACGGGTCGTAAATTTGTCATATTTTATAATTACTAATCTTAATTTTATATATTATAGTTCAATGCGGGTCAATAGGATTCAATATATAAAAATAAGGGGTCGGTACACATATAAAATGTGTACCTAATAAAATTTCACTGTAATATTTTTTTAGTGGGTCGGGTGACCCAATTATCCCTATGTGTAGCCGCCCCTGCTAACCAATTGGTTTAGTACAACGGTAAACGTTTGATTCTGATACCCAAATTCTCGTCAGAATAGGGTTGTGGTCTCAAAATAAAGAGAATGGAAAAAGAAAAATAAAAAGGCGTCCAGCATTTAAAAAAAATTATTCTATTCCCTAATTGATGAAATATTTTTGTCTTTCTCCCCAATTCCCCCAAAAAAATATTTGGTTCTTTCTCTGAAAAAAAATTAATAATTCACGATGTTAGAAATCGTCATGGTTGTATTTGTGTGTATTTCGGGTAATTGGACCTCTGAACGATGATCCAAATTAGCTTTTTGAGTGGGCTTGCAAAACAAACAGAGTGTGAGGGGTCCTAGAGCTTGCCTCATGGGGGACACTCCGACGATCAAATAAGTATATTGATAGATAAATTTCTATAAGACAATGAACGAAATTTTTCAAGAGTATGCGTATGATAAGCGTATGTCAACTGTACCTTGTAAATGAGGATTGAGATCCTTTGTTTATAACATCTAGGCCCAAACCCATATAAGAGTAGGACCTCATTCCCAAAATCTAGGTTATGAGGTGAGGGAAGTTCATCTCTTAAAATGGTGAGTGATACAATAGCAAGTGTCTAATATGGGACAACTTTAACACGCCCTATCAAGTGTGGGCCTATGGCAATCTTAAGGCCAAACAAAGAGGCCCAACACTTGCACAATAAATGGGTGGCTCCGATACCATGTATAAAATATAGGCCCAAACCATATAAGAGTAGGAGCCTCTTCTCCAAAACCTAGGTTATGAGGTGAGGAAGTTTATATCTTAATATGGTGGGTAATACAATAGCAAGTGTCCAATGTGGAACAACTTTAACACTTTGTATGGTCATCCCTCGTAGGGGTGAGTTACTGCGCATTAAAGCCATGGGTATAGATGTTACCACACGTTTTTTTAATTGAGAAGCCTGTCATGGAGTACTTATAGCTCAGACTATAATGGAGCGGATATCTCAGAGTACGTCATCCTTGAGGCAGTTACAGTCGTTTTATAATGTGTGTGTGAAGTCTGGAACACTCGCTTTAATACTACTTAAATAGTATCATTAGGTGTAATGTGCGATAGAAAGGAGGTTAATTCGAAGATTACACAACTGAATTCCTTAGAATTACAGTACTGCAAATTTCCTATCATTATTACTACTTCCCGTCACTATTGTGACTTTCTCCTGTCATTATTGATGTTTGATCTTCTTCTTTGGTTTTCTTTCAATTCTTACTTATATTAGCTTTTATACATTCAATTTAGCCGAACATGGGGTGTAATCGAGCTGTGTCGAGTCGATACTCCTTAGGGCTCGAGCTCGACTCGACTAAAAAAATTCGGGATCGAAACTCGGCTTGAGCTCGATCGAGCCATAAAAAGGCAAGATCGAACTTGACTCGCTAAGTATTCGATATAGCTCGACTCGGCTCGTAAGCTCGATTATTTTCTTAGAATTCATTTAATTTTAATGAAATAACGCAAGATCGAGCTCGACTCATCTAATACGCGACTGGAATAAAAAAATTTGAATTATAAAAAATAATATTTTATAATAAATAATAAATTTAGTAAATTGAATTAATTAAATAATTATTTAATCAAGCTCGATAATCATGCGAACTACTCGTTTACTATATTTTAAAACTCGAGATCGGCTCGGTTAATTATTCGAGTAGCTCGACTCGAGCTCGAACTCGAAAAAAAACCAAATCGAGTCGAACTTTCTTACAAGTCGAGTACGTGTAGCTCACGAGTAGCCCAGCTCATTTACAACCATAAGTTGAACTTCATGATTGGATCATTTCTTCATGCTATCAGAGCAGGAGATAATGAAAGTGTCTTTCACACACACACACACACACACACACACACACACACACACACACACACACACACACACATATATATATATATATTGTGTAAGTGATCGATAGACTTCTTTGTTGGCATTGTGTACCCATTATATGTCTTCCTGTGCCATGTTGACCCATTCTTATTATAGACTCGTACTTAAAGGTCGAGACGTTAATTATGTACCTTCCCATCACTTAATCTTTTGGGAGATTCCCAATGATGATAACATGCTCATAACCCACAAGATCAAACATTTCTCTGATATCATATTGATTTATCATATCTTCCAAAAACTTAAGCTGATTGGAGGTATTTAATTAATATCTTAAATACTTCAACATAGTTTGTGGATTTGTACTCTTGGGCGGATCTTGCTAAGAAGACCCTAAATTTTAAAGGAAAAAATATAATTGTTTTAGTAATTGTAATTGTGTTTTAATTTTCTTTTTTTATTAATTAAATGTTATGGTCTATGAAGCACATACATAGACGACACACACGTCTCACGACACGACACGGACATGTCGACTTGTAAAATTAAAAAAAAAATTAAATACACGACACGTCAGCGACAGGGGTGGATCCACGTGACCCAAGGGGGGGGGGGTCACCACTCAAATTTTTTATAAAAAAAATTGCGAAACGACGTTGTTTTGGTAAAATTAAAAAAAAAAAAAAAAAAAAATCAATTTTTGACCTAATAACCCGCCCAACCCGGATTTATTAGGGTTACTATATTTTTGTGACGGGTGACCCCAATGAATTTTGACTCTGGATCCGCCACTGCAGCGACACGTGTTATATATGCTATTAAAAGAAATTTTACTTGGGTCTTGTGGATTAAAACAAATGTGATGGTGTTTCTTTGTAAGTCCTTGGACGAGGAGTCGGTGTTTGTTGAAATTCAAGTGTCCTGTTTTGCGTGGAAGATGCTCGAAGTTAAATTTGAAATATTGGAGTTCTTGGAAGAACAATCCCCTTATTGTTGCTGGTAATTGCTAACGAACTTTGTAGTCTTCTCTGATATGGTGTTTCCTTTTAATAAAATCCTAGCTGTTTAAAAATAAAATAAGAAATAAAAATTTGTCATTAGAACATTATTCCATTCCATAGATAACTTAAACACACAAAAACATGACAGTACAACAAAGTCATGAACCATTACGATTATAAGAAACGATGAAAACGGAAAATTGCAACTACGTACCACAACGGTTACAGCACAACTCGACTCAACGAGTGATGTAGGTTATTACCATCGACTAAACCAAACATAATCAATGGTGCAAAGTGTATGATATCAGTTGTTATACCACAACCTAATCACACAGTCCCAGCCATTGAATACAGTAGAAAATCAGAAATATATTGATCCATTAAACAAGTGCTGTGGATTAATCTTGTATAATGCATGGGACTCCTCCTTCATGCCCTACACAAAAACTGTGGACAAAACAGAAAAGAAAAAGAAAAAGAAAAAAAAAGAGAGAATTTACATGTTGAAACCACCGAGACATAACGAGTGACACGACATGCTTCTAAACGGGTAGAAGAAACCACCACGACGATATACGACCTATGCATCGATCATGATATCACTACAAGAAATTAGTTTTAAAGGGACGATGTTTAAAGGGACGACAACAGTCGTCTCTTTAAACATTATTTAAAGAGACGACATGTCGTCCCTTTAAATTGATACGGAGAATAGTCAAACATTTAGTGAATTTATTGGAGGGAAAACTTTAAAGGGACGACAATGTCGTCCCTTTAAATATTTGATTTTTCCCGCTTACTTTTGGGCTCATTTTTTTGGCGGGTAAATTATTTAAAGGGACGACAACCCAGTTTTTTGGGACGACATGTGCCAGCATGGAATCCACGTGGACTTTTCTATTTGAAGGGACGACATTGTCGTCCCTTTAAATGAAATTAAATTTCTTTTTAACACGTTATAATATTAAAAATTGTGTAGCTTTTTAATAAAAATATGAAATGTTTTTTTAAAGGGACGACAGTGTCGTCCCTTTAAATTAAATTTTATAAAAAATTCGTTTTTTGATAAAAATTAAGTTAAAAATTGAATTTTTATTTAAAGGGACGAAATTGTCGTCCCTTTAAATGAAATTTTATAAAAAAAAATCGTTTTTTGATAAAATTTTATAAAAAATTTGATTTTTCGTTCATAATGTATTTATAAGAATATTTTCTTCGATAACGATAATGAATAACTTATTCGCTCGATAACGAACCTTTAAATTAAAATTGATCGCTCGATAAAGAACCAAGAAATTCAAATCGATCAAACGAACCACAATTGTTAACTCATTCGCTCGATAACAATCGATTGAGCCATAGTAGATAGTACTATCACAATGATCGATAACGATCTAAGTCATCCGCTCGATAATGAACCCCGACATTCAAATCGAATCTAAGGTTCGTTATCAAGCGAATGAGTTAGATTGTTATCGTTATTTTTAGCGATCATTGTGAATGAGTATCTACTATGGCTCGATCGATCGTTATCGAGCGAATGAGTTAACATTTGAGGTTCATTAATGAACAATCCCGATATCCGAAATCGATTAAGTGATTTCAAACTCGAGGCATTTCCCTTATAGATCATTCCGATAGTACTATATCCTATATATCGTCAGTTCTTTATGGAGTGATTGATTTGAATCAAGGGGTCCGTTAATGACCGATTGATCTCAATCCGAGATCCAAATCGATTAAGCGATTTCAAACTCGAGGTCTTTCCCTTACACATCGTTCTGATAGTACTATATCCTATATATCGTTAGTTCGTTATCGATCGATTGATTTGAATCACGGGGTTCGTTAAGGACCGATTGATCTCAATCCCGAGATCCGAAATCGATTAAGTGATTTCAAACTCGAGGCCTTTCCCTTACAGATCATTCGATAAGACTATATCCTATATATCGCCGCTTTATATAGAAGCGATTGATTTGAATCACGGGTCCATTAATGACCGATTGATCTCAATCCCGAGATCGCCGATTCATTATCGAGCGCTTTGATTTGAATTTCGGGTTCGTTAACGATCGATTGATCTCAATCCGAGATCGAAATCGATTAGCGATTTCAAACCGATATCTTTCCTTAGTGATCATTCCGTTAGTATTATCTCGCTATAGATCATCGATTCGTTATCGAGAGGTTGATTTGAATCACGGGCTCATTAATTAGTTTTAAAACCCTAGCCTCGTTAATTACTTTAAGAACCCGAGGCTCGTTATTTAGTCGACATCGAATGAGTTACATCGTTATCGATCATTGTCTCGATGGATCGTTATCGGCGAAGGAGTTAAGAGTCGGGGATCGTTAGTAAGAGATCGATTTGAATCTCGTGGTTCAAGTATCGAGCGAATGAGTTAACCGTTGTGATAGTACTATCTACTATGGCTCGTTATTTAGTTTTAAAACCCGAGCCTCGTTATTTAGTTTTAAAACCCGAGCCTCGTTAATTACTTTAAGAACCTGAGGCTCGTTAATTATTTAAAACCCGAGCCTCGTTAATAAGTTTTAAAACCCGAGGCTCGTTATTTTGTTTTAAAACTCGAGACTCGTTAATTACTTTAAGAACCCGAGGATCGTTAATTAGTTTTAAAACCCGACCCTCGTTATGTAGTTTTAAAACTCGACCCTCGTTATTTAGTTTTAAAACCCGAGCCTCGTTAATTACTTTAAGAACCCGAGGCTCGTTAATTAGTTTTAAAACCCGAGCCTCGTTAATTACTTTAAGAACCCGAGGCTCGTTAATTAGTTTTAAAACCCGAGCCTCGTTATTTAGTTTTAAAACCCAAGGCTCGTTATTTAGCTTTAAAACCCGAGGCTCGTTATTTAACTTTAAAAACCGAGTCTCGTTATTTAGTTTTAAAAGTCGAGGCTCGTTATTTATATAATATGTAATTTATATAATTATATTGAGTATTAATTAAAAAAAATTAATAATTATTTAAAGAGACGACATTGTCGTCCCTTTAAACTCTAAACCTAAAATAAAACAGGATCGTCTTCTTCCTTTCGCATACTGAGCCCCCTTGCAATTAAACCCCGCCCCTTGCAAACCCGCCTCCTCTCTTTCTTCTCCTCCTCTCCTCCGCCACTAAGCCATCCGGACCACCACCTGCCTAACCTCCAGCTCATAGCACAACAACCGGGCCGGACCACCACCGCTTCAACCTCTTCTCGATTCCAGCCGCTCCAGCCGCTCCTCCCGCCCCTCTCCTCCTCAATTTCTCTATTGACTAAGAAAGCTCCTACTGATACTAGAGGTAAAGCTTCTGAACTCTATTGTTTCATTTTCCTTCATTTATTTTTCGGTTTGCACTGGGATGGAGCTTTGAATAGCTATGAAATGACTACTCTTTTTAGTTTAATTCCTTTGTTTGGTTTGATTGTTTTGAGGGTTGATTTATAGTGGAAGAGAATGAGGGAAATTTAACCTTGTTAATTAGTATTAAGAGAAAGAATTATAGTCCGTGTTTGCAGTTTTTTTCTGTGGTACTAATAAATAGAATCTTTCCATTGCTGTGTGAAAACGGAATTCTGCTTATGAAGCAATTTCGATCAGTTTCCCTTAAATGGTTTTCTTTTTGTGGAGATTTGTCTTGAGGTGTTCTTATTCATACAATGACTGCAGCTTTCTGTTTGATTATTTCCACGTCCAAATGTATGATGTCTTGCAAAATCTGGTTACAGGAGTTGGTTGTCCATTGGACTTTCATAAAAGACGATTACTTTGTGAAATTTCAATTTATATGTATGGTATAGTTTGGTGTAGTTGATAGTGTAGAGGCTTGATAATGGTAGGCTTTCATAGAAGGCTTGATAATGGTAGTGTATAAACCAGAGTTTGGGTTATAGTTTGTTGATTTTGGATTGAAATTGATTGTTATTTTAGGCTAGAAACCGGAGTTTGGGTTATAGTTTGTTGATTTTGGATTAAAATGCATTGTTATTTTAGGCTAGAAACCGGAGTTTGGGTTATTGTTTGTTGAAAGAGTCCTTGTGTAAATTTATATTTCATGATCCAAGTTATAGTATCACTTTTCTCATGTGTATCTTAGTATACTGTAGTTTTGTTTTGCTATGTTCCTCCCCTTTTTTCTTTTGAAGTGTGTATCTTCTTCCCCCTTTAAAGGTTCATTCACTTAGCTACATTCACTTCTTCTACATAATTTTACGAATGTTTTAGTAAATTTTTTGTATTCTCTCCAGGTTGTAGTATAAAAGGTGTTTTCAGCCATCCGTTTTGCGAAGAAGATAGTTGCTTCAGGTTAGTGTAGTTAGGGGTACTACTGCAAACCCCAATAGTTAGGGGATCTATTGCAAACCCCGTAGTTACGAGATCTACAGAAAATCTCGCTTTCCTTGCACATGTAGAATCTATGCAATACTACAGATCCTATACCTGATAATGAGTATGAGGATTTAATACCACCGCCTCCATCCCGAAAAAAGCGGGGTGAACGTGGACTGCAAAGGTGTGACACCCAAGCCCTCAAGAGAAAGTTAGGGGCTTGATTCCTCGATATGGGATCTAGATTTCCCAATGTTCAAAAGACATTGGGGAGATATGCCAAGGATTTTGAATCTGAGATGAGGAAAGTGGTGAGGTCTCATGTTCCTGTTACATCCCCAATCAAGCGAAAGGTGGAAAATCGGAATAAACAATTGATTTGGGAAGAACTTCGGTACTTATCTAATCAAATTGTTAACATTTTCAAATTGTAAGTTTCATTATATTAATTTAGAAACCAATCGTCTCATTTATTGTCTTTTCGTGCATCGCTCCAACCCTTGAGGACATTCACTACGATGCCGTGATGAAGAGCGCTAGTACTTTATTCGAAAAATGGAAGTGTAGACTAAGGCGTCTTTGTAGATAAACACAACATGAATGAGTTTCCAGTGGCCTTGTCCCCACCAAGGATGTGTTTTCACAGAAGATTGGGAAGTGTATCTCCGCCACCTTAATACTCTGCTTTCAAGGTAAAGTTTTTATTCCATTACATGTGTTACGTAGATTCGATTATTATTATTTGTTATTCTTGCTATTAATAATACAAAAGTACAATTTTTTTCCGAAAAAGATCCGATCAAAATAAAAAGAATCGCTCTGGAACTAAATACGTAGGCCGCCATGACTGAACGCCTATGGCCGTAGTTCGATGGGATAAGTTAAGAAGTGTAAGTATCTACAAATAAATCCGTATGACTTCCTTTTTTTAATTTTCATAACTAATACTTTTATTTTTTTTTCCAAGGGTAATGTGACTCTGAATGAAGATCCTATGGGCGCGATCCTATCCATGTATGGGCGAGCAAACATAAGAATGCTGACGGTTCATTTATCAACAATGAAGCGGAGGTCGCTTACGTAAGTGATATACATTGTATATATTTCAATTCAATACGGTCTCATATTCCTTATCCTAAGTGCCAATGATATATGTTGTGTTTAGAGGAGAGGTCGGAGGAGTGGCGTAATAGGATTGCACCATTTCGACCGTTGACTTTTCAAGATGAGGAGGCAATCTTTCAGGCGCCTTAGAACTAGGCGGGATTATTTGATTGGCCTTGGCCCTACGCAATCTTCGTCCATGTCCCATTCATCACAATCGTCCCATCTACAAAGATCAACTTCTTCCCAAAGAACAATTGCGGGATATCAAATATCTTAAAAAGTCTCATTCTAAGTTGGAGAAGAGAACCAAAAAGCAAGACAGTCTTATCAAATTGTTGGTGCAAAATCTTAAAACTCAACAACCGAATATCCAAATACGGATATTAGTTCATCCTCTTCCGATGATGATGAAGACGATTCAAGACGAGCACGATGACGATGATGATGAGTAGATACATTTATTACTTTAGGCAACAACTACAAACTTTTGGATACACTTAATACTTTTGGATACTTTTTACTTTCATACATTTTTTATGTAACATTTTTTTGTTTGAATCCCTTTTTTATTTTTGGTTTGAATCCCTTTTTATTTTGTTTTGCATTAATATTGATTGGATTGATTAATTTATTAGCATGGGAGGCCATGCGAAAAAAAAATGTTTTTAAAAATATTCAAAGGGACGACATTGTCGTCAGTCCCTAAAACACATATCGTCCCTTTTAATAAATTTTTAATCAGATCATTTCATTTAATTTTTATAAAAATAATTAAATAATATTTTAAGGGACGACATTGTCGTCCCTTTAATGTATTTTTAATCTGAATAATTTGATTTAATTTTTATATAAAAAATTAAAAATATTTTAAGGATTTACAAATGTCGTCCCAAAAACAAATTAAATAAATTCTTTCCCAGAATCATTTAAATTTATTTTAATAAAAAAAAATACATTGCTTTTAAGGGACGATAATGTCGTCCCAAAAGAGATTGTCATGTCACCAGTTGACTTTTCCTAAGAGATTCGTTCCACGTCATCATCACCTTTCAAGGGACGACAATGTCGTCCCTTAAAACACGCCACTTGTTTTTTGGGACGAAATTGAAGGGACGACTTTTTTGGGACGGCGTGTCGTCCCAAAAAATGTTTAAAGGGACGACAAGGACTTTAAAGGGACGACATTTTGTCGTCCCTTCAAACCCGTTTTCTTGTAGTTAGGGTATATATATATATATTAACTTACATCCTACTTTAGGATCAAAGCAAATATGTGGTTGAATGGAAAGACATTGACAATGAACAGTACTGCCGTCAGCAGCGGTTTTATCTTCACACAGTGCATTTCTTTCCTCTTGTGTATCTGCTGCACAAATGCTGACGGTGGCTCGACAAACATCTTCAGCAACTGTGGACTTCATAATAGCTGCTGCAAATATATAAACATGCATTAATTTATGAATGTTTTATAATTATGGATGCAACATTAATTACTATATATAATATAAACTTACCAGACATGACAAGAAAAATGCATATAATGAAGAAGAAGGTGAACCCAGCCATCATCATCATCCCTTTGAACAAAAAAAGGATAACAAGATTATTGGAAATGTTTGCGATTTTCAAACGATGATCGGAGGTCGATATATATAGAGATAGAGCTAGAGAGTGTGTGTGTGTGTGTGTGTGTGATGGATACAGCAAAATGCAAATTTTTTAAAGGGCGGTGTTAGTTTTTAAAACAGATATTTATTATTTGTTTATTTATAGAAGTCTCCATACATCATTAATTGTCCTTCTTAAAGTAGTAAAATAAATAGTTGAAGAAGCCCTACAACAGATTATTATTTGTTAATTTATAGAAGTCTGGATACATCAATGTCCTTCCTAAAGTAAATAAATAGTTGAAGAAGCCCTACACCAAATTTACCATTTTTATTTTCATTCTCTTCGTTTTGATGTCATTGCTATGAAGCACGGACACGGACACGGGAACGGCGCACGACACGACACGGACACGGCGACACAGTTACTTTCAGAATTTGAGGGCACGACACACGCCGTTTATTACGCTTTAATATATATATATATATATATATATATATATATATATATATATATATATATATATATATATATATATATATATATATATATATATATATATGATTTTGAAGGCCGCGTAGATTATTAATTAGGTCTTTCGTCTCCGGAAAAAAAAAAAAAAAAAAAAAAAAAAAAATCAGTCCCAGTCCCAGCGGGGCCGTGTCCCCAGCGTGTCGGGCCGTGTCCCACCGTGTGTCCTTGCGTGTCCCAGCGTGTCGGGCCGTGTCCTCTTGCGTGTCCCCAGCCAGTGTCCCAGCTGCGGTCGGGCCGTGTCGAATTCAAAATTTGAATTTAACATTATTTTAATCGAGCGACACGTTTCCGACACGTGTCGGGAGCGTGTCGGGCGCGTGTCGGGCCGAAAATGTGTCGGACACAGCGCACGGCGACCTAACTGAAGTGTCGGTGTTTCATAGTGTCATTGCATTGTTATTCATGTGATTCATTGTCGAAATTCACTGAACGAATTTCATCAATAAATTTTGATAGTGAATTTCGAATAACAGTACATTTCGATAGTGAATTTTAAAAAAATTAGGCCGGAATGTGATCACGATGGTCTCAAAATAAATAGCACGAAAAAAATAAAAAGGTGGATCAATTCCAGCAAGTAGTCTAGGCTCTCCTCTACAACTGGGGACTTCATGGATGAAAATACAAAAAACATTTATTATTGTTAAATATTTAGGATGCACTCATGACAAAATTAATGTCAATGCAACATGCGCTGAATTGTTTAACCTGATGGGAAGTTAAACATGCGCTGAATTATCATCTCTCTCAAAAGTTTAACCTGATAGGAAGTTAGATAATAGTAATTTAACATAGTATCAAAGTGAGGTTTCACAGGTCGGAACCTCTGTACAAACATTGTATTCCGTTGAAAATGAAAAGAAAAATTGTTTTCAAGTGTTGGCCTCTTTAAAAAAATATTATAGCATGTTGAAGGTATATACAATGTCAATATATAGCAGTCTCTTTACATTTCCCTTCAATTGGTTTTTTTTGGGTTCTAAAAGCTCTACGGTTTTTATTAGTGACACCATTTTCTTGATTATTTTTTTACTTCTGGCACCATACATATATTCTTGTTTTTTACTTCGGGCACCATACTAAGAACGTCAGTGTCACTAACGTTCCTTTTTGATATTAACGTCAGTGGACTGACGTTACTAAGTAATGACACTTTTATAACTATAATGTCGGTGCCACGGACTTTTGTCTTGAAAAATAACGTCATTGTCACTGACTGTAATTTTCAATTGCAACGTCAGTGGCATTGACATTATTTTCATGAAAAAAAATCGTGGTGCCGAAGTAATTTTTCAGTGCTTAAAATAAAAGGGTGTCGATAGTAATGGCCCAATAGGCCCATGAATTGAGGGCTAGAACAGTCAAATTTAGCGGTAATTATGGATATGCTTTAATTTGATTCCTCTCGAGTTTTGACATCATTAAAAACTACTTACGGAGTAGTTGAAGTTTATATTTTGAATCACTTGATTCGGATATCGGACTAATGAAAATTTAATGCTTAAAGTTGCAGGAGAAATGTAAGGGAAAGGAGTTGAAGGAGATTCAACTACTCAATCCCACATTGGAGAAATGTGAGCCTTTTGCTTTTATATTTAACGGCTTATTTGGCTCCTTTAGAACGTTCCCTAATAGACAATACTACTATATATAGTGAAAGAAAGAGGATGTAGATTACTTTTGGTTAACCACATACGCATAGTCGCCCGGCCAGCTTGGTTCGATCGAGTTTTTTTTTTTATTTTTTTATTTTTTATTTTTTTAATTAACATTAATTAAGGCGGTTTGGAATTTTCCGTTGACGCGTGTAAATAGACTTTTGAGAATGTGACATAATTAAGGTCGGTTAAGCCTAAATAAGCTCTGCTTACCACTATATAAAGTGCTTACCACTATATAAAGAACCCTTATGATTGTAAGTTTAGACATCAAATTTTCTCATCTTCTTCATTAAAAACATTCTGCACAAGTCATTCTTTAGTCGTTTCGAAGAGAAGACGGGCATCCGGATGTTCGCCGGAGCTCGAGTTTAATTTTGAAGAGTAGGTAAACTCGAGACGTGAAGCCGTTGTATCTTGGGAGACAGTCGTTGCAACTGTGGGCACGAGATCGGAGCAATCATGAGTCGTGTCGAAGAGAAGATGGGCATCCAGTAGTTCGCCGGAGCTTGAGTTTACTTTTGAAGTACAGCTAAACTCGAGACGTGAAGCCGTTGTATTTTGGGAGACGGTTGTTGCAAACGTGGGCACGAGATCGGAGCAATATTGTTTGAAGGAAATAGTGATTACACTCGCATCGGTTTTAAATCCTTTTCATTATTTTATACATGTACTTTATTTCTCTTCTAGATTACTTTCAGTTCAGATATGTACCGTAACGACTCTTGTTTTCTTGAAATTTATTGAATAAATAAAACGTCTGTTTTATTTTATTTTCTTTATTGTTTTTTTTATTATTCCGTAATTACTGTCGGTAATTACAAGATTGTTTCATAAATCACTCTACAATCTAATTATTTCAAGGCGCTAAGAAAATCCGTCGCCAAAACTATTTTTACATGTAGTACATCTTATAATGAAATGATGTTTACCCAGGCGGTTTTATAGTTAATTGCCGGCGGATATAACCACCACAAAAGTTCCTTGCGACCGAATAATCTGTAGGTAAATTAAAGGGCCTAAAAACTTTAGCGGGAGTGCAAACGCAGCTGATTTTAGCGGCGAATAAAAATGCCGCAAAAAGATTTGCGGCGGAGAGGCTTGGTATGCTGCTCTAAAGTCTCAATTCCCTTTCAATATTATAGGATGAAATCAATATCCTCACCAAGACAAAATCACATGAACCAAACCCTTAAAAACAATGACAATATACACCTTCATCCGTCATTAAAGCATTATTCTATATGTAACTAAGACACCCACCAAAACATCGAACGAGCAATAAACCATCTTGTTACACAGAGGTAACAGCAGCAAACCAACAAGTGGTAGTACAGTACAACAAAATCATGAACCCTTCTTGGATTTCTTCTTTCCAGGATTACCTGATCCTCTGCTAGCTCCACTGGCCACCAACCCAGCAGACTGATTGTCTGTACCAGAACAAAATGCCTTATGGCATAGCTCTCGAGCATGGAGTGATGATCTTACACTGACACTGAGTCATTTCCAACAATAAAGGACTGCACAAAGTTCTCATATGATGTAGGCAATGACACTAATAGGATAAGTGTTGCATCCTCATCTTCAATCTTCACATCAATATTCCTTAAGTCAAACAATATTGTGTTCAGCTGATCTAGATGATCCCTCAGCTGGGTGCCCTCATGCATCCTTAAACTGAACATACGTTGTTTCAATAACAACTTGTTCGTTAGAGACTTTGTCATGTACAAACTCTGAAGCTTGGACCACAGCTTCTCTGATGTGTCCTCTTCAGCAATCTCTGTGATAATATCATCTGACAAGCACAACATAAATGTTGAATGTGCTTTCTCCTCCAGACTGGCTCTCTTAGCAGCACTTCCTTCTGTTGATTTAGACAAGGGACCCTATAGTCCTTGTTGTTTCAACAAAGCACGCATCTTGATCTGCCACAGACTAAAACAATTTATTTCTGTAAACTTGTCAATCTTGACATTTAAAGAAGACATCTTTGCTCACCAGAAAAGCTTGTGTAGATCCCAAATCCTAGCATCAAATATGACTTTGGTGCCAATCTTCCTTGCTTCAAACAGATAAACAGATTTCTTGATGAACCTGTCTCTGATACCAGTTTTTTATTACGGATTGATAAAGAAGTGATGGTGATTATGAGTAAAGATAAATAATTAACAAGTAAACAAACGCAGAAACAAGAAGAACACATATTTAACATGGTTTCCGGCAATGTGCCGACTACTTCACGGATAAACGAGGATTATTTTATTATCACGAGAAAATTACAATTACAGATGGTATTTATAGCCTTGGGAATCAAACCCTAACCGACTAAACAGCCAACCTAGTAAATGACTGAAATACCCCAGAAGTAACCTTCACCCAAACGGAAAACAATGCAAACGTGTTCCCCAAGTTATGCTAAGAATTAACATCAAGAACTCCAAGCATCAAAGAGTTGATCACCCTCATTGATGACACAAATTAACACCAGGCTTCAAGAAAGATAATATATATATATATATATATATATATATATATATATATATGTTGTGAGTGTGTTTCCTCCAAAAGTGTTTCTCCCTAATTAAATAAATCCCTAAAAATAAAAGATAAAAACGAAAATATATATATTTGTAAAAATAATAAACACATTGATCCAAATCATCAACTAATTACGCTAAATGATTTCTCAAAAAAAATTACGCTAAATGGGTTTTAATTTAGGTAATATACTTTAACCAATCACTCAAATAAATGTGATGCTATTAATCATCGAACCTAATTCCAGAAAATAAAATAAACGTTAACATTCTATTCTAAAAAATCAATCAATCAATATTCATGCTAAATAAATAATCAATCATCAAGAACCTTGGTTTTTTTTTTACGGATAGTTGATTGATTATTGATTCAATAATCATTATTAATTAATTAAAATAGAAATATGAAAAAAACTTTAAAATATAAAAACAAAAATCATCAAAATCTTTGATTAATTATTGACCAATTAATAAATTAATCATTATCAATCAATTAAATGTTTTTTTTTTGTTTTGAGAGGAATCAATTAAAATTTTATAAAAATGAAAAACAATTGAACATACCTTGATTGTTTATTGATTATTAATTAAAAACAAAAAATTTTAACAATCAAAAATTCAAAATCCTTGATTATAAGTTTTTTCCGAAAAAGAGAAAAATCAATTAAAAATTCCTTGACTGATTATTTATTATTGATGATTTTTTAAAAACCGAAAATAATTAATAATACAAAAAAAATCAACTAAAAACCAAAAATAATTATTACTACGAAAATCAATTAAAAACCAAAAATATTAAACCAAACAAATACAGACTTAACTCTAAACGAATGCATACTTCACTCTCTCAATAACTTTTGAAAACCCAAAAACATAAGAACAATATGGTGAAAGATAAACCATCCACCAAAGGGAAAGGTAACACATTATATCTCATTTCGACCAAAATCCGTGATGTGAAATTAATTTTTTTTAAACTTTACAAAATAGGTAAGCACAAGATGAAATTTGCATGATACACAAGTGGAATAAAAAGTATATTATTATTTTTATTTTCATCTTTACTATTATCGCTTTCATTGGTATACTGTGAAGGTAAAGAAGACGATGTGCACAAAATATAAGTTAAAAGAAGAAAATATTCTCAACTGACCAACGATGAACGATGCAATAAGATTAAAGTGCCGTGGAAACTAAAAGAAAAGCTGAATTGATACTTCATCTAAATCGCAATGATATGTGAAGATTTCTTGTAAATATGGCTAAATCGTTTTAGTTCTTATATAAAGATACATACATATATAACACAAAGTAGAACATATAACATACTAATCACCTCATTTTTCCCAGCAAAACCACCAGAAATATTATTAAGTTTAATCAGAAGTACAAGCAGCAAGAACGCGTTCAGGGGGTGATGCACCCCAATCCACAAAACCTAGATAAGCTAAGCCCTCATGGGCAAAGAAATGATCTGGCCTATTACCAGAACGTTTAAAAGAAGTAAAATAAAGAGAATAAAAAAAACCTGCCAAGTGCAAGCAATCCTGAACCATACAACCAAGAGAGGTGTGATCATCAAATGGCGACTGAGGCGCTGAATGCATGAAAGTGAATCAAACTCCAAACAATTAGAATGATACTGCTACTCGCGGGCAAAGAGGAGACCCCTGTAAATAGCATTAAGCTCCGCATAATCAACATTAGAGCTTCTGTCTAACCTGCCCGAGCAAGCACGTAAAGATTTGACCATCTGACCCTGAATCACGGCCCCATAAGCACAAGCATCCACAAAAAGTGCCGCATCCACATTGATCTTTACGTGGATACTAACAGGCGGTTGCCACGTAGTGGGCCATGACTTTCTAACCGGCTCATGGAGGAGAGACCGTAATTGATCCATATACTCCCGAGCATCAGACTCCGCAGTCGTTACAATCCTGCCAACATCCACAACCTGACCACCAAACAGCCATGCACATCGTGCTTTCCAGACATACCACAGAGTAGTGACAAGACATGCAAGGCGAGGCTCATCGCATGCAGAAAGGAGGTACCCAAGTAACGATCGGAAATCCGTGCACCTTTGAAAGGTCCTCCTCAAGGGCTCTATCCCTACCCTATCCCACACAGCACGAGGAATAGCACAGTGAAGGAAAGCATGCCAAAGATCCTCTAAATTATGTCCACATAGATCACAAGAACCACTACCCATATCCCGCCTCCACAGCGACTCTCCAACCGATAAGAAATCATGCAGACTCCTCTACAGAAAGTGAGCAATATGTGGCCAAACCGGCAAAAGACCAAATCTGGCGCCAAACTGTATCCTTCTGACCAGCTTCCTAAGGCCGAGACTACAAAAGTAAACTATGGTGAAACTGAGTAGCCAACCTATACCCAGATTTCACCGTATAACATCCATGAGGATCATAATGCCACAAGATATCATCCGAATGTGACCCTGCTGGTAAAGGAATGATGAGTATAGCCTAGGCCTCATGCGGATAGAAAGAGCTTTGAACCAGGTCCCGATCCCAAGAACACAAGTTGGGGATAAAAGGTGATTGAACGTTCGCGTCCTAAGAAAGCATAGATGAACCTAACCGAAATGAGTATGGCAGAGGAAGCCATGCATCCGAATGTTAATCATAGCACCATCACATACCCGCCAATGCAAACCACGTACAATAAGATCCCAGCCGAGTAACATACTGCACCATAGAAAAGAAGGCCGAGTCCTTGAAGATGCATCTAACACATTGACTTGACTAAAGTATTTTGCCTGGAGAAACCGACTAACTATAGTGTACAGCATCACTTGAGTACCCGCCACACCTGCTTAGCTAGAAGCACGAGATTAAAACACTTAAGGTCTCGGAAGCCTAACCCTTCATATCTTTAGGCATAGTATACACCTCCCAAATGAATCTTACGCTTCTCATCTATACCTCCCTAGGAAAACCGCCTAATCATACATTCAGTCGTATCAATCAAGGCCTGAGGGATGAGGAAACACTACATCACATACGTAGGAATTGCATGCAACACACTTTTAATAAGAACCTCTCGAGATGCCGGCGACAGAAAATTTATGCTTCCGACCGCTAAGCTTTTTCCGTACTCGATCCTCGATATATTGAAACACCTGTCTCTTAGACCTCCCAAATGAAATAATCTCATTGCCTTTATAAACATCAATTTCATAAACAATCATGTATGTCAAGTCTATTATGTTATTTCACCAGTTTTAAAGAAGCTGCAGAGAAAAGAGGTTTATTTGAATTTGATCAGAGTATCTCGGAATGCCTAAATAAAGCTATTGTCATTTAAATGCCTAATGCATTAAGAAGATTGTTTGCATCTTTATTAGTATACTATCAACCAACAAACATTTGACAACTATGGGATACATATTGAAAACCAATGTCGGAAGATTTCATGCGAGATCGTACAAAGTTAGTCAAATCAATTATGGCCAAAACTTTAGAATCCATAAATTATTCTTTGGAAATCATGTGTACAGACTTGACATCTTATGACTTGCCAAGTATACAAAAAAACTTCAACAACATTGTAGAAAATATACTAAGAGTGATTCATGATGAATTGTCTGTAGAGATATCCCAAGAAGATTACATTCTAGAAGAAATTCTTAATCTTTAACAACAAAGTATATTCCAAAGTTTTTACTATTAAGTTTATAATGGCCACAAGCTAAGTTTGTTATTGATGGGCATGGTGGCACAGAGAACACATATATATGGTTCGGCTAGCAAATCTAAGAATGAGACAATCGACAGGTATAGCAACGGCCACATCAGGAGTTGCACTTGGAATTATGCCCAGAGGCCGAACCTCTCATTCACGTTTAAAAATTTCAATCAGTGTGCATCTCAAATACACAATGGAAATGCATAATTACTATGAAAAGCAAGTCTAATCATATAGGATGAAGCACCAATGGCAAAGAAATGGGCAATTAAGGCACTTGACAGAAGCTTAAAGAACATCATAAGAAATTCTAATGCATTTGGAAGAAATATGGTTGTATTTGGAAGTGATTTTAGACAATTGCTTCATGTTCTAAATGAGATACTACAAACAATATAGGCAAGCTTGGTGAAGTTGGCCATTAATAGAAAAAATATATCTTTCTAGAACTATGAGAGCACGAGGAGATCTACACTTCAGTCAATATTCATTAAGGGTGGGTTGTAGAGATGAACCAACAAACACTAAACGAGACGTAGTGTTACCTAATGAAATGATCATTGAATATGATGAAAATGAAGATGAGGTTTCTGAAAGTCAATTAATCAGTTCTATCTTTCAATCATCAACCTTTCCAGGGGATGGATATTCTTTCAACAACTTTGATAAGGTTATTGATGATACTAATGATTATTATCAAGAAAAATTTCTCAACACTTTGACACCAAATGAATTGCCTCATCACAAATTAGTGTTGAAAATGTATTCACCGATAATGTTGTTAAGGAACTTAGTCTAGCAGGAGGATTAGGCAATGGTACAAGGATGATATGTAAATGTTATGTAAATGGTTCAAATGAAACGATTCATGATGAAATCAAAGTTGGGCAACATTTTGGGAAACAAGTTTTAATCTCACATGTTCCATTCTCATCGGTAGAAAATGAAGGATACCCATTTCATTTTACAAGAAAGCAGTATCCTGTATGTCTTTGCTTTGCAATGAGGATCAATAAAGCACAAAGACAAACAAAACCATCTGAAAGAGTTTATTTGCCTCGACCGGTGTTCTCTCACAGACAACTATATGTTGCACTTTCAAGGGGAACTTCAATATTAACAACTAAGGCGTTGATCAAACCCAAAGATCAACTAGAAAACACCCACATATATACAAAAAAAGATATAGTTTACAAACAAGTTCAATATTCTGGTACGTAAATATTATACTCCCTTCTTTTTTTATCTGTCGCATAGAGAAAATTCACACAACTTAAGAAAGTAATTAATATGTCTGAATTTGAGTATACAGTAACTTAAATGTCCTTCTCTTTTTTGCTTTTAAATATTATCTACACATTAATTGTATTATTACCCCTTCCACTTCTGAAAAAAAAAAAAAATTCCCCATCTCCAGAAAAATTTACGTGGACTGCATAGTACTATCTCCGTCCCACAAAAAATGTCCAATTTTTGTGGTGCACACATATTGAGAAAACAATTAATGTGTTGTATTTTAAATACTAATGGACACATATACCCCTACTTTATAATAAAAGCTTGTTTTGGAATATGAAAAGTGTATACAAACATTAAATGGTGATAGGGGTATGTTCGGAAATAATGCATTAAATGATGCATTGATATTCTAAATGGACATTTTTTATGGGAAAATTCATCTTCAAAAGATGGACAATTTTTGTGGGACGGAGGTAGCAGTATTTGATAGTTTGACTACTAATTCCCACACATTGGGAAGTTATATTTCTTATACATTTGTTGTGTTTACGGGAAATATAAACACTTGATAAAACTAAAGAAGGGTAAAAATGGAAAATAATAATAAACGATGTGTTGGTACAGTATAATAATGACATATAAATAAAACAAAGCAAATTCTAAATAGTGACAGTTAAAAAAACAGAGGGGGTATTCCTTATTATAATTAGGGGCCAGAGGCCAGAAGGACAAAAAAAGATACAAAATGGGAAAAAATGCCAAGAAAAAAAAATAATGGTTGTGAAGGACAAAAATGCGCATGTTACTACATGTGTTACTACATTTGGTTGTAGCAACATGTAGTAACACATATAGAAACATGCGTGTTTTTGTCCTTCTCGACCACTATCTTTTTTTCTTGTCCTTTTTCCTCATTTTAGATCAAAAACAGTCATTTACAACCTTTAACCTTTATAATTATTCCTTTATTTTCGTTAAAAAATTCATACTTATTCTTATGAGTTTTTATATATAAAAAGACGACACTTTTAATGAAGAATGAAAGCACACAAAGTTTTTACAGTTATTAATGACCCAATTTATGCTACGGAAGCGGATGACACATGAAGAATGAGTGAACACAATATCGACCACTGCATTATTATGCATTTAGTTGCAAAGTAGAATTTTATATTTCTATAAATCGCTATTGTTTTATGTTATATATATTCGACTTCTTACACTTTTATGTTTGTCTTGAAATCCATAATAGTATCTGATGATGTCTGAAATCTTCAATGATGAAATTGGATCGTTATACGGGTATTTAGGTTTCGTAAGGATAATCCAATTACTTGACTGATGGATTTTGTGATGAATTATAGCTGAGACAGTGTAATTGACTGCATACGTACCCAGAGGATTTAGGATCAAGGTATTAATATAGAGTTCTAAATTTTTGAGCAGTGATTAGGGACATGATTGAAATCATAGGACGCTTTACAGTTTGTGCCGTAATGGAGTGGGAATAGTGGAGGCATTATTATGGCAGATATAGTATGCTAATTGACCTGACCGGTCATCTTAGAAACCTGAAGTCAACGATGATGATCTGCCCCGAGCTGAGAGTTTAAGACCGAGGTGATCATGTATCATATCGCTAGAACGAGAGTTGGAAGACACTTCATATCAGGCTGAGACATCCTCATCAAAGTTATTTATAGTATGAGGCCTTAAATTAGGCTAATATTTTGTGGCCTATATGGTAAAATGGTCTGATATAGCCCATTAGGTGGCACGTGTGTGGCATCGGGTCATACTCACGTCAAAAGCCCTATAGACCTAAGCTAGAACAGAGGTCATATGTTAGGTCTGATTGGAGATGATGTGGCATTTCTTAAGAAACGGGATCCCAGAGGTCTCTTACATGAATACGTTTTTCAGTTGCCCTTTGAAATTCAAATTTCCATCAACAAAGTAATTCACTTCTTCTTCTGAAACCGAAATCCTCCCTGAAATCTTAACGGCTTCTATTGACTATTAAGGTACCTAAATTCTAGAATTTTTGGGTCCATCTGAAAGTACTCAACCCGCTCAAAAGAAATGTAAAAACTCATCTAAGGCTTGTGCTGGTACTTCATGGTGTGGAGGATATTCAATATTCGATCATCCTTTACCGTCGATGCTGCCATGGAGGAGATTTTCCGGACTTATGATATCGACCTGAAATATTCAGTATCGCCTCCTATCATCTGATGAGAGGCCCAATAAACCTCATGAAGGTTTTATGACCGATTACAAAGAACAATTGGTGGGAGGTCTCCAATTGCCTTTGAATCCAGCCCTCATACGTGTCCGGTGCGAAGGTTTTTTCAATATCCATTCTTTTATGCTTCAACTTGTTTATATTATGTTGTAACAATAGACATGTTTATAAAGTTATGTTGTTTAGATTCTGTTTGTATTAATATCTATTCCACAATTGAATTTACAATTGAAACAATCAACACATACAATGTTATCATTGTACACTATACTATTATTTTATGAGTAAAACACGTACTTAATAATGTATAACGTTAAATTACATTGTTAAATTTCATATAAGTATATCAATTTAACCAACAGCAACACGTGTTAAATTAACAATATATACATTGTTAAATTTCATATATATATATATATATATAGCTAAAGATTTGAGATCGTTTCCTTACCTGGGAAAGAAAACATCTGCAAATCGCAATCTGTGAACATGAAACGAAAAGGGAATTATTTGATTGCTATCTGGCTCCAGCTCCAGATAAAGAGTCAAAAGATCTATGTTGTTTGCCCCGCGCTGATATAAGGAAATATAGTAGCATCTTTACTAAAACCAATTGGTTTTAGTACAACGGTAAGCGCTTGATTCTTAACATGGTATCAGAGCAGGTGATCCTGAGTTCAAGCCCCGCTTCCAACACAGACAAAAAAAATCCAAGTGTTGGGCCCCACTCTCTTCTTATAGGCCCACATTTCCCAAACAAAAAAAAAAACAAGTCAAGTGTTGGGCCTCTCCCCCTTCTTATAGGCCCACACTTGAGGGGGCGTGATATAAGGAAATATAGTAGCACCTTTACTAATACCAATTGGTTTTAGTACAACGGTAAGCGCTTGATTCTTAACACGCGCAAACAAAACCTTTTCACTCTTGTAAAGTTCAATACAGTAAACCGATCTGCCAATCAATAGAAAGGCGTAGAATAAATCTCCTTATGTTTGATAAGCAAGAAGGTCATATATATATATATATATATATATATATATATATATATATATATATATATATATATATATATATATATATAACAATAGAAAACTAGGCGAAATATTCAAGGACAATTTTTATTATTATTATAATTTACTTTTTTCCTGATATGTGGATTGAGTTGCAGGAAGAGCATATATGCCTTCTAAGAAGAATGGATGTTATATTACAAGTGATGAAATTACAAAATTCCTTTTACTAATAAGGTTTATGTAATTAATTAATTAAACTCCTTTACTAAATTAATTAACTAATTAATCTTTTATTTATAAAAAAGTTGCTGACTAATTTGTTAGCCAATATATGTGTGTAGGTGGTGGAAGAAACAATCAGATTGGCCAAGTTTCGTACTGCCTGAAAATATGTCAATTTCAAAGGTTAATTAAAAATTCAATCTTTTTTAATTCGAGGCGATGATAAGAATCGAACCCTGATTCGATACAGCAAGTGCATAGCATCTGATTCCTGAAAATTCAGTCTCTATGAATGTGTCTGGACCAATGATTTATGAATCGTACCCATCATATTAAGAAATGAATTTCCCTCATCTCATAGCGTATGTTTTGAGGTTAATGTCCTTCATTTTTTTTTAACAACAATATTTAATTAGGTGGCTTATCTATCAAGATGATAGACAGTAAAAGAGTTAAAGGGATCAAATTGAAATTAAAACAACCAATCAAAAGTCCTAACAAAACGCCTACCGGTCTAGTTTGTGCTATCTAAAGGATGCTCTTTCCATTTGTTTCAATTTAGAGTAAGACAATCACATCTAACATTAATCCATGAGAAGCTAAGCGTTTGAATTTCTCCAAAACTGTCGTCCTCTGTTGTAAACTTGGAGTTGAAGATCAAATTATTCCTACACCTTCAAAGGCTCCGACATGTAATTTTCTTTGTTGCATCCCAAAGCTTGGAGAGCTTGCTTTGTCTCACATGTGAAGATGTGAAAAGTTGGAAAGATCGCCAATCCAAAGGATTGTCATAATGAAAACGCCACCAAGTCGAAAGTTTATCCCAAATCTTAGAAGCAACGAACATAGAAGAAACAAATTAGCTTCATCCTCCGGAACCAAGTTGCGAGATGGGCATAAGAGGCTGGTGAGGTTGATGCCTATTTTTGAAAGATTGAGAAGGGTAGGTAACCTACAGTGAGTAGCCTTCCAAAAAAAAATATTCACTTTGGAAGGCACCAAATTATTCTAATGAAAAGAAGAGATGTATGCTGTCAAAGAAGATCCATCATTGTCAATCAATATACGTTTCAATCCGGCAACCGAGAATATTCCACAGGAATTGAGACTCCAGAGAGGCATGTCATGTTGATGTGTAACGAAAGGAGGGTCTGAAAGTGTGACAAAGAAGTCTACAAGTTCGCCTAATTCTCTACCCCTAATCTCCCTCCTCCAATCCTCCTCCATTAATCCTTCATCTTATATGTTGTCGAGCGTACATTTGTACATCCTGTTAAAGTATGAGGTCATGTAGCCTAGGTTTTGAGGTTTAGTTGTTCATATGATATGTTGTTGGTCCTATATTTTTACATTTAGCTTAGGTTTCGAGGTTAAGGCCCTTCGTCTTGTATGTCTTTGGGCTTACATTCTTTTGGCTTATCAAAGTATGAGGTCATTTGCACAAGGTGCATCGGAGTGGTGAGCTAAACTATAACATGGCATGGAGACCAGTGTTCGAATCTTTTTAAAAAAAGTATGAGGTCATTTAGCCTAGGTTTGAGGCTGAGCTTTTCGTATGATATGTTTTTGGTCCTTTATTTTTACATTAATTAACCTAGGTTGTGAGGTTAAGGCTTTCATCTTATATGTTGTTGGTCCAATTTTGACATCCTATTAGAGTATGAGGTCATTTAGCCCAGGTTTTGAGGTTGAGCCTTTCATCAGATATGTTGTTTGGCCTATACTTTTACGTTTAGCATATGTTTTGAGGTTGAGGCTTTCATCTTATATGTTGTTGGATATATTTTGACATCCTATCAGAGTATGAGGTCATTTAGCCTAGGTTTTGACGTTCAACCTTTCATCTAATATGTTGTTTGGCCTATATTTTTACAATTAGCCTAAGTATTGAGGTTGATGCTTTCATCTTATATTTTGTTGGGCCTATAATTTTACATCCTATCTGTAGAGGCGCCCCTTGGGGGGGGCAAGGGGGCCATGGCCCAGAGCCCCCAAAATCTACGAATTTAAGGGCCCCGCGAAATTTTGATTTAATAGTATATATATTGTATTTTTAAACATGAATAAGGTATTTCCCTAATGTTGAGCACTACGGTATAATTTGACAAGTGATTAGGGTTTGATTCTTGCTAGAGGCAAAAAAAAAAAAAAAAAAATTTGTTACTGTTTGTTTCAGAAGGGCCTAAAATAATATTTGGCCCCTAGCCTAAATTTGGATAGGGACGCCCCTACCTATCTGAGCATGGGATCATTTATATTGTGCAAGTGTTGAGCCTCAAGTCACAGTTTCAAACATATTTGTCAGCACTGTCTTCCCAATGCTTTCCATTCTCTGTCAGCATCGTCTTTTCATTTATATTGTTCAAGTGTTGAGTCTCAGGTCATTGCCTTTCAATATATATTATACAAGTGTGAATCTCTTTATAGGCACCTACAGTGCCCATTATATGATCATTTTTTGTCATGTTAGCCGAATTAACCTTGTTTACAGGCCACACCGAGGAGGCTTATAGTGCCCTTTATGTATCTTTGCGTGCCGTTTTGGTCAAGCAGTTATAAGTCACATTTGAGGAGACGTGTTGAAGTATTTATATGAATTTTGTAGGCTATGTAATTCCCAAAGGATGGAAAGTCATTTCTTGGATTCGATATCTTCATACAAATCCAGAACATTTGGATGATCCTATGACTTTCAACCCGATAGATGGATTAATGTAAGGAAAAAAAATTAAATATAAACATTATACCTAATTACTATTTTTTTTTTGAGGGGATAATTACTATTAATTAATTGTCGCATTTTCTCATTGCCAATTACAATTTCAGGGAGAAGCAAAGCTTGGAACATACCTACCATTTGGAGGTGAAACAAGAATTTGTGCTGGTAATATGGTTGCAAGATTGCAGGTTGCTATTTTCATTCACCATCTTGTTACTACCTGGAAAAATATTAATCAAAATTATATATATATATATATATATATATATATATATATATATATATATAGGGTTGGGTTCCCTACATACCATACTATCCATACATACCTACATACACTGCATCTCGATCACTATTTTAGTGCACTGTTATTGTTTGAGTGCACCTAGTTATTGTATAAAACTGTTATTGTTTATTATATAAAATCATTAGGAAACTATGTGCACTCAAACAATAATTAGCAAGTGCACTAAAATAGTGATCGATGCACTATTTTAGTAGTAAGTACGGTAAGTATGGATCAATAGGTATGTATATGAACCCATTTCTATATATATATATATATATATATATATATATTCAGATGGGAACTAGTGAATCCCAAAGCAGAGATAATTTACATACCTCATCGAAGGCCGTTGATGGGGTGGAGATCAATATATGAAAGATATGAATAGGGAAAGATAAAATAAATACTGCTATTTTACTGGCAATGTTGAAGAAGGATGTTTTGAAATCAAATCTCATGTTATTTGTATCTTTTTATTTTTATTTTTATTTTTACCAGAAACGAAAGATTTTTCATTAGAAACTAAAAAACAAATTACAACCGGACCAACGCCAGAAAATAGATGAACAATTTCTGGATCACCACCAGCCTAGAGCTGGACCAACCAAAGAAACGAAAAGAAAAAGGAATGGAGACCATATCCACCAAATTGTACCTGGCCAAAGAGGATTTGAATTGATAAGTTAATAAAATAGTCAATCTTGACCGTAGCATATAGTGACTTAAACAAATCTACAAAATTAAACAACAATCCGGAAAACCCAGCTATTACCGACCCGATCCGTAACACATACAAACAGATAATACACCAAACAACAAGAAGAACAATGGTAAAAAGCCTTCAATAAAGAAGACATGCAGAGCTCCGAGACTGCTGCCGCTCATCAGAAAAGCTAAAATTTTTCTGCCGCCTCCATCGTTAATCAAGAACCAAGGCCAAGAGATGAAGAACCCAGAATCCGGCGACGAGGGCTCAGCAAACTGATCCTGAAAATAAAAAGCCCCAAGCTTTCCTCCATGGGCATGCAAAGAAATCCACCGAACGAAGCCGATCTCGATTTTCACCAGCCACAAAACCAACATAATAGCACAATCCCGGCTAAATTACAATTTTGGTCCTCTAACTAGACACGTTTTTCGATTTTGGTCCTGGTTTTTCTCCAGCGACAATTTTAGTCCTGTAAGTGGTCTTTTTTTTTGCAAAAATAGTCCTGAACGACGGAAAGACCACTTACAGGACTAAAATTGTCGCCAGAAAAGACCAATTTTAGTCCTGTAAGTGGTCTTTCCGGCGTTCAGTACTATTTTTGCAAATAAAAGACCACTTACAGGACTAAAATTGTCGCCGGAGAAAAACCAGGACCAAAATCAAAAAGTGTCCAGTTAGAGGACAAAAATTATAATTTAGCCGTCGAAATCCCTGACCACCGACTGGCAATTCAACAAAAAATCGCCACCGGAAAAAGATCCTCCCCTACCAAAACACTGTCTATCCATAACATAATTGAGAGGTAGCCATCTTCCGGCAGAGGACACCGACAAACCGGTTGGAGTGGCTATGGGAACGACTCTAGATCTGGAAAAAGAGTGGAGGAAAGCGGATAGCAAAAGAAAAAAAAATAAAGCAATAGAAACGAAAAAAAGAAGCGAAAAAGAAAGCCGGCACCGGTACCTTTCGGCGGCTGCCGCCGGAAAAGACAGGCACAAGAGAAAGTGGGTGTCACATGTTGAAACCTCCCTACAAACATTGCATTCTGTTTTTCCCAAAAAAAACATTGCATTCTGCTGAAAATGAAAAAAAAAAAATTGTTTTTAAAGTGTTGGGCCTCTCTCAAGAATATTATAGGGGCGCGTTGAAAAACGTATATAAAATGTGAATATATAGCAGTCTCATTACCTTTCCCTTCATTTGGTTTATTTCCTTAAAGTAAAGTATGTAGTTGAACATGAAAACATTTTGGAGAAATGTAAACAGTCTCTTTACATTTCCCTTCATTTGTGTTGGAAAAATGGCCTAATAGGCCCATGAATTAAGGGCTAGAACAGCCAAATTTAACGCTAATTTTGGATACGCTCTAATTTGATTCCACTGGAGTTTCTGACAACATTAAAAACTACTTACGGAGTAGTTGATGCTTGGATTTTGAATCGTTTGATTCGGATATCGGATTAATGAAAATTTAATGCCTAAAGTTGGATGAGAAATGCCTAAAGAGATTCAACTCCTCAATCCCACGTTGAAGAAATGTGAGACTTTTGCTTTTATATTTAAGGGCTTATTTGGCTCCATTGGAATATGCCATAATAAACAAGACTACTATAGTGAAGGACAGAGGATCTATATGGCTTTTGGTTCACCACATATGCATGGTCGTCCTGCCAGTATTGGTTTGATCGAGTTTTTTTTTCTTCTTATTTTTAATTAACAGTAATTAAGGTGGTTTGGGATTTTCTGACGACGTGTGTAAATAGACTTTTGAGAATGTGACAAAATTAAGGTCGGCTAAGCCTAAATAAGCTCATCCTTCTTACCATTATTTAAAGAACCCCTAAGGTTAAAAGTTAAGACATCGAATTTTCTCAAATTCTTCATTAAAAACATTCTGCCTATGTCGTTCTTTAGTCGTGTGGAAGAGAAGACTGGCATCCAGTTGTTCGCCGGAGCTCGAGTTTAATGTTTAAGTGCAGCTAAACTCAAGACGTGAAACCGTTGTATTTTAGGAGACAGCTGCTGCAACTATGGGCACAAGATCGGAGCAATATTGTTTGAAGTAAATAGTAATTACACTCGCATCGGTTTGATTTCTTTTTTGTTATTTTATACATGTACTTTATTTCTCTTCTAGATCAGTTTCGGTTCAGATATGTACCGTAACAGCTCTTGTTTTCTTGAAATTTATTGAATAAATAAATTGTCACTTTTATTTTATTTTAGTTATTGTTTTTTTATCATACCGTAATTAATGTCGGTAATTACAGGATTGTTCCATAAATCACTCTACAATATAATTAGGGGGGTTCTAAAGGCACCCCCCAATTTACTACTGGCACCCCCCTTACTCCCGGCACCACAAAAATTATTTCGGCACCCGATGATTTTTTATAAAGGGAACGTCAGTCACACTGATGTTCCTTGTGGAACACCAACGTCGCACCGACGTTGGTGTTCCACAAGAACATCGATGTGGATCGACGCTCCCTATAAAAGTGTTAAATCTTAGAATGTCAATCCACGACTTTTCACTGGTGTTCCGAGTGGCACACCAACGTCAGTGACACTGACGTTGGTGTGCCACAACGAACATCAGTGTGACTGACTTTTTTTCATCCGAAAAAATAATCAAAAAATGGGTTCCGAAAGTAAATTGAGGGGTGCCTTTAGAACCCGCCTATAAATATTTCACGGCGCAAAGAAAATCCGTCGCCAAAACTATTTTTACATGTAGTATCTCTTATAATGAAATGATGTTTTTCCATGCGGGTTTATAGTTAAATGCCGGCGGATAAAACCACCACAAAAGTTCCTTGCGACCGAAAATCCGCAGGTAAATTAAAGGGCCTAAAAGCTTAGCGGCGAACGCAGCTGATTTTAGCGGCGAATAAAACCGCCGCAAAAAAAGCTTTAGTGGCAAATATATAGGCTTGTTATATATGGCGCCCTATAGTCTTCATTTCCTTTCAAAATTATATGATGAAATCAATATCCTCAGACAAAATCACATGAAATTAGTCAGTTAAAAAACAATACAATACAGCAACTCCGTCTGTCATTAAAACATTATTCAATACATAACTAAAACACACCAAAACACAGAGGTAATAGCAAACAAACAAGTGGTAGTATAGTACTACAAAATCGTGAACCATTACTTGAGGTATACACCTGGGAAGTCCACCATTGGGTGTAAGTAGGTATACAAAGTCAAATACCATGCTGATGGCTCTATAGAAAGGTATAAAGCAAGGCTAGTAGATAAAGGCTACACACAGACCTATGGAATTGATTACCAGGAGACTTTATCTCAAGTGGCAAAAGTTAAAACTATCAGGACACTACTAACATTGGCAGCTTCTCAAAACTGGCACATCCATCAAATGGATGTTAATAATGCTTTTCTCCAGGGTGAGTTAGATGATGAGGTTTATATGGATTTGCCCCTAGGTTTTCAGACAGATAAACCAAATCAAGTATGTAGGCTAAACAAGTCTATGTATGGATTGAAGCAGGCTAGTAGGCAATGGAACTACAAACTGACTGAAGCATTGACAGAAATTAGTTTTATTCAATTAGCACATGATCATAGCATGTTCACAAGGGGTACAGGTCAAGACTTTATAGCACTACATGTGTATGTGGATGATATAATAGCAGCTAGCTCATCCATGTCTCCTATTGATGAAGTTAAACAAGTGCTACATAAGAAATTCCAAATCAAGGACAATGGAAATCTCAGATATTTTCTGGGAGTTGAAGTTTCCAGGTCTGACATGGGTATTTACATCAATCAGAGGAAATACACACTGAATTTACTAGAGGAATATGGCTTTCTAGAAGCCAAACCTGTCCGCACACCAATGAATTCCAAACAAAAACTCACCATTGGAGATTCTGAACCTTTATCATACAATAGTCTCTATAGAACCATTGTTGGCAAATTGATCTACCTATCTTTTACTAGGCCTGACATAGCATATGTTGTACAACAGCTCAGTCAGTTCTTATCTCATCCAACAGTAAACCACATGCAAGCAGCACACAGAGTTTTGAGATATTTAAAGAGCATCCTGGACAAGGCATACTTTTTGAAGCTAATAATGATTTGAATCTCAAAGGCTACACAGACTCAGATTGGGTCGGATGTGAGGATTCTAGGAAATCCATTTCAGGGTACATTATGTTTCTTGGCACAACACCAATCTCATGGAAATCCAAAAAGCAAAGTACAATAGCTAAGAGTTCATCTAAGGCAGAATATAGAGCCATGGCTAATGCTACCTGTGAGCTACAATGATTGGTTTACATCATGAAGGATCTGCATATACCTATTTCACTGCCTTTTTTTACTTTTTTGTGATAATGCTAGTGCAATTCACATAGCCAAAAATCCAATATTTCATGAGAGAACCAACCTTATTGAGCTTGATTGTCATATCACAAGGGCTAAGGTACAGTCAGGTTTCTTGAAACTAATGCCTGTCAGAACTAAAAACCAACTAGATGATATCCTAACCAAACCACTGGATGCTCCTTTATTCAACTATTTCTTGTCACAACTGGGAGTCTATTCTGTGTTTACACCACCCAAGAGTTGAACACACTGCATCTGTACTAAAGTTGAAGATGGTCAAGTGCAAGCTTCAATGACTGTTCAGCTTGAGGGGATATTGGAAAACCCACACTGCATATGTACTAAAGTTGAAGGTGATCAAGTGCACTCTTATTGGCATTTCATTGAACACCTAAGTTGATAGTCTGTTAGTAAGTAGTTATGGTAGTTAGTAGCGTTTACCAATCTAGTTACACTCCTATATAAGTATTATGGAGTCCTGAGAGAGTGATTATCAGATTGAAAACATATACGAACCAAAAATGCTATTGTAATTCTATTCTTCAGAATTCTGTCACTGTTCTTATGCTAATGTCACTGTTTTATAATTCTGTGTTTGTTTCTCTTCTAAATTCATCAACATTTGTTCGTTGAATTCCACACACCGAACCTTTGGCATGATTGTTGAAATAGTGTCCTAAACCCAATCGGGTTGGACCGGATCCGACCGGGTCGGATCATTTCTACTATTTCTTTATGTTTATACATATGATTAAATGGCTTTTCAGTTATTATATATTTGTTCGTTTAACGGACCAATTACAATATTGTTATATGATAACGTCCTTAGTGTCAAACTGTGAAAGAGAAACCATGATAGTGATTATGGTTGTTGAGATCTCAACTCACTTTATAAGGTTTGATACTTAAATGTCTCTAGTCGTATGTTCTATCAAACGGGACATTGATAGTACGATTAGACTAGCACATATTAGATGTCTTCTATCTTATTGAAGATAGGGATAGATCTCATCTATCAAAGTGTAGAGACACTTGGACTGTACGTGGAAGTGTATTAGAGAATGCGTACGTTAGACTGACCCACTTACTTTATTAAGTATCGCACTATGTGGCGGTTGTGTAATTATCCGAAACCGGAGTCTTCATGGCATCACGGTGTGGATTGTCATTCTTTGACACTATTAAGGTTTCCTCTAGCCATGGGGCGATCATGCGGTAGTGATTGGGTATGATACTGAAGCATGCGTAGGAGTCATGTTGGTCGTCCGGAAATCGCTTATCCTATTATTAGGAGTAAATATCCGAAAGGGCCTTCTTATAAGGATTGTCTTACTCTCGTGAATCTTTACAAAGTGGAAGTAAATGAGTTACTTCGAGAAAGCATGATATCCAGATTATAGGATATGGTCGTTCATGCTTGACACTCGACGTATGACCGTATGGATATTATTACAGCGATAGGATTCTATTTACACGGTAACCGTTTCAGATGAAAGGTAGTAGTCATTGCATTTGACTCTTCCGATGATTGGGGGTCACAGTGTGTTGCTAGACACTATTCCGAGATCGTTAGGTATGAAAGGCAATTTCATAATTTGCACTTTGTGCCTACGGCCAACATATTCGAAAGTCTATCGGGTTACACACATAAGAACATCTAGCCAGATTAAAATGCGGTTATAGTGATAACCAAATAAGAAAAGTTTTATCTCGACTATAAAGTGTTATAGTGATTAAATTAATATGGTGGTATTTATTATAAATAAATAATACATGATATTAATTATGTTGATTAATTAAATATACATATTATATATATGTATGTGTCGAATATATATATATATATATATATATATATATATATATATATATATGATTTACATGTATTTTGCAAATTAATTAATCATAGTATTATATTAATTAAGAATATTCCGGATGCCAAAATATTGGCATAAGGGGGCACAACTTATTGTGTATAAGATACACTTGGATTGTGCAATTTAATTAATGAGATTACCATATATTAATATTAGATATTAATTGATTTAGAAAAATAGATTTATGGTAATAAGATAAAGATAGTCAATATTAGATATTGACAATATCTTGGAAATATTTAATACAAGATATTAAATTAAAAGAGATAAATCAATCAAGGAGATTTTCCTTATTTTATTAGGAAAATATTTTCTTTCTCCCCAATCTACTAGGAAGCTTCTCCTAATCAGTTTTGGGGCTACTAGGGGCGCCACATCTCTCTATATAAGAGAGGGATTGACTAGCTCTTTTATACATCACAATTAGAAGAGTTCTAATTTACTAGAAAATTGAGAGCTTGCTAGAGAGATTTTGAGAGAGAGAAAAGGTCGGTCTAGTAACCGAGTTTTTCTGGTAGCAATCCATGATAGGATTCCGGCAGGCTATTCATGTGGATCACGTGTAGAGGCCGAACGCTTGGGCGGATTCGTGCAGAAACTACAACCGTAGATAAAGCGTCGATCCAATTGGATCAACCAATGTATTCTCTTGTCTATTTCTTTTATGCTTGTTGCTTAAACGAATTCGATCTTGGGTAAAAAGGAAATAATTTTTTGAATTCTGCTGTGTTCCCGCGTAGATTTCCTAACTGTGGTAGTAGAGCGAGCTTCGAGCTTAAGCAATAAGCATGTCAATTTGCGTAGTTGATTTTATCGTTTAGATCACGTAATTAAAAGATGAAAGATTTTTTATTCACAAAATGATACACGAAAAGAAAAAAAAACGAGATCGGGTGGTGCTCGGCCGACAGGCGGCGGCACCACCACCTGCGGCTGGTCGGCGGCGGTGGCAGGGCAACCTGCTGCCTGCGTAGGTTGACTGGTCAAAGGTGGTCGATCTCCAATTTTTGTTTTGTGTATTTGTAATTCAATATGGTTCATAGTTGTGAT
Organism: Gentiana macrophylla; assembly: GCA_026214975.1. Classification (NCBI taxonomy): domain Eukaryota; kingdom Viridiplantae; phylum Streptophyta; class Magnoliopsida; order Gentianales; family Gentianaceae; genus Gentiana; species Gentiana macrophylla. The sequence continues at coordinate 22,206,548 of CM047805.1, forward strand.
TGATATCTCCGTTCTTCAAAATTTTGATTTTGGAAAAGGTGGATCAAATAAGTTCCAAACTTGGTTGTCTTTCATGGATTCCATTTCAGAATTCATGGCCTCTAGCCATTTCTCTTTGTCATGCCTTAATAACACCTCCTCATAAGTTCCCTTTTGAATAAGAAACAAAAGGAGAGAAACTAAAAGAGACCTAATTTTAATTTTGATTTAAATTTGGAATAGTTCTAATTGATTAAAATTAAAATTGAAATCATTTAAAATTAACCGTTAATTTTATTTCGATTAAAATCATTTAATTAATTAATAGTTAATTAGTTAATTATTGGATAAAATATTTAATTGATTAAACGTTAAACGTTAATCGATTAATTAAGACGCAAGTTGGTAATTTTAGTATTTATCTTTTTTATAAGATTTTAATGTATGGATTAGATATGTTAGATATAATGTGATTATTTGGACCCCGATTGATCATTGACTCGACCGATAGGATATATGTGAATGACTTATTCTTCTGTTGGTTTTAAAATTGTCCTAGGCCGTTATGAAGAACGTGACCTAGTTTATTTTATGCATTATCCCATTCTCGTTAGCTCCCTCCCGTGTGCGACAGGTGTATAAATTTATTAGATAGATTTTATGTAACAAGATTGGAGCAGAAGATGGAGACCAAAGAAAGACGAATAAAGACCACGTTCGAGATGGCGCATTAATGATCCTATTGGCGGTTGCAGCTACCCTTAGATTGTGACCCGTGGTTTCGTCAGTTTGTATTCGAAACCGCACATAGGTAAAGTCCATGATCATACCAGTTACTTTACGTATTCATTTATTTTGTGCTTGTATTTATTTTATGTGATACGATAGATGCATGACTAGGCACGATCTAGATAAATATGTAGGATATATGTCTATAGAGATAGATATAGTTGATGAGACTGTAATTAAAATTAATTAAGTGAATTAATTTGTAAAATACTTCCACAACAAAAATCAAGTCGAAATACCGTCTCCCAATATTATAATGACGGTGATGAGCCCTTGTTCGGATCCAACTGATCGGCCCTCGTCGGGAGTTGACCTACCTTGGGTATATCGTTATTATTGAGATATGATAGCATGAGATCTCGTGAATATTGGGTTATGACTTGACTAGATGATTGCGGTGATTGGCCCTCGTCGGGATCGTCTTATTTTAGAGACAAGGGGTTGGCTACCGCATAGAGACGTGTCGTGTCAAAGAGTTGACTAGTCAACCACCAAGATTCACATAGAGATGAGATTGATAAAATGTTACCTACCTTCGAATTATTCCGGTTGATCGGCCCTCATCGGGAATCGGGGTAACTAGATGAGATCTTGGCCACTAAAGAATATTTAAAAATTCTTGAAAGTCAATTGGGATTAGTTGACTAGTGGAAGCAAAATAATAAACCAAAAGACCATTTTTGATTTTGCATATATAAACAACAACACTCTTTTATCTTGAATTTTCTGTTGTAGTTTCTAGCAAACTTATATTTCTTTGTTTTTATCCTCGATTAGTAAAAACAAATTATGACTATTACCTTTTGAGAAACGTTTTTAAGTATGGTTAAGTAAATTTTAATCCTTTTAAAATAAGCAATGGCACAAGCAACCTCGTTATAGTAGTTAGAGACAAGGAGACTACATATTTGATGGAGTACTCCAAGACTTTAATTATTAATGAAAAACGGAAGCACATGATTAAATCACTTGAAATAATTAAGTTTCAACGAATTAATCATATATTGGATACTATCCAATATGATCATTCTGTCATTCGATGACAATTAATTCAAACGTTGGATAAGAACGACCACATCGAATTTTGGAAAGGTTGTTTTCAAAATTGTAAGATTTAAGTATCGACTTATTTATTTAATCATTGCTTGAAGGTTAATTAAATAATTCATGTTTTGAATATGATTCAAAAGGCTAAATAAATTATCTAATAAACTTTAAATTTTCTTTACGAAAGGAAATTAAAGACATAGCTCTTGTGATTTTTCATAAGTCTTATGAAGACTACTTTAAGAAATATTCACGAGTGCTTAGAGGATTAAAAAGGAAAGTTAGGGCATATGCTTAAAATAAGAGATCTTATCGAAGTCTCTATTCTAGGCAAGAGTGTTGAGATAAATCTATCTAAGTTTAGGTCAACTCTAGATATATGATATCTTGTGAGTGAGACTAAATTAGAAAGATTAAATACGGAATACACCAAGATACGAAAAGTGAAGCAAACGTTGCGACATTTTCTGTTTTGTATTCTGAGTCTAGTAAACCGACAAAGGAACTAAATAAATGTTATTGTGTTCCGGTTCTTATGAAGAACACGAGCTCAGTTGTTGTTAGGATTTAGTTGACATCTTCAATCGTAAGGAAAAAATGTTATTCCGATAAAGTTGAACGGTCAATGAATCTAACATACTAGATTGATGTCACTATATAGTTGATATAGGTGATAAATCTCAACCAAATGTTTGAATGGCTGTTATCCTTGATATTTGTGGTTGTTCTAGATGTCGCTCTCTGGAAGAGAAACGTGCAATCAAATGTCATTCTGATGATGTATGAACCATGTGATTATGAATCCTATGGGTAATACGTATCTTATCTAAAGATGACTAAAATACCCTTTTATGAAAAGGTTATAAATTCTAGAAAAATTGTCTGGAGCCTAAACATACCGATGTTTGTTGGCTTGTGACAATTAATGCCACAAAAAAATTGTTTATTAATGTCTATGATTATTTTTAGAAATAGTTGAATGTACTCAGTGAAGTACGACAACTCGGAAAGCCTGAAAAGTTTGAGCTAGTACGAATATGATATTGATGAGCTACTTAGGAATTAATCTTCAATTGGATTGAAGTGATTAGTACCTGAAGGGTGTTTCAGAAGCTGTCTGAAATAGAATCAAATTCTCCCTTAGAGGATACCATTTTTGGGATACGCAATTAGATTGTGTTTCTAAAATAGAAACAACACTTTATACAATAAAGGTATGACGTAAGCCTTGCAAAGTATCCCTTAACTGTTTTGGGATAGTGCCCTTATACAATACATATACCTAGCCAAATTCCAAAGAATAAATGTTGAATAAAATTCCATATCAGATATGGGATCGATGACATCAAATCCGTCTTAACTGATGATTTAGGGTTGTCGTGCTTCTAGCAAGCAGGCAATGTTTGGAGGGCTTGGAGCTTAGTATGACATGTGCAACTCTGTGAAATATCTTAGCAAGTACGCTAAATATTATTTACTTGTCCGCGGAGCAAAAGGTGTTTGTCTCCAAACATGCTGTCTTCTAAAGGAAGTGTTTCTTCCAAAAGAAACAGTGGGAGTAATTTGAGATCTCAAAAGAGTTTGATAACCACAAAGAGATATTCAACTATTGGAACATGAGCAGGCACCGTATAGAGATAAGGTGCAGGACACTACTTAGTGCACACAAGTATTCTACGAGTCTACAGATGACCACATGCCTGATAGGGCTATTGGTATGTTCATCTTGAAGAATGAAGATCTTACGACATATGTAGGAATGCTTGAAAGGCAAGATTATGAGATATGGATGGAGCCATAATATCTGAAAACAGATTCCATGTGTGATAAACGGGTTATAAACCTAGTCTGTCTTACCCAAAGAAAATGTTCCTAAAAGGTGTAGCATGTCTTTATGAAAGACTGACATGGATGGTAGCACGGTTACCGTGAGGCTAAGTTGATAGGCTGAAGGCTACGGGGTGTAAACCTTGTAAGTGCCTTTGTGCTACCAGCTATGCTTAAGTCTATTCAGATAGTGCTTATTATAGCACGTATCATGGCTATATGATAGTGTTGAAAATGTTGGGTCAATGGCTTGATGTTCATAAACAATAACGAGATATAATCTTGTGAGATCCATTTATGGACTCAAACAAGTTCCTCTATATAAGTTCCTTGCATAGATAAATCAAAAGAGTTTGATTTCATCAAGGAGAAAGATATGCCCAATGTGCAAAAGGGTTGGTGTGAGTGTTACAGTTTTAAAGCAAGGTATTGGATATTCTTCTCGGAATAAACACCTCATGTCACAGTCAATTAATGTTTGGTAGTTCAAGGTCTTTATGAAAGCTCTTGGAATGGTAGTTCTTATTTTGGAAATAAGAATCTATAGTGATAGATATAGATACTGCTTAGTTATCACAGTTCACTCGAATAGATGGGATACTAAAAGAGTTTAGCATCGATCATTGTAGGAGATACTGCTAGCCTGTATTTTCGGGATCTATCTATGACAGGACGTCAGTCCTGAAGATAAGGTGAAAGATGATACTTATGGAAGGTTCATTTGCAGCTGCAATAGGATCCATCATAAGTGTTGTGAGTTAGACCAGATGTTCATACTTCATGAAGAGTCATGAGCAGGTATGAAAGTAATTTTGGTAAATGTTGAGAATATCCTTGAAAGTGTTAAGGGTGGGTTCTTAGTTTATTGAAACTTCAGCACACTCTCCATCAATATTCTCTGGCCATCGACAGCTCCCCTGCCGCCTCCTCTTGTGATGCTTGCTTAAGTCATAAGAGTCATCGTCTTTCATTTTCTGCTTCTACTTTAAAGTCTTCCCGCCCTTTAGAAATAATATTTTCTGTATGGACATCACCAGTTTATTCCGTGGATGATTTTAAGTACTATATTATTTTCATGGATCATTTTACTCGATACATTTGGTTTTACCTTCTAAAACACAAATTTGATGTCGCCTCTATATTTCACATTTTTAAATCGTTGGTTGAAAAAGCTTTTGATAGTCCTATTAAAATCTTGTATACTGATAATGGTACTGAATATATCGCGCTACGTGATTTTTACCTGAGTAGGGCATTGCGCATCACACCTCCCCACCTCACACCCCACATCATAATGGTATTTCTGAACGTCGACATTTGCACATCGTTGAGACTGGCCTCACCTTACTTAATCATGCTAGTATGGCTACCTCTTACTGGTCATATGCGTTTGCTTCTTCTATCTATCTTATTAATCGTATGCCTACCCATGTACTCTCTATGTCTTCACCTTACGAAGCTCTATTTCATCAGGCCCCAAACTACTCCAAACTACTTGTGTTTGGCTGCCTGTGCTACCCCTGGCTGCGTCACTACAACCAACACAAACTTGACCCTTCATCTGCACCTTGCCTCTTCCTTGGGTATTCCCTTACTCAAAGTGCCTACATTTGCCTCCATCTAGAAACTGGGCGTATCTATGTCTCTCGTGATGTCAAGTTTGTCGAAACCATTTTTCCCTCCTCTACTTCATCCTCGACTGATTATGCTCCAGACCCTTGGCTTCATACTCTCATCTCCACTTCCATTGTTCCCCTCTCGGCTCCCTCTCTCCCCCACGACCCAGCTCCTTCTCCGACACCAACTCCCTCGGTCCCCCTCCCCTACGTCCTCTGATTCTCATGAGTTTGTATCCTCCTCCTCGCCACCTTCCTCGGCTTCTCCACCTTCCCCCCACCCACCCACCCACCCTATGGTCACTTGTGCTAAAAATCACATCTTCAAGCCTCACCAAATCCTTAAGCTTAACTCCCAGCTGGAATCAAAATTTTCTGATACCGAGCCTTCCACTTATAAATAGGCTCTTCAGTCCGCTCATTGGCGGGCCGCCATGTTGGAAGAATTTAATGCTTTGATTACTAACGGTATGTGGTCTTTAGTTCCTTGTCTTATGCATGTCAATCTCGTGGATAGAAAATGGGTTTTTCACATCAAACATAAAGTTAATGGCTCGGTTGATAGGTACAAAGCTCATTTAGTGGCTAAGGGCTTTACTCAGCGCCCTGGTGTGGACTACTTTGAAACTTTCAGTCCTGTTGTCAAACCTACCACTATCCGGCTTGTTTTGTCCTTTGCAGTTTCTTTTGGTTGGTCTCTTCGGCAACTAGACGTAAATAATGCTTTCTTACAGGGTACTCTTTCCGAACAGGTCTTTATGGCTCAACCTCCAGGCTTTGTGGATCCTGATCATCCAGATTATGTTTGCAAACTGCACAAGGAGATATATGGTCTTAAGCAAGCACCTTGTGCGTGGTACCATGAATTGAAACAATTTCTTCTCACTATTGGCTTTTCCAATTCTGCGGCTGACTCATTTCTATTTATTAGCACTACCTCGTCCATCACCCTTATTGTGCAACTGTATGTTGACGACATTGTTGTTACTGGTAATACTTCGACTGTTGTTTCTGCTTTTGTTACTCAGTTGGGTTCTTGGTTCTCTATCAAGGACTTGGGTTCGCTTTCTTATTTCTTGGGCGTTGAGGTTGAAACTACACCCTCTGGTCTTCTCCTTCATCAACACAAGTATGTTCTTGACTTACTTCGCTAGTTTAATATGGTTGAGGCTAAGGCTGTCACTACACCGCTTCCTACAGGTGTTCATGACCTTATGATTCAGCATGCTGCCCCGCATGATGATCCACTGCTTATCGCTAACTCCTTGGAAGCCTTCAGTACCGCCTGTTTACTCGACCTGATCTCTCTTTTACGGTAAACTATCTCAGTTCATGCATGCTCCTACGATTAATCATTGGGCCCTTGGAAAGCGTCTTCTCGGTATCTTGCTGGTTCCCCTCGTCGTGGCTTACCCATTTATCGCTCTTCCCCATTGATTCTTCATGCGTTTTCGGATGCTGACTGAGGAGGTAATAAGGATGATTACTCATCCACCAGTGGCTATCTGCTCTTCCTTGGACGAAAATCTTATCTCCTGGAGTTCGGAAAAGCAACGTATTGTTGCTCGTTCATCTACGGAAGCTGAATATCGATCAATTGCCGCCACTGTTGTTGAACTGAATTGGGTCACTTATCTGTTGCAATCGCTTGGATATTCGTCCTCACAGACTCCGGTTATTTTATTTTTTTTGACAATATTGGCGTAATGCAGCTCAGTGCTAATCCTGTTTTTCACTCTCGAATGAAGCATGTTGCGATCGATTATCACTTTATTCGTGATCAAGTTCAACAAGCGTTTTACGTGTTACCCATGTCTCTAGCCCTGATCAGCTCGCCGATGCTCTTACCATGCCCTTATCTCGCCAGCCGTTTCATCATTTATGCATCAAGCTTGGCCTAATCTCCGACCGTCCAGCTTGATGGGGCATGTTAGTGTATTTACGCAATTAATATTATTGTATTTATATTCATGGTATATATTCCTGTTTATTCCCCATTTGTTGTAGAATATTATGTACACACTCTAGAGTATTCTACTAGGCTCTCCTTTGTACTATATAACGTATCCATTGCATTAAATATATACAAAATACATTAATCAATTGTAAAAGATACAGGCATAACGAAAATACACAATCAATTGACACAACAATAATCTACATCATTGATTACTATATTATGGCATCCATATTGATTGATCTAGGTCCCACAATAATCAATACTGTAGATTATTGTTATATCAATTGGTTTGGATTTCGTTTATTTTTCAACATTATTCCTAAAGAAAAGAAAAGACAGAGAAGAGTTTTTACTTGAGATACACAAAACAAGGTATTTCGAGGATCTATATTATGCATTTGGAGTAGATTATATAATAAATTATATAATCATGTTGCTATTTTATTTTACATTTATCTATCGGCGTACATAACACGGGTTTTAGACTAATATATTTTTTTTTAGAAACAACAGATTTTATTAATTAACGTCCGCAAAATACGCGGCTAAAACATCTCCAGGAGGCAAACTGCCCTAGGAAGTCACATCGAGTAAAGACAAAGCATAACGTGCAAGCAGGGACGGACCTAGAAGGTGGCATGGGTGGGCGCAGCCCACCCGGTGTTTATTTTCGGTACACTAAAAACCTTATATAATTCAGTCAAACATAGTTAGTTTTCTTAGTTCAGCCCATCCAACCATACGAATATAGACTGTTAGCCCACCTGACCACAAATTCCTGGTTCCGTCCCTGCGTGCAAGAAGGTGCGCAGGTACATTGCCTGCACGACGAACAAAAGAGAAAGAAACGGAATCAAAACTAGGGAGTAGAGCTAAGCAATCTCTAAGAAGATAGCCTTGAGCGGTAATGTCCTTCACAGGCTGTCGAAGCCGTTGCACACTAGCCAGACAGTCGCTTTCCACCCTCACCCGCCGCAAATGCAGCCATTGCGCATCTTCCAGTGCCAAATAAATGCCAAGAAGCTCCATATAATCTGGCCGACCGCCCCCATCAAAAGGATAGCCCAAGGTATGCAAGATTGACCCTGCATAATCGCGAATAACAAGCCCTATCCCTGGTCGATCCTCTCTCACCGCAACATCCACGTTACACTTTACTACTCCTGTGCCGGACGGGCCCAAGAATCTGCCAAATGCTGGATAAATAAGATGTATAAGACGTATATATTATTAAGGCGTATTTATCTGCCAAGACTAATATTTTATTAAGACGTATTTATTTTTCTTTTACCTAAAAAATTTAATTGAAGAGGCGTATTGATAAAAAATTAAAAATAATAATAATAATAAAAAATCAAGAGACTCTTCTCAAAAAAAATAAAAAAAATCAAGAGACGTAATTTTTTTTTTTTTTTTTTGGTTTTGTTAAGAGAGACGTAATTCTACTCCTTAGAAATGGAATGAATTCCTTATATTAGTCGTAATTTTTCAGGCATTAAACCCAAATCAATGATGAGGCCCAATTCCGATATCAGCAAAGGAATGGTGAGTCACCGCCGCCGCCATCTTCCTGAAGAAATAATCGAGGACATTCTTGTTAAGTTACCCGTGAAATCAATCATCCGTTTCAAAACCGTAAGGAAATCATGGTTGGATCTCATAACTAGTGATCGTTTCGTATTCAAACATCTTATCAAAAGCCAGGAGGAGAGTTTTCTTGCTATGTGTTTCAGAGGCCCTGATGGATTATCACCGGATCCTTTAGACGTATATCGATATGATGATCATCATCATCATAAAGTAAAATCTGAATCCGATTCCGCCACCGCCGATTATACTACATTGCCTGTATTTCATTTTGAGCTCCCGCATTCCGACCCCAGCAACCGCTTTTTAGTGCATCTGGTAGGTAATTGCTATGGCATACTGTGCTTGGAATATCATTATAATATTTTGTTGGTTAATCCGTCTTTGGGAGAGGTGAAAAACATCCCGACCCCGACCCCGCCATCTAAGGAATTGGATGGAGATCAGTATTGGTGCAAATTGGTTGGATTTGGATTTGATAATATGACCATGGATTTTAAGGTTGTTAGAATAACGAGTTTTCAAAGACAACAAAAAGGTGAAGTATATAGCATAAGAAGATCAGCTTGGAGAAAGCTAGATGATATTCGAATTCCTTTAGTCCGTTATTCGAATTGTTCCACGTTCTTTAATGGGATCCTCCACTTTTGTGTAGCGCCTGACGAAGGATTTAGATTCGTTTGGCAAATCGTCACTTTCAACCTAACAACTGAGTCGTTTCAGATGATGGAAATTCCTCAAGAAGGTTGGTGCAATAGTCTAAGTGTAAATTCGGCCCGTCTTTTTGTTTTGAACCAAGAGGAGTCTCTTGCTTTTGTTTCATATACATACCCTTTCTATGACAGGGAGAGCAGCAACTTTTTGAATGTATGGATAAGGAATAATCACGAGATTCAAGGAACATGGACCAAACTCTATTCGATCGCACATCTGCATCAACTCAAAAAACCGATTTCTTTCTGGAAGAAGGATAAATTACTTTACGAAACAATAGATGGACAACTCATTTTGTATGATCTAATCAATCAGCGCGGCTCCCTAGTTTTCGATATGTCAGAAATTCACCGTTACAGAAGCTTGAACCTTTCCTCGAGTATGCATTCCTCAAGTGTGCAGGTGGAAGTATGCGGGTCAAGTTTAGTCTCAATCAACATGTGAGGAAACCACCGAAACAGATTCTCCGGTCAAAATCATTGCAAGGGGGAGATGGTTTTATGGGTGATGAAACTACAATTCTAATTTCTGAATATATACAATTTTTCTATGAAGTTCTGTGTCTTTTAATTTGTATTGATGTTGGACGAATTTAGTATGTTGAAGATGCCTGGATTTCATTTATCAAATTTAATTATTCATGCATTAATTGTGACCTATTATGTAATAATACATTTTGGATTGTTTATTGATTGATTCTGATTGATTTTATGCAATATTACGATTCTAAACATTTATTGTATTCACACACTATAAATACCCCCTTATACCTTTGAATAATATACAAGCACTTTTATTTTCTTCTATACTTGTACGTATCAGTTCATGAAGGGATTCAAGGATTTTCGAACTGTTCATGCTTCAATTCAGAATTGTTGCATGCAAAGCGACACACCTCATGAAATCATGAGGTACAGTGTTTGGACGAACTGATATGATCATTCCCGTTCGTGTAGAGATACATCACTATGTTTATGGGTTACTTTCAGCTTACAAAAGGCACAACATATGCAGACGAATTTACACACATACAACTCACAACATCATCAGTTTTTTTTTTTCAGAGTGTCCTCGGGTTTAATTCAAACAAGTCACTGTTTGAATCAAACATGCTCTATTGTATCCTGTGAAAGATTTTCATTTAATCCCTGAGTTACTATTGTGTGGAACGAAACATCTCTTAAAAGACAACGTTTCTAACATGCCTTGGAGTTATTTGTAATCTGTCAACATCCTAATAACTATTTTTTTCCAATAGTTTAATTACACGTTATCAGCATAAGACTCTATCAACAGAGTATTCCATTTATTGGCGTTTCTTCGGTGGCGTTTCTTCCGTTGTTTAGGATGGTGTGTTGAAAACTATCTTTGATCAAAATTTGTGTGTTGAAAACTATCTTTGATCCAAATTTTCGGTTGCCACATACAAGGGTAATATTGATTCAATATTTTTTTTTCCTCAATTTTTTTTTTCTTTTTTTTTTTTAGATTTTTGCTATAAAAAAATAGGCACATTTACTAATAAATCAAACTAAAATTACACACATGATTAATATGGACAAAATAAATTTAGAGTTTCGATAATACCCATATTTTATAATTATGTGCATGTATTTTTTTTTTCGTAATTGACGGTTACAACCAAAACTCAAATAAAGAAAAGTAAATTGTGGCAATTAAAGGGGAAGTAATTATAGGACATTGTATCGTCCTAAAACTATTATCTAAGTTTCAAAAAAACAAAAAAAAAAGGAATAAATTAAAATTAAAAACAAAGAAAAACAGAATCATGAGTAAGCTTCTGGCTTTTAAAGTGTTTGCATTCATTGCATAATTAGGAATAAATTTGCAACATTGAAGATATTTTCATGAAAAAAATTGAAACATTGAAAATTTTAATAGAAATGACCCGGAAAAACTCCCGCGCTCTGTTTCTGTCACCAAATAAATCGTCGGAAATAAGTAGGAATCGTTTAATTTTTATTTAATTTAATGAATGCGGTCAATATTCGTCGGTATTTTGTCGGAATATTTCCGACTGATAGTATTGGTCGAAAGTGTTCGTCGGAAACGCGCAAATTTCTTGTTGTGGTTGTGACTTTGCGTTTCATAGTTGGAAAATTGTGGTGTGGTTGCTATCTTTATTTTCCTACCAATTGGAATGACTTTTGCACTGCTTGTCCGGATTGTGTGTGACGTTACAAATCCGATTGATTGTGGGATGCTATTAAAAGAAATGTTGTACGGATAGGAGCGAACGCAGGATCTCGGACGACGTGGCCGATAATTTTAAGAAAAATTGCAATAAAAAAAGTTTATAATAGTGTTTTTCTTTTTGTCCCATACGATTGAAAAAAAAACTACTATACATCGCAATAAAACAAGACTTTAGATTTCGCTTTATACGTTAAAAAAAATATATATATCGCATGATCCAACACATTACCCTTCTACTTCTAACAATAAAGATTAAAACACTACAAACAATGTTTTTTTTTTAAAGAAAACCAATATTCCGAAAGCGATTAATATTTTTTTTAAATATATCACTTTGATAATAATTATGTATCTTTATTTACATGATAAATGTTTTATGTCAAATTATCGGATTACTATAGATGATAAAGGCTAATATAAATTTTATGGGGGGCAAAAAAATACATAACATACATATACAGTAGAACCTCAATAAATGAATGTTCAATAAATTAATAACCTCGTCAAATGAATAATTTTCTCCGGTCCTGACTTGGGCAAAGGGGCTAAATGAATAACCTCGCTAAATGCATTAACGAATAAAATTTTTTTAGTCCTTAAGGACCCTATGTAAACATAAATGAATAATCACTAAATTCATTTAGCCCCTTTGCCCAAGTCGGGATCGGAGAAAATTATTCATTTGACGATGTTATTCATTTATTGAACATTCATTTATCGAGGTTTACTATCACAGATATATATATATATATATATATATATATATATATATACAAAAATATTTCATCCAATCAACAATTGTCATATAAGAATTCATTTCTTCTCAAAAATACATCTAAAATTGTTTGTTTTTGCCTACCCCTAAAATGCATCCCATCCTTAATTTTTTGCAATGCATGCACAACTTTTGGAATGTTTTACTCGTTTGTAGCAAGTAATTTTGTATGGTGACTACTGCCTGAAATGCTTCTTTTGATGACACATTTGGTATGACGCTACTATCATCTGGTTCAGGATCATTCTCATCATTTAGTACGGACGATCAATAATTTCTTCGTCTGTAGGCGATTCCATAACTGCATCATTCTCCTTAGGATAGTTCAAAAGATGTTCGACGTCCATCAAATTTCTAAATACATCTGTACATTAAAGGTAAAAATACTAATCATAAGAACAAAAAATGTAAAAATATTATCTAAATGAATAAATATTCATGTATCGATAAATGAATAATATATTTATTTATCGATAAATAAATAAACTCGCTAAACGAATATTTTTTTTCTGGTCCTGAGGGTATTCATTTTATCGAGGTTCCACTGTAGTAGTTTTTTTCCGGATCCGATGGAGGGCGAGTACCCCCTACCATTCGGGTGCATCCGCCCCTGTATATGGATCTTGTAGGTTAAAATAAATGCGATGGTGTTTCATTGTAAGTCCTTGGACGAGGAGTCAGCGTTTGTTGAAATTCAAGTGTTCTATTTTGCGTGGATTAACGGAAGATGCTCGAAATGAAATTTGTAATGGAATTCTCGAAAGAACAACCCTCTTGTTGTTGAAGATGTTAGCTGGCAAGCTGCTTACACTTTGTACATATCAAATTCAGCAGCAGTACAGCAAAACGGAAGCTGTTAACCCTCTTAGTCAATAGGTCGAACACCTAGGGACTGAAACAGTTATTCTGTTAGTTGGTTTAGTTAAGTTAGTAAGTCTGTTATTCAAGCTAATAGTTAGTTCCCTCAGCCTCCTAGATAATATATAAGGCTGCAGATACTCTTGTAATCCTCAGATTGAAGAATTAAAGTTTTCTACATAGAATATTGTATTTGCTTTCTTTTTCTTGTTACAGGAACTAAGTTCCTTAGTTCTCAATTCATTTTTTGTTCTTGTTTCATCAATGTTGATGAAAGTTATCATGGTATCAGAGCATTAATCGTTGCTTCTGCATTTCCAGTTTGCTTTCTTGGATTCTTTTTCCGTATCTTTTCTTTTCTGGTTTCCATGGCTGCAGTCAATCAAAATAAAGAGATTAAACTTGCAGATCTTACCTTGCATCCAAATGAGAATCCAGCTTTGGTCTTGGTCCAGCCACTTCTGGATGGACACAATTATCACATGCTGGAGAGAATATATGCTCACAGCCCTATCTTCCAAGAACTAGTTGTGTATCATTGATGGATGTATTAAGCCTTTGCTTCCAAATCATTCTAGTTATTCTTCTTGGCGTCAGTGCAATAGCATGGTTAAATCTTGGTTAGTAAATTCTATTTCAAAGTCTATTACTCAAAGTATCATGTATTATAGAATTGCTAAGGATGTTTGGGATGATCTAGAGGAGAGATGTGGAGGTGGTGATACTTACACATTGTTAGATATTATGGAGGAAATCCATAATACTAAGAGTTTGTTGACATGCCTAATTCAGAGAACCACTAAGAGTTTATTGACATGGCTAAGAGTTTGTTGTTTCAGTCTAATGTTTTCCAGTTGCTTATTGGATATATTGTATCTTGAATGATGTTAATCTAATCAACATAATTCCATCTCCTATAATCAAGAATAAGACTCCACATGAATTTTTGTTTGGTTCCAAGCTTGATTATGATAGTCTTAGAGTTTTTGGTTGCCTAACTTATGCTTATAACTTTGCTACTTATGGTGATAAGTTTGCAGAAAGAAGTATCAAGTCTGTTTTACATAGGTAATGCACTTAACACATCCCTGAATTCCTTTAGTAGGTTCGTGAGCTATTTCTTATGTTGGCTGGGGATCCAAAAATCGATCTTGACTGTCAAATCTGCTTGACCTTCCCACAAGCATACTTCCTCCGTCTTGTCGTCCAAGGACCATGTTTCTTCATCTTCTGGGAGTAGCTCCTCTATGAAGATCTGTGTGGATATCGTCGTATCATTTATGGTGGACACGTAGCAATTCCTGGACGTACCTGCATCGCTCCTGATTTTCATGGAGCCTTCGATTGTAGGGAATTTCAAACTGTCATGAGCGGGTGAGATCACCGCTCATAGACCGATCAGGGCGGGTCGGCCTATAATGATGTTATAGGCGGACGGAGCGTTAACCACCCATACTCTACTGCTAGAGTCCGGGAACTGGGTGGTCGGCCGAAGGTAGTGGTGAGAACAATCGTTCCCTCCGGATGTACATGGGGTCCAGTAAACCGAACATCGGGGTTAATGCCGGTGTCAGTTCAGAATCCTCTAGCTTCATGGATTTGGATGCAGAGTAGTACAACATGCTTACTGCGCTCTCTGTGTCTATGCAGATTCTTTATACCAATTTTTTGTCAACCACGGCCTTGATTACAAGGCCATCATTGTTAATTACTAGGGGAGGGGGTACCGTAAGCCACTTCTCTGGAAAGGCGCTGCCTTTTGTGAGGTATTGGGGAATTAATGAACGTACCTTCCTTTTCTTCAAAGATCTGTTGTTGGCCCCTCCGGAGATGGTATCAATGTTCTTTGCCTGGTTGCCGGCATCGATGGCTACGGGTGGAAACAGGTCCATAACTGTCATGGTAGCGTCGTTGATTGTTAAACAAATTGCCAGAAAGGCTCTCCTTCTAGCGCCAACTAACGATGTTGGAATATCGTCGGATAATAAATCTGGGTGGGTTTTCCTTTAGTGACAAGCTATTTAACGGCGGAACCCTAAAAACGATGTGAAATGAGAGGTGTTTGGTGGTGGTTTAGACTGCACTTGAGAAACTATATCTCAAGCTGCCTACGTATCCAATGTGTGTATTGGAATCAAGTCTTCGTAGATTCTTAGAGATTACTTATATAGAGGGGCTTATGCCCTAGCAATGCGTGTAGTGTGTCCATATTGGACTCTAATTTTGTGTTCCCTAAGGAATAGATAATGATGATTTGATCTCCTCGATTTTAGGAGATAATCTTGATGATTAGAATATTGGATATGAGCCTTTATGGCTGACGATTCTTTCCATGTTTATCTGATTAGCTATGCGTGTGAGAGATTTGGTTTAAGAAGGATTTAGGCTGAGCCATGGGGGCTCGGTTAGGTTTAGGCCGACCCTCCGTGGTCGGGGCCGAACAAGATGAGATCAAGTTCGGACTCATGGGGTTCTTTTCCACTCTAAGTATAGACTTCTTCTCTTCATGTTTTGGCCGACCTGCAGAGGTCAGGAGAGAGGTCGAGCTTAGCCAGCTCGGGTCTTAGGGCTCCTGGCCCTTAAAGTGGACTCCCTTATCTTCATTTATTGTTGAATTATTGTGGGGATGACACGTGGCGAGGTACTGGTCTGACCTCCGTCACAAGTGCTGATGGTAGCTCGATGTCGAGAATAATCTAGTTGTTTGAATATTTATCTTATTATTTGTATTTATTTAATTATTATTTGGAGCCTAGGTTATAAAGGCCTATATAATTATAAACACTCCATTCGGATTAATCAATGAAATACGATTATTCTAAATATTGATATGGTATCAGAGCATGTCATTTTGTCTCTCTCATTATGTAAATTCTTCTCTAAATAACTTTTTTCAAACAAGAAGCAAAAAAAAAAAAAAAAAACAACAGCAAATTGCTGTGCGTTGTTCGACGTTGGGTGGGTGCCGTCGACCTTTGTTGCTGCCGTCTGCCTGATGTCAATTGCTCCTAGTTGCTGTGGACAGGGGCGGCTACAGGAATTCTTGGACACTGGTCGGGGATCGATAGCGGCACATCGTATTACAAGTTTATAATCATTAATTTTATAAATCCAAATATTATTACGGGTCAAAGGTCAATATTCAAAAACATTAACGGGTCAGTTAGTAGGTGTTTGTCTATAAAAAATTTAAATAGTGTAAAAATTACATATGAATTTTTTATTTTTTTATTTTTTTATTTTTTTTTGGGGGGGTCAAGTGACCCAAATGCCACCATTTGAAGCCGCCCCTGGCTGTGGATGAACTTTTAATTAAATTACAAGTTTGATTTTTATTCCACAAATCTTTTACAATTTGGTGAAGATGAAATTGCATTAACTTTGCAACGCTGCATCGTGCATCAAAACAAGCGACATGCGGACTCTTCTCGGCAGAAGAAGAAAATAATTTATTTTAAAAAATAATTATAGAAAATATATATATATATATATATATATATATATATATATATATATATGGGTTTATTACTTAAAAGTATAGTTTTTTATACTTATTAGCCCCATAAGGACATAAAAGAATCTGTTGGACTTATAAGGACATAATATATCTACATGGACCAAAATACCCATAATCTAATAAAATAACCTAAAAAATAGAGGGAACTCGAACAGCAGAATGGAAAAGAATCGAAGAAATCAAATGCTTGATTCGAATAATTTCAGGTGGAGCCGCTGCAACCTTGCTATCGTCGGCCTCTTTGGCATCGCCCTTCCCCTCCTCGTTTATAAGGGCATTGTCCGTGAATTCCATATGCAAGATGAAGATGCTGGGAGGCCACACAGAAAGTTTCTGTAAGCTTTTTTATTTGGTTTGAAGTTGTGTTTAGTGAAGGTGATGAAAATAAATTGTTGTGAGAAAATGGAAATTGTGGATCGCCTCACATATGTCTTCTTTGAAATTTACGATTTTCATTTGAACACGATCTTATGCTTGTAACTCAAGTGTACTTTTTGAGTTTATTGTAATCTTGTTGGAATGATACTATTGTGTTATCTTGCTGTTTGGATTAATTTGTTTCCCTTTATTCGTGCCAAATATTTGGAATTTTACATAATCATGGCATTGTTCCAGAGAGTGTGTAATCTAGTATCTATTTATCAAGGTTTGATCTTTGTGCCTAATGAGCCAATTCAACGCTCTACGATTAATCATAGCCAATAAGGTGTTATCCCAAAGTTCTTTGAATGAGATAAGATTCTAAGTTATGTTCCTCAATCCTCATGTTGCTGTAAGTGATAGTTGTGCTGAAATGTGAAAGGATGTGTTACAATCTTGAATGAAAGGACACATGTCATTTTGAGTAATCGTCGCCGGAATAATCGAGAAAAAGAGACGAAATTCACTATTGCACAATGTCTTTCTTGATATGGTTTTGGTTAAGGACTCGACTCTGCTTCATGAAGAAACTTGGACACCACTCACTCATTGCTTCGGTTTTTCTGGAAAATCTACCACTATGTTTGCCCGACTGCTTATCTTGATTTTGGAATGATGGATGTTGCTTGTATGCCTGCTTGATGTCTCTCGATTGATCTTTCCTTTGTTTGTTGTTCCTTCCTTCCTCGCTGGTTTGCCTTTTGAAAATGTTTTGAGGAATTCCCCTGCTCCTGGTGGTTCTGTTCCTGTTGTTAATGTTTCTATGCAAATTTTGGAACTTATATGGTCTCCCTGCTTCTTTGTTTGACTCTTGATCTTTGTGCTTGTGAGTTCCGAGCCTTTGTTGCCTTTGGTAGTTATCTTCTTTGTTCTTTGCACCTTGGTTGGCTCGAGAGATATTACTGCTTCTTCTTGCTATTATTCTTAATACAGCTT
Source organism: Gentiana macrophylla (assembly GCA_026214975.1). NCBI lineage: Eukaryota > Viridiplantae > Streptophyta > Magnoliopsida > Gentianales > Gentianaceae > Gentiana > Gentiana macrophylla. Next base: position 22,224,790 of record CM047805.1, read on the forward strand.
CTTATTTGCTTCTGCCGCCTGCGTTATTCATCGCTTGTCGCTATTATTATTCTTAATACAGTTTTGATGAAGCAAATGTGATAGCATTATAGTTAAAGAATTAATGGAGTGGCATTGATGTCACTTCATTTTGCTGTTTACATTTATTTCTGCATATAATTTTAAATTGTTGATGAAGCAAATTGTTACTAGTATTTTAACCAAGATTGAGCTACTATTTTCCAAGCCCAAAGAAAATAAATTATCGATGTCATCGCATAAATTGTCGATGTCACCGCATCAATTGTTGATGTCACCGCATAAATTATCGAAGTCAATTGCATAAATTGTCGATGTCACTTTGCATAAATATATTCTTCCCGCTTATAACTTTGTGTTGTATAACCGGATCTGGAGATTCAACGACTCGTATTTGGAGATCGAATGAAGAGCTCCATCACCAAGTTCACGGAGCGGATCCAAAATGCCTTAGTATTGAAGCATTTAAAGCCCGAACAAATGAGAAAAGCAAAGATGTGACGACTCTGTGATCGGAATGTGAGAATCGGGTTGATCATACATCTTTGAGAATGCAGGTTGATCATATGCCAAGAAGAATACATGGACAAAAGGGAGCGATCGGACAGGTGTTAGTATTTTGGCCATAACTTTCGGCCCCGATGTCCGTTTTGCGCGCAGGACCCCATTTCGGAAAGCTCTCTCCGACGCCGACGTCACGGTGAACGCCGTAGGCCGTTCACAGCTTTTTCGAGGCCAAAATCAGCTGTTTTCCCTTCCATTTCGGCCGCCGAAGATTTTTGCATGTTTTTCACATTTTTCTTATTTTATTTACGAATTCAATAAAGATCCGACTCCGGATCCGTGATTTTAGCACATTGATTTCCGCGCTGATTTATTTCCGTAATAAATTCTGTAATTTTATATTTTTGGAAAGTTTCGTATTCGTGCAGCTATAAAATCCCAGCTTGTGGGATGAACTGTGGCAAGAAGGTTGTACATGGTGTGAATGTGTCAAACCGAGTCTAAATGGAGTACATGAAATTTATGGGCATCCAGGATTTGACTCTAGAACTGGTAGTATTGCGAGATTGTATTGCTTCTTATTTAGAATCAGGTTGTTAGTTTCATTGCAACCTAATATGTTATGAGTTGATACTTTAATGATTTTCTTATAATGATGCATGTTTTGCTTTACCCTAGATTTTTGTGTAAATATTTGATGAAATTTCCGTTGGATTTTCTTCATTGCATAAATCGATATAATAAGACGTCGCCGCATGGCGTCCAACGCATGATGTCATCGCACAAAAAGATATAATACTGGCGTCAACGCATGATGTCACTTTGCGCCATCGATATAATACGACGTCAATGCATGATGTCACTGCATAAATCGATATAATAAGACGCCACTGCATAAATCGATACAATAAGACGTCACTGCATAAATCGATACCATAAAACGTCACTGCATAAATCGATATAATAAGACGTCACTGCATAATCGATACCATAAGACGTCACGGCATAAATTGATACATATATTATGATGTCACTGCATAAATCCATACAATATGCCATCACTTCATCGAGGTGTCTCTGCAATGCGGCGCCTCTGCATCGGGGGTGGTCACTGCATGGCGGTGTCTCTGCATCGCGGTGTCACTTCATTGCGGTGTCTCTGCATCGCGGTGTCGCTTAATCGCCGTGTCTCTACGTCGCGTTGTCGCTTCATCGCGGTGTCTCTGCATCGAGATGGTCATCGCATCGGGCGTCGTGGTGTCTCTGCATCGCGGTGTCACTTCATTGCGGTGTCTCTGCATCACGGTGTCGTTTCATCGCCGTGTCCCTACATCGCGGTGCATCGGGGGTGGTCATTGTATTGCGATGCGATGGTCAATACATCGGTTCAAAAAAAAAAAAAAAAAAAAAAAAAAAAAAACACGACGCTTTGAGACAATGGTCAATACATCGGTTAAAAAAAAATTATAAAAAAAAAAAACAACAACAACAACAACAACTCGAACGCGGCTTAAAAAAAAAAAAAAAAGCTGAGCGCGCTGGTGAGAAGAAAAAAAAAATAAAAACAGCGCCTCCTCTCCTTTTTTTTATTTTATTTTTTTTCTTCATTAAGGGTATTTGAGTCTATCTATCTAATTTGTGTCCTTATAAGTCCAACAGATTCCTTTTTGTCCTTATAAGTCCAATAAGTCCGTTTTGTGTATTTTTGGGTCTTTGGCCCTATATATATATATATATATATATATATATTCCGACGACTACTGCTGTTCTGCACCATGTTGATGTTCCGACCCCTCCATCGCCGACAACAATAGACTTCGCTTCCACCGTAACCCATCACCGCAGCTCTAATCTTTTTCGAGAACGGGGGCGTCGCTACCATCATGATGCTGTGCCCGTTTCCTGTCAAATTTGTTATCAGGTCAACCATATTGCTCCATCATGTCCCTATCGCTATGGATCCTCTCACCTCCCGTCATCTCGGTCACCACCACCTCGGACTTCCCAGTCATACGCGGCTTCTTTATACACACATCCCGACCCCGATTGGATTGTGGATACAGGGGCCACTCGGCCCACTCATCATCTCACTCGGGACCTTCGCCATCTCATTATTTCGTCTACACCTTATTCCGGGCCCGACAAAGTCCATGTAGACGACGGTTCAGGTTTACCTATTACTCATTACGGTTCTTCTTCTATATATTCCCATTCCAACTCATTTCATTTATCTAATATTCTTGTTACGCCTCCCATCACCAGAAACCTCCTATATGTACATAAATTTGCTTCAGATAATTCTGTATATTTTGAATTTCATGGGTCTTACGGTCTTGTCAAAGATTACTCCGGTCACACCCACCTTAGGGGATTTGTAAAAGATGTCCTATATCACTTCTCCACCCCACTTCACCCTCCCCATGCTCCTGCTCAAGCTCTAGCCTCCTCCCTGACCCCTCAACCATGTGGCATCAGTGCCTCGGTCATTGTTCTTATTTTATACTCCGTCAAGCCTTAAAACGCATTCCTACCTTCACTCCTAATAAGTCGTCGCCTTCTGTCTGTGCCCCGTGTCAGTTGGCTAAAAGTCACTGCTTCCCGTTATCCACTTCTGAATTCACCACTACTACTCATTTGGACCTGATTTACTTCGATGTTTGGGGCTCCAGTTCTGAACCCTCAATTTACAGTTCTCGTTATTATGTCAGCTTTCTGAATGACTTCACAAAGTACCATTGCGCTATCCCCTGAAACATAAATCTGATGTTGAAACTATCTTCTCTGGCTTTGTTTCTATGATTGAACGCCAGTTTAATACCAAACTAAAATCCATCCAAACTGACTGGGGTGGTGAGTACCGTCGCGTTTCTACTCTTCTTACTTCTCTTGGCATCCGGCATTGCCTTTCCTGTCCCCACACCCATGAACAAGTTGGTTCCATTGAGCGCCGCCACCACCAAATTGTAGAGGTCGGCCTCTCCCTTCTTGCCCAATCTAACCTTCCATTCCCCTATTAGGAGGATGACTTCACCACCGCCACTTATATCATCAACCGTCTTCCTTCCAAAGTCCTTAAGGATAAGTCTACCTTCGAAATGGTTTACCATCGGTGCCCTGACTATACATTCTTTCACGGCTTTGGCTGTGTGTTCTGGCCCTATCTCCGTCCTTAAACCACCACAAAAATCCGATTTCCGCTCTTAAGCTTGCATCTATCTCGGCTATAGTCCTTCCCACCACGGTTACAAATGCCTTGGACCTTGCCTCTGGCCATCTCTATATTGCTCGCCACGTGGTTTTCGATGAACCCGTCTTCCCCTATACACCTTCGCCCACAAAACCCACGACTGATAATCTCACTGTCCCGCTTCCTGTCTTTCTGCCAGCACCTATGCAAAATCCACCTCCCATGTCGGCTCCTTCCAACCCGGCCTCACCCCATCCGGCTCCCGCTCCCGAGCCTTCCCCACCCACCTTCTATGCGTCCACTTCGGCCTCGGCCTCTCCAGACTCGTCTCCTTTCCCACCTCCTCCCACTCATACCATGGCTACTCGAACCAAAACCAACTCCCTCAAACCTATCTCTCGGCCTGACTTTATCCGTTACCCACTTCCTAAAGCCCTTGTTGCTTCTACCGACTCCCTGGACCCTACTTATTATACCGAAGCCTCCAAACACCCAAATTGGCGCAATGATATGAGAGAGGAAATTGACGCGTTGTTGAGCAACCAGACCTGGGATCTTATTCCTTCGCATCCTCGTATGAATATTGTTGGCAATAAATGGGTCTTTCACATTAAACGTCATGCTGTGGGCGTTTTGAGCATCACAAGGCCCGCCTTGTGGCCAAGGGTTTTCATCAGGCCGAAGGGGTTGATTTCACTGACACATTTAGTCCGGTCCTTAAACCGGTCACTATTCGTCTTCTTCTGTCCCTTGCCATTTCGCAGCATTGGTCACTTCGCCAGGTACATATTCAAAATGCCTTCTCCATGGACATTTATTTGAGCTCGTTTATATGCAGCAGCTCCTGGGATTTGTTCACCCTGATTATCCGGATTATGTTTTCCGTCTTCACCGTAGCCTTTATGGCCTTCGTCAGTCTCCCCGTGCTTGGTTCTCTTGCTTCACCGATGTCTTGGCTCGGTTTGGCTTTGTCGGCTCCATAGCCGACACCTCATTGTATATTCTCGTGATGGTGCTCGTGTTTATATTCTAATTTATATGGATGATATTATTATTACTGGCTCGTCATCTTCTCTTGTTAAGCAGGTTGTCTTTTATCTTGGTCGCACTTTCCGGTTAAGGACCTTGGTTCTCTATCATATTTTCTTGGCATTGAGGTGCTTCCTACCTCCGATGGGATGTTCCTCAGTCAGCACAAGTATATCTTTCAGCTTTTACAGCGTGCCTTTCTGGACAAGGCCAAGCCTTGTCAGACACCTATGTCGGCCTTTACCCGTCTTACACTCGACAATGGCCCTCCCTGCGCCGACCCATCGCTATACCATACTATTGTTGGCGGTCTACAGTATCTCAGTTTTACTCGGCCTGATATTGCCTTCGCGGTCCACAAGGTTAGTAAGTACATGCATTCGCCTACCGAAACTCACTGGGTTGCCGTTAAACGTATCCTTCGGTATCTTAAGCACCATATTTGATGGTCTCTTCTTCTCCCGCCGGTCCTCTATTTCGCTCCAGGCTTATTCTGACTTTGATTGGGCCGCTGACAGTGATAATCGCCGATATAGTGGGGCATATTATGTTTTCCTTGGTGAGAATCTCATTAGTTGGCGTAGTAAGCAACGCTTGACGGTTTCAAAGAGTTGCACTGAGGCCGAGTACAAGACTCTTTCTAACACCGCCGACGAACTTCAGTGACTTTGCAATCTTCTTCGTGAGATGCAGGTTCCGTTATCTTCCCCGCCTACTCTTTGGTGTGATAATATTGGCGTCACCTATCTTGCTCACAATCCGGTGTTCCGTGCCCGCACGAAGCACACAGAGATCGACTTCCACCACGTTCACGAATTAGTTGCAGCTCGCAAGCTCGGGATCTCTTTTATCTCCTCGAAGGATCAATTAGCCGATGTCCTCACCAAACCGTTGGCGCATCCTCGTTTTGCCAGTTTGAAGTCCAATCTTCGTGTTCAGCCACTTCCCCCGGGATTGTGGGGGGCATGTCGAGAATAATCTAGATGTTTGAATATTTATCTTATTATTTGTATTTATTTAATTATTAGTTGGAGCCTAAGTTATAAAGGCTTATATAATTGTACACACTCTTCCACAAAAAAAAAAAAAAAAAAAAAAAAAAAAAAAAAAAAAATTATACACACTCCATTCGGTTGAATCAATGAAATACGATTATTCTAAATCTTGAAACTCGACAAGCATCTCCAGCAACTGTTATCTTCATAATACCTGCTGTAAAAATATAAACATGCATTTATGAATGTTTTATACTTTTATAATTATGAAGCACTGACCTGATGCATTAAAAAAACAAAAAAACAAAAACAAAAAAAAACAAAAAAAAAATGAAGAAGAAGGTGAACCTAGCCATCATCATCATCCCCTTTTTTTTTTTTTTGGGACATCATCATCCCTTTGAACAATGAAATGATAACAAGATTATTTTGAAATTATTGCGATTTTCACGAGATGATCGGAGGTCATTATATACAGGGGCGGCTTTAAGTGGAGAGAAACGGGTGCAGCCGACCCCCTAAAATAAAAAAATTATGTATTAACAGTAGAGATTTTTTTTATAAACACGTGTCTATGTGTAATTGACCCCCTTATTTTAATACATTGACCCCCTATTTTTATCTTTTACTCTATAATTATATTTATATAATTAAATATACAAATATATGTGTGATATGGAAAAAAATTGACAAATTTCTGACCCCCATACCGAAATTCCTGCAGCCGCCCCTGGTTATATATATATATATAAAGATTGTGCGTGTGATCTGGATCCAGCAATTACAAATTATGGGCGCTGTTAGTTTTTAAAACAGATTATTCTTAAATATAGAAGCTTATAGATTTCTGAATGCCTTTGACGACCAAAAAATTCAGTAGAACCAAAAACGTTGTCGCTATTCTCATTGATATATCTCTTACGTTACTCCAGAAAAAATCCCTGAATGAAATGGTCGTCTCTTTCAATCCCTCCGTGCGTTCTGGCTTCATATCGACAGTTATGGAATGCGATGCGCCGGATGAGGTTTTCTTCTGTTGGTGCCTTTTATATTTATAAGATTCAGGGGCATGGAGTTGTGGTTACCAATTTCTGACTCCTTCAGATTTCTACTCCTATCTTTCTTTATTTTCTTTTTTTGAAAGGTACTCCTCTGTTTCTTGATCTATAATTATCTTGTTTTTATATGCTTTCTGTACTTGTTTATAGTTCAATTGTATAATTTATTTGTAAGATTTGTGTGCTTTATCATTTTGACGATGAAGGAAATTATCACTTTGAAGAAGGAAGAAGATCGAATAGCAAGGTTTTCGATCTCCTTGATCATTTATCATGATACGAAAGGCAAAGGAAATTCAATCTGAACATCTCTTAAGCAGCGAAAAGTGAAGGTTAGCAAGCAAGCATCTTAGCGGATATAGTTGTTGCAAAAAAATCAACACCTGAATCTATTTAGCCAAGTTGTGAACTTTATGGTAGTACACTATATATTTGTGTTTGATATACTCTGCCCCTTATTTTCGCGTAGATGTTTTGTTGGTTGTTTTGATGATGTTGAAAATGTCTGCATGTTCACGTAGTAAACTCTTGATTGCAACTTCTTATTATTTTTTCTTTTGCCTTTTTTCTACTTTGGTTTCTCGCGGATATTTCTACATCAGAATATCCGTTTGGTTGCTAGAGGGTTCAGTCAGAAAGAGGGGGTAGATTATGAAGATATATTATCTCCGAAGTCGACATACTTCCATCGAGTCTTTGTTAGCAATAGTGGCACATCAGAATCTTGAACTTGAGCAATAGGATGTGAAGACGAGATGTAGATAAGGAAATTTATATGATTCAGCCAGAGGGTTTCCAAGTTCCTGGCAAAGAAGGATATGTTTGCAAGTTGAAGAAGTCCTTATATGGACTTAAGCAGGCCCCAAGGCAATGGTATAAGAAGTTTGACAGCTATATGATTCAGCAGGGTTATAGCAGGAGTCCATATGATTGATGTGTGTATCACAACAAGTTGAAGGATGAATCAATCATCTATCTGGTGCTATATGTAGATGATATGCTGATAGCTGCTGCAAACAAGTCTGACATTCAAGACCTGAAAAATCTGCTCAAGGCTGAATTTGAGATGAAGGATTTGGGGAATGCAAAGAAAATTTTGGGGATGGAGATCTATAGAGATAGGAAGCAGGGGAAGTTGTTCTTGTCTCAGCAGGGGTATATTGAAAAGATATTATCCAAGTTTGGCATGTCAGCAGCCAAACCTATAGATACTCCTATGGCACCAAATCTACATTTGTCTACTGTGTTTGCTCCACAGTCAGCTGAAGAGTATGAATACATGTCAAGAGTTCCATATGCTAGTGTAGTAGGCAGTCTTATGTATGTCATGGTCTGCACTAGGCCTGATTTGGCTCAGGCAATCAGTGTTGTTAGCAGGTTTATGGCTCAACCTAGAAAGGAACACTGGAAAGCAGTAAAAAGGATATTCAGGTACCTTAGGGGTACATCAGATATTGGACTCATTTATTGAGGTGGTACTCAATGTTTTGTCACAGGATACTGTGATTCTGGCGAAAATTTTAGTCTTGTAAGTGGTCTTTCCAGCGACAATTTTAGTCTTGTAAGTGGTCTTTCCGGCGTTCAGGACTATTTTTGCAACAAAAAAAAGACCACTTACAGGACTAAAATTGTTGCCGGAGAAAAACCAGGACCAAAATCGAAAAACATGTCTAGTTAGAGGACCAAAATTATAATTTAGCCCCATAAACACCAAAGCATGGGAGGGCCATCACTGTGCGACGCACGGATTGCCACCCACTAGTAATTGTTTATTTATACAAGTCTCAATACATCAACGTCCTTCTTAAAGTAAAATAAATATATATAGTTGAAGAAAGCCCTACACCAGATTATTTATTGTTTATTTATACAAGTCTCTCTACATCAATAGTTGAAGAAGCCCTACACCTGATTATATCCTTCTAAAAGTAAAATAAATAGTTGAAGAAGCCCTACACCAGATTATCTTATATATAGAAGCTTTAATGATTTGTTGATGCTTGGACGACCAAACATCTTTACTCCCTCAGACGACGTCGTTTTCAACTGATCAATTTTTCATATATATTAGGGATAAGGGTCCTACACCAAATTTACCATTTTTTTCTCATTCTCTTTGTTTTGATCCCTCTCGTTTGATATCATTGCATTGTTATTCATGCGATTCATTGTCGAAATTCACTGAACGAATTTCATTAGTGAATTTTGATAGTGAATTTCGAACAACAATACATTTCGACAGTGAATTTTTCAAAAAATTACGCCGGAATATGATCACGATGGTCTCAAAGAGCACGAAAAAAAATAAAAGGTGGATCAGTTCCAGCAGGTCGTCTAGGCTCTCCTCTACTACAGTGGACTTCATTGATGAAAATACAAAAAATTTAGGATGCACTCATGACAAAATTAATGTTGATGCAACATGCGTTGAATTACCATTTCTCAAAAGTTTAACCTGATGAGAAGGTAGCTAGATAATAGTAATTTAACATGGTATCAAAGTGGGGTGTTACAGGTCGAAACCTCTCTACAAACATTGTATTCCGCTGAAAAGGAAGAAAAAATGTTTTCAAGTGTTGGGCCTCTCCCAAGAATATTATAGGGGCGTGTTGAAGGTATATAAAATGAATATTTGACCATGCATTCAATTAACACACCATGTGTGCCATATTTAATGCAATAATGCTAATTGGAAAAGTAGGAAACAAATGATACTTTTAATCATATATAACCACAAGAATCTGCATGCACGTCAGTTAATATTAACCTAGCTAGGCTTTCACAAAGTAAAGGTGTAATAGAAGAAGATTTCGAATAAATATGACTGCAAAGAAGCTGACAACTAATAATGCTTATGTAAACCTTTCTTTCACAAAATGTCTTCAACCTCATATATATAGATCTTAAAGAAATAACACAATTCTAAGAAACATAAACATGTAAAAGAGCAAAGCATCAATGAAAAAGAATAGTAAACATGAAGAACATTAAAAAAACAAAAAGTGTATTGTAAGACCGGACAAGATCTCTCAAGGGAGAAGCTAATACATCTTAATTCTCTTAAGTAAAATAGGTAGTTGAACAAGTCATGTTGGAGAAATGGCCCAAGCTAATTTTGGATACGCTCTAATTTGATTCCTCTGGTGTTTCTGACATCATTAAAAACTACGTGCGAAGTAGTTGATATTTGGATTTTGAATCACTTGATTCGAATATCGGATTAATGTAAATTTAATGTCCAAAGTTGGACGAGAAATGTGAGGGAAAGGAGGTGAAGGAGATTCAACCCTACAATCCCACATTGGAGAAATGTGAGCATTTTGCTTTATATTTAAGCGCTTGTTTGGATCCTTTGGATTGTGCCCTAACAGACAAGACTACTATTGTGAATGAAGGAGGACGTAGATGGCTTTTTGTTCACCACATGCGCATGGTCATCCGGCTAGCTTCGTTCGAGTTGTTGGTTTTTTTTAATTAACATTAATTAAGGCGGTTTGGAATTTTCCGGTGAGGTGTGTAAATAGATTTTTGAGAATGTGACATAATGTCGGTCCAGCCTAAATAAACTCCTTACCACTATATAAAGAATCCCTACAGTTGAAAGTTAAGACATCGAATTTTCTCATCTTTTTCGTTAAAAACATTCTCCATACTTGTTGAAGAGAAGACGGGCATCCAGTTGCTCGCCGGAGCTCGAGTTTAATTTTAAAGTGCATCTAAACTAGAGACGTGAAGCCGTTGTATCTTGGGAGACAGTTGCTGCAACTGTGAGCACGAGATCGGAGCAATATTGTTTGAAAGAAATACCGATTACACTCGCGTCGGTTTGCTTAAAGTCCCCGGTATCCGGAACCAACTGGTCCAACTAATCCAGAGCTCGACCCGGGTCGTGCCTGTAGAGTCTGACTCGTACTCAGGGGTAAGGCCTGGCCAAGAGCTCTTTCAACATGGCGCATCAGAGGAGAATCGAACCGTTGATCTTCCTAGACATTCTCAAGTCACTTACCATTTGAGTCAAACTACTTGGTTTATTTTATACATGTACTTTATTTCTCTTATAGATCAGTTTTGGTTCAGATATGTATGGTAAAAGGTCTTGTTTTATTGAAATTTATTAAATAAATAAAACACCTCTTTTATTTTATTTTATTTATTGGTTTTTTATTATTCCGTTATCACTCTACGATCTAATTATTTCCCGGCACAAAGAAAATCCACCGCCAAAACTATTTTCACATGTAGTATATCTTATAATGATGTTTTTCCAGGCAGTTATCTAGTTAATTGCCGGCGGATAAAACCACAACAAAAGTTCCTAGAAACCAAATCCGTCGGTAAATTAAAGGGCCTAAATGCAAACACAACTGATTTTACCGGCGAATAAAACCGCCGCAAAAAAAACTCTAGCGGGAGAGAGGCTTGGTATGCTGCCCTAAAGTCTTCATTCCGTTTCAAAATTATAGGATGAAATAAATATCCTCAAAAGACAAAATCACATGAAATAAAGTCCTTAAAAACAGTAACAATATAGCAACTTCATCTGTCATTAAAACATTATTCCATACATTACTAAAACACACACCAAATCATCGAACGAGCAGTAAACCATGCATCTTGTTACACAGAGGTAACAACAAACAAACAAGCGGTACAGTACAATAAAATCATGAACCGTTATTTGAGGTATAAGAAACGAGAAGAAAATTAAAAAAAAGCGTGAAGGATAACCCATATATAAAACGACGAAGCACCGATGAAATTAAAGGGCCTAAAAGCTTTAGTAGCAAGGCAAACTCAACGGATTTTAGGCGGCGGATTAAACTGCCGCAAAAAAACCTTAGCGGCGGATAGGCTTGGTGTGGTGCCCTAAATATTTCTTTGAAAAATATAGGATGAAATCAATATTCTCAAAAGACAAAATCACAAGAAATACGTCGGTAAAAAACATTAACAATATAGCAGGCAAAATTAGTATTTTAGTCCTCTAACTTGGCTTATTTTGGATTTTAGTCCTGTTCCTGCTCCGGTGAGGATAAAATGGTCCTCTAAGTTGGTTTTTTTTTGGATTTTAGTCCTATCCGCCGGAAATAGCTGATTGGGCACCGGAATCTTTAAAAAACGCTTACGTGGCAGCCTAGTTAGAGGACTAATTTTTAAAATTCCGGTGCCCAATCAGCTATTTCCGGCGGATAGGACTAAAATCCAAAAAAAAAACCAACTTAGAGGACCATTTTCCTCACCGGAGCAGGAGCAGGTCTAAAATCCAAAATAGGCCAAGTTAGAGGACTAAAATCCTAATTTTGCCCAATATAGCAACTCCATCTGTCATTAAAACATTATTCCATTCAAAACTAAAACACACCGAACATCGAACGAGCAGTAAACCATCTTGTTACACAGAGGTAACATCAAACAAACAAGTGGTAGTACAGTACAACAAAATCATGAAACGGAGAGAAAATAAAAAAGCGTGAAGGAAAAACAAAATATTAAACGACGAAGCTCCGATGCAGCTAGAGAGATACACATCTCATAGCCATCAATGTACGTAGCGGCATTGCTTCCGGAGAATTCTTGAAAACACAGACACACATGCAACCATTGCATATTACAGCAGAAAATCAGAAATATCTCAAAACATTGTATGGGACGACTTCTTCGTGCACCACGCAAAATTAAAGCTGTGGACAAAGAAAAAAAAAATGTATGAGATATTAGAAAATCGTTTGAAATACGCCTGCTCGTCTTTGCAAGTAAAACCCACAACGTACATACAAAGATTGCAGTGCCAAGAAGAAATATATATATTTCGGAATTTAAAACATAATTGATCGAAAGATAAAGTTTTGATACCTCGGGAGTTACTTATTTTCAGCAGGATCGATGCAAAAATATGGTTTTTCATAAGTACAAATGCAATAAACGATACGATCATCCAATTCAATATCCGGACATATTGCATCTCTCTCCTCATCTGTCTCCCCTTCTTCACAAGGCATGAGGGTGGTTCTACAAACATCATCAGCAACTGCAGACTTCATAGCTGTAAATATAAATATGTGTGATTTGTTATATAAAATGAGTCATTGACAAAACGTGGAGGCGGCTATATTAATTTCCAGGTTTATGGCGTCGAAAAACAAAGCACTTGAAAAAATAAAAGAAAAAATCGGTGTCGATAAGGCAAAAATATCTAAATAAACCGGTTCACGCAAAATATTGATGTTTATTCGACCGCAAAGTGCTATAATAATAAACATTCACCTGACATGACAAGAAAAAGGCATACAATGAAGAAGAAGGTGAACCTAGCCATCATCTTCATCATCCCCGGCCTTTGGAACACAAGATTGATAACAAGATTATTGGAAATGTTAATTTGTGATTTTCATAAGATGATCGGACGTCGATATATATATATATATATATATATATATATATATATATATATATATATATATATATATATATATATATATATTATTTATTTATTTATTTTTTTTTTTCAGTCTCAATACATCAAATTTCCTATTTTTTTTTTTCTCCTTAAAGTAAAATAGGTAGTTTGAACAAGTCCAACGCGAGATTATTTAAAGTTCTTTGTTTAACAAACATCTACAGCCTCAACGGAGGAGTATAAAGAGAATCGCCAAGCAATATACCATTAAAATCAAGGAAGTAAAAAAATTAAAGGTTCTTTCCACAACAAAATATTATTAATAATAATTGGCTATGCCGGTTGTGGTCGAAAAATGACGATAAAAACAATCTAAAATGTTGATGAAAAAATTAATTATAGAATTTTAACCGCCGATTATGAGGTAATCTCTGTTGTTGTGGTTGACAATTTCAAAATTAAATATAAATAATAACGAAGTATTTTTTTTTAAAAAAGGTAAGTATTTTTTTTTAAAAAAAGGTAGTATGGATGTTAAATTTCGAATAAATTATAAGGAGAATTAGAAATAATGACAACTTTTGAAATATTTTTAAAGTCTAACATTTTTTATAAGGAGAAGAACAACTTTCATAATTTTATAGCCTAAAGACAAAACAAAAAATAAAAAATAAAAAATGCGCTGATGCTTAATCACGTCGCCTGAATGCGTGCTCCAGTTTTTCATTTATTTTTCTCTTTCCTACTCTGTTTTCAAACAATCATATCTTTTGATCTAGATATTCAAATGCGATGAAAATTTCACTGAATTTTTTATTTTTTTCATGCTCTTTGTTTTGAGACTTGGTTCCATATCATTACATCGTTTTTCGTGAGATTCACTATCGAAATTCACTCAGTGAATATCCCAGTGAACTCCAAAAAGCAGTAAATTTCGTCAGTGAATTTCGAAGAATAGTGAATTTCGGCAGCGGATTTTTTGAAATCACGTCGGAATATGTTGAATATGGTATCAAAATAAAGAGCATGAAACAATAAAAAAAAAATTGGTGAAAGAATTTTCAAATTTGAAGTTGTAAATTGAGAGATATGGATTTTTAAAAAAAATGGATGAGAGAGAAAGTGTTGGTATTTTTTTTCTAATAATAGGCGCCTGATTTAAAAAAATAAAAATAAAAACAGTTTTGTCCTTTATGTAAAAGTTTCAAAAGATTCCTTCTACTTAATTGATGAATTTTGTGTCCTTCTCCCTCCTTCCCCCTAAATTATATTCCCGAACGAATGCATGCGAACGAAAAATTAAATAACAAATAAACTTTCTTTTAATAGGCTTTTTTTAATAGGCTAATATGTTAAAAACCTTAGACCGTTGGAAAACCAGGAATTGGTGGTCGGGTGAGCCAATCCGGGGCGGCTCCATGTTGGTTGATGTGGATCAACCGACCCGCTAAAAAAATATTACAGTAGGAATTTTTTTAGGTAGACATAGATACGTGAGATTGAACCGTTTATTTTTTATATTGTTTTGTATTGACCCGTAATGAACTATAATATATAATACTAAATTTAGTAATGGTAAAAGATGACGAATTTCCGACCTGTATCCTTAACTTCCTGGAGTCGCCCCTGGGGCTAATGGACTATATATATATGGTCGGGTGGACTGGATTAAAACAACTAACTGTATTGAACTGATTTATATAACCATTTTTATACACCGAAAATGAAAACCGAGTAGGTTACGCCCACCCTTGCCAACTCTTGTTCCGTCCTTGATCGTGGGAATGACATTTGTGTGACTTATGGCTATTTAATGTTTTGGTCGGTGTCGGCCCTTCCATTAGACACCTTAGACTTTGTCCTTAGGCCTACAGGTGCCTAAGGAATAAGGCCCCTTTCACCAACCCCCATTCCTGAAACTTTGTAAAATAAATTATCATAGATTAATTTTCGTTTGAAGTTTTAGATATCATTACACATTTTAATATTTAAAACTAAATAAAAATAAAAAATAAAAATATTGGAGAGGACACCGTGAACAATAGTTTGAGATGATCTGTGGTTGTGATATACCATATCGATAAAGCAAAAGAAGCATTATCAGAATATAAAGTTAAAACATAATGGACGTGATAATTTGGGTTATACATCTTAGTTTAAACAAGGGCGATGCGTCTAAATGGTTAGTGGATCCGTTATGATTATTCAATGGGTGATGCTGACCCCAAGTCTTGATGAGTTACTGATTAGTAATGCGTCTGAAAGTTGATCATCATATATTAAGTGACACGTCGTGATAGACAATAAGGGTGTTACGGTTGGTATCAGAGTCGACTACCAAAATTGTGCTACACTTAATCAATTTTGAATCCATTGTGGATAGAATAGAAATTCTAGCTCTAAATTTTGAGACATTGGAGTGATCAAGTAACGGTTCTAAATTAATTATGGATAGAATAGAGATTCTAGCTCTGAATCTTGAGACATTACGGTGATCGAGTCGGTGGAGAATTTACAAATTCGATACATATATACATGACTTAAGAAAAAACTATTGTTATTCCTTTTAGCAAGTAATGGGAAAGGTGTAGCTTCCCCCATTGGATATAAGGTGTAGCCGCCCCTAGACCGAGTTATAAGCTCGTATCATGGTAAATACGGTGATGTCCGGGAAACATACAACATACCGAATAAAATAAAAGGGAAATTGGGGAGAAGAACAAAATAAAATATTTCATAAGTTTCAAAATGTACAAAATTATTTTTTATTTTTTAATGCTATTGCCATTTCTTTCCAAAAAAAAAATAATATAAAACAACAAACTTTCTCTCTCATCCATCATTTTTAAACACTTGTATCTCTCAATATTGAACTCAAAATTTGAAAATTCTTTCACCAATTCTTTTTTATTTTTTCATGCCTTTTATTTTGAGACTACATTCACTATATTCTGACGTAATTTCTAAAAATTCGCTGTCAAAATCACTGTTATTCAAAATTTATTATCGAAATTCACTGATTTTCGGGATTAATTATCGAGATTCACCGAGTGAATTTCGACAGTGATTCTTATGAAAAACGATATAATTATATCGAACGAAATTTCAAAACGAAGAGCATGAAAAAATAAAAATTTCAATGAAATTTTTATAGCGTTTGGAGATCTAGATCAAAAATATAATAATTTAAAAATGAAAGTGAAAAAAAAAAAAAAAAAAAAAAAAAAAAAAAGGTGAAGCAGCGTTACAGCACAGGCAAGCGTCAGATATTGGATTTTTTTTGTCCCTAGAAGTTGTCATTCTCCCTATGAAAATTTTTTTTGGTGTTATGTTACATAAAAATATTTTAAAATGTATCATTTTACCTAATTTTCTATAAAATGAATGTATACTTGTAAAATTGATTTTTTTTCTTCCCTTTTTTAATTCACTTATATGAATTAGTAAGTAGATACAAAAATTGTAGGTGATATTGAAGAAATTCTCGATCACAACCGTCCTAGGCGGATCCACATTGTATTAAATGGAGTCTACGGACCTCGTTAAAAATAAAAATAAAACTCTAAGTTTTTACTTATAAAAAAATATTTCGAACTCCGTAAAAAAAATTTACTTTGAAAAAGAATTACGAACCTTGCTGAACAAAATTCTTGAATTTACGGACCCCGCTGAACAAAATTTCTGAATCCGCCAATGACAACCATTGTGTCATAACGAGTAATAATAATACATAAAATTACCCTGAAAAATATAATACATAATTTCTTTGTTTTTTTTTCGGGGCTTAATTTCTTGGAACAAAAGAATGATGTGAACTAAAAAGACAAAAATACATAATTTCTTTGGTTTTTTTAGGGGACATAACAAAAGAATGATATGAACTAAAAAAGGCCAAAAATACATAATTTCTTTGTTTTTTTTTTTAATAGGGGACATAATTTCTTGGAACAAAAGAATGATAACCAATTTTCGGAAAAGATTATTTAACCAAAATTTGCATCATCCACAAAAGAAAAGTATAAAGAGAATCGCCAAACAGAGTATCGTACAACCAAAAGAGATATTAGATCCCATCTACCGGACCAAGCAATCTACCAATAAATCAAGGACTAAAAGAATAATTGGTTTTCTTGAACAAAGGAAAAAGTCATGTGTAATACCCCGCTTCCAGAACCGAGCACTTAACCGGAAAATGCATGCTCTTCACGTGATATTTAGAGTAAATTGTAAAACACACGTAAATCTAAGTAATAAAGAAGATGGTGAAAGAAAAATGAATTGTTGAGGCTCGGGAAGCAGACCCTCATGGTTTTGATTGACTGAACACAATAATGCTGGATTTGATGAATATAGATGTTAAAATTGAGAATGGAGATACAGCTCTAATCATGTTGGTGTCATTGCCGGCATCATATGAGAACTTTGTGCAATCCTTTCCATGCAAGAGAGTGTTAGACATATTTTAGTTTTAATGATGAGTGTCAGACAAGCTGTTATAGACAATGCAAAAAGATGTCTAGATTTAATGTATAGGTTTACTAGAGTTTGATCTTTGTATAGGTTTGATCAAACAAGCACTGTAAATAAGTCAGCTGACTAGCTTAGTAGACCTATCTATTAAGTCTCAGTAGAGTGTCTAAGACATGCTGAAGACTGAAGGCTGAGGGTTCAAACTCAGTATTGAAGATTGAAGACTGAGGTTTCAAACTCAGTAATGAAGACTCAAAAGACAAGGGTATTGATGTTGGATAGGGGTGTAATCGATCCGAGTCGAATCGATACTCTCTAGGGCTCGAGCTCGACTCTATTAAAAAAGTTCGGGCTCAAAACTCGGCTCGAGCTCGATCGAGCCATAAAAAAGCAAGATCGAACTCGACTCGCTAAGTACTCGATATAACTCAACTCGGCTCGTAAGCTCGATTATTTTCCTAGAATTCATTTTAACGAAGTATGGTAAAATCGAGCTCGACTCGTCTAATACTCGACTTGAATAATATTTTTCAATTATGAAAAATAATATTTATAATAAATAATTATTTAGATAATTATTTAATCAAGCTCGATTAAGCTCGCGAGCTACTCGATTACCATATTTTAAAACTCGAGCTCGGCTCGGTTAATTATTCGAGTAGCTCGACTCGAGCTTGAACTCGAAAAAAACCGAATCGAGTCGATCTCTATTGCGAGTCGAGTACGAATAGCTCACGAGTAGCCCGGCTCATTTACAGCCCTAATGTTGGATGTAGTGCCCGAAAGACAATTATACTTGTCTATACGGGCAAGTGAGAGATTGTTGGAAGTAGCGCCAGAACGACAATTTCTGTAACTGTTTTCATAATTAATAAATGACAGATTTATTCTTATCTTATTATTTGCTTTGTTCTTATATGTAATACACTGCTGAAAACCCAAGTGGTATCATATGTAGCCATATAACTTAGTGTATGTCACACATAAGGATTAAGTTTATGGTGATACACTTGAACTATTAGTCCGTGGTGAACTTAATCAAAGTATGAGGTCTATTGATTAAACCACCATTAATGCGCCCAGAACACTTTGCGGTGTGACCGTCTTATCCGGACCGTCGATATTGGTTATCTAAGTGGGGCATTTATATATGATGTAGTCATATAGGACTGAACCGATTTAATCTGCGTTTCTCATATAATTCCATGATTGAGAAATCTTATTAAATCACAAGATGGTCATATATGGATTAACCTTAATCCTGAAGTGATTGCATACTCATACTTGTTTCAAGATAGGGTTTGTTGTGTTCGTTAAGGATTGCTAAGAGGCGCGGTCCGAATCACTTTCATGTTGGCACTATTATGGGATGAGTGAGGTGTGTGTCTCACGGATATGGAATCCATTCCTTCCCGCGGAAAGTAGAAAGATAGCCTCCTTATTTGTTGATCCTAGAAATTGATCGATCGGCCGAGTTCGTATTGGTTATGAACTAATTGATCACTAGTGGGTTAATGGTAAATAAGGATAAGATGTAATGAAGAAGGTTTACGGAAATATTCCTGCTTCGTTAAGGATAGTCTTTGGAGAGTTAGTCTGTATGTAATGATTATATCAATGGACATTTATTGACCCGACGCTTTGGGAATAAGTTATATCTATAATCGATAGAGTTCAGTTTCGAATTTGTGGTGGTGTAATTCCGGAATTAATAAGTCGAGTATAAATGTTCTGTTTGATGAATATTTTATTCAATTTATTATAGCTACTGGTTATAGGTCCATGGTCCCCGGGTTGGCTCCTAACACGCTAGTGAATTCTCGTTTTGTGGAACCTCGAAAATAAATTAAATAGTTGGTCTATTTAATGAATATGCGAAATATTATTTATTCGGTAAATAATATGTAATATAGAAAAGACATTTTCCATTATCTGAATTGGTATTAAAAATGGCGCCACTTTATTTGATTTTGGGAAAAGAAATTTTCTCCTAATTAATTATAAAGTGGATAATATAATTATTTATGTGTTAAATAATTATAAAGAAGAAATTAGTTTTCTTATTGGATAATTATGAAATTTGTTTTCCTATTGGATAAATGTTATATTTTCCTTAAAGGAAAAGATAAATTTGTGTGAATAAGATAAACTTTTAAACTATTGGTTATTAGCCTATATAAAGAGAGTTTCTCCAAACACAAATTAGATGAATCCAACGCCATTCTTTTTTAGAAAAAGGGACGCCACCTTTTTTGAATAAAACTGATCGAAGTCCACCAGTCGTCACTTGGAGATACAATCCGGAAGATTGCAGCTTCTCTTTTGTCTATTATGGCTCCTTCTTCTGTTTGGTAAATCTTCAACTTTCTTGTAGTTGATTAATTTATTATGTGAATTAAATTGTGGTAAAATATCATGCGAATTTAACTCGTAGCTTCCGCTATGCATTATCGAGCATCTCGATCGGTGCTGTGAATCAGATGTGATGATTCAATTATGTATCGGATCCGGATTCGGGTTTCTGTATATCCAGCAATGGAATCATAATTTAGGTAAGTCTGTGATGGCCTAACTGATCTTGTATACCTTGTATTGAAGGTCTAAATTCCCAAAAAGGAAATGTGATGAATGGGACTTAGTTATGTTTAAAATGGTGTACTCTAACTTCACAATTGAAAGTTAGATGAGAAGCAGTTAGCTGAAGTATTCAGACAAGAACACAGCAAACCTAGTTCAGCTGACCTAATGTATTACTCAGCAGACTCATAAACAGACTATTAGCTGAGTATACATAAGTTTAGTTTAATCTGTTCTATGGATTATTCTAGAAGATTAAATGGATATCAAGCATTGGATTATCCAGTCAAGCAATGATAGAGATTAAAAGAACGTTACAAGAATTTCAGAGCCAAATCAAATTTAGAAAAATCATTGGTTGACAAACTGTCTGTTAGAAGGACACTGACATACTGTCAGGATGTACAGCAGAGGGAATTTCAGGGGAATATTCAAAAAATCCATTAACGGTCATATTCAAATTTCAAATTCAAATATTGGATTTCCACATATAAATAGAGGACCCATGAGACCATTTGTTCCTTCCATTCTCGAGCTTCGGTTTCGCCTTTCTATGCCTCATGCCTCATCTTCTGGGTTCACGAGCCACCTATTTCTTGCATTTCGCATGACAACCAACATACCGAACGTAATTCCGTACGAAAGATAGGGCTCGAATATGGTCAAAAACACCGTAAAATGTCGAGGTTTTCCATCTATGTGACGGTTCACCTCAAAGTGAGAGTGCAATGTGATTTTACACTATAAATGGTCTAAAACTACCCAAAATGAGCCAAAAGTGTTATAAACGAGGGTTAAAACATGCACCGGAGCATAGTAAAGTTGACTCTCATCAACCACCCTCCACTTAGCGTTTGCTCGGCCTCGAGCAAAATGAGCGTTTTAAAAGAAACCAAATAGTCAACGTTACACGCGTAGGTCAATCCAATCACATATCAAAGATAACCGACAAGTAAATGAGTAAAAGCATGCAACTTAACATTACCTTATCAAGCAAGCAGAGTGTATGTGTGTGAATAGCTTCTCCTACATTTACCACGGTTTACCGGTGACGCTAGGTTATTGCGATTACACCATAGCTCATACTTCATAAGCATCTCCATAAATCGAGGTCAAACCGAGGCTAAGCAAGGTCGAGTAGGACTTACACGGTTGTAACTTTAGGCTAGAGACAGAGCTAACCGAAGGGATTTATAAGAATAAGCAAGAAATAAGAGAAATACAAGCGAGCTTAACCAATGGGTGTAGCAACTCAAAACATAAGCTAGCTCTACCTTCCATTAGTTCAAAACAACTATAGAAACATGATTTACATTGAAATGTGCTATATGATACTATGTCTCAAGCACCATTAGGCCACAATGAAAAACTATCATGTTCCTACGCTAAGGACTCATCTCAAACACCAGCATCACATAATAAATCAAAACATGAGAGTCCCAATATACTTGGCTTAACATGCGTATCAGATTTTTTTTTTTTTTTTTTGTGTGCAGGAAACAAAAGATTTTAATACACTTTTGCCTCTAACAGGGATCGAACCCTGGTCCCCGTGCCACAAATTTTGGATGTCATTTTGGTTTTGCGCACCTCTAGAAACGGCGTTGAATAAGTTCTCAAACCATTCACTTTCAGTGAAAAAATCGAATATTCCGACAGGGTCAGTTCAAGTGGTTGTCCTCCGGCCAGTAGACGATGATGACGACAAAGGAGGTGAAAACAAAGTAGTAATTCAATTCTTCTTAACCTTAGGTTTCGCCATTTCTGTTAGTCGCACCTCATCCTCCTCCCTTGGGATTTGCTTTTCAATTGTTCCATGTTGTTATTGCTTTATACTCCCGAAAATTTTGAACTTGCTGTTGAAAGTTGAAATTATTTGCTTTCTCTTCTTGGTTTAACAGATGGGACGTTCATGGAGGCTTCCAATAGCAAGCTAACACTTTGCTCATCTCTGTAATTTACTTTTCATGATGCAGTGTAGATGGAGATGTCCCCTTATATTAACCAAGCATATCTACTGTTGCATGAATGCAAGAATCATTTCACAATATCACACTGAAAATGTCGTCTCCCAGCCCAATTCGGTCATCCAAAACGTTTGCCACTTAGTGTACGAATCATACAATCAGCGTAATCCAGGTACCCATTTCAAGCCCTCCAATTACAAAATCGATATCCCTTTTAATGCTGAATCATTATCCCCTGAGGAGGCGATAACGGTTGCTGCGTCTTTAGCTAACGAGGCAGGGTCGATGGTGGCGTTGAGTTTCTTTTATTGGGCGATTGGGGTCTCGAAATTCAGGCATTTCATGAGGTTTTATGTTGTTTTCGCTACGTGTTTGATAAATAATGGGAATTTGGAGAAAGCACATGAAGTTATGCATTGTATGATTAAGAGCTTCGGTGAGATCGGGATGTTAAAGGAGGCTGTAGATATGGTATTCGAGATGCATACTCAGGGCTTGCTTTTGAACGTTCATACGTTGAATTGTGTGTTGAATGTTGCTATCCAAGTGGGCTGTTTTGATATCGCTAAGAAGGCGTTTGGTGAAATGTGTGACAGAGGAGTGTGCCCTAATGCTCATAGTTTTGAGTCCATGGTTGTTAGTTATTGTAGAATGGGTAGAGTTTTCGAGGCTGAGAGATGGCTCGATGCGATGCTAGAAAGAGGCTTTCTTGTTGACAATGCTACGTGTACTTTGGTTCTGAGGGTCTTTGGTGAAAAGGGCAAGTAAGCAGAGCGTTTTCTTTTCAATAAGTTTATTTCGTTGGGGTTTACTCCGAATGTGATCAATTATACTTGTTTGATAAATGCTTTATGTAAAAAAGGCAACGTTAAGCAAGCGTTTGAAACGTTGGAAGAAATGGTTGATAAAGGTTGCAAACCGAACGTGTATACTCATACCACACTTATTGATGGTCTTTGTAAGAAAGGTTGGACAGATAAGGCATTTAGACTTTTCCTGAAGCTCATTAGGAGCAATGTTTATAAACCGAACGTGCATACCTATACAGCTATGATAACCGGTTATTGTAAAGAAGAAAAGCTGAACCGAGCTGAGATGCTATTCAATAGAATGCAGGAACAAGGACTTGCTCCGAATACGCACACCTATTCGGTTCTTATTGATGGGTATTGTAAGTTTGGTAATATAAATCGTGCCTATGAACTACTGGACACGATGAATAAATCCGGTCTGTTTCCAAATACTTGTGTATATAACTCTATTATGGATAGTCTTTTCAAAAGAAGAATGGCTAAGGAGGGCTATAATTTGTTGAAAACGGGGCTTATGAATGGAGTTTGCCCTGATCTGGTAACGTGATACGATTCTCATATCCGAAAACTGTAAGCAAGAACACATCAAGCAGGCCTTGGCACTTTTCGGCAAGATGGGAAAAGCCGGGATAATGCCAGATGTGCATGTTTACACTACATTAATTTCCGCTCTTTGTAGACAAAAGAGGATAGCAGAAAGTGAACGTTTTCTTGATGATGCTATCAATCGAGGCTTAATTCCATCAACCGAAACTTATACGTCTATGATAGCTGGATATTCGAGAGTCGGAAATGTTCCCATGGGCTTGAAGTTTTACCAGAAGCTCGTTCAACACGGTTGTGTGCCAGATAGTTTTACGTATTGTGCTTTGATAAGCGGATTGTGCAAGGAGTCAAAGTTGGACGACGCTTCGACTTTATACAATACAATGCTGGACAAAGTAATTTCACCATGTGAGGTTACGCGGTTTACAATAGCTTTTGAATTCTGCAAAAAAGGTGAAACTTCCACGGCCATGACACTGTTAGACAGATTAGAGAGAAAGCAATTGATTCATACACTATGTACATTGGTTAGAAAGCTTTGCCGTGAAGAAATGGTTGATGTTGCGGCCTTATTTTTCAATAAATTGCTAGACAAACAAGAGAACGTGGATCCAAATACTCTGGAAGCGTTTATAACTGCTTGTTACGGTAGTAACAACTATTCACTTGTTTCAGATATATCTGGGAAGATTAGAAACAAGAGAATTGGAGAACCAGCAGCTTCCATATGTTAACTTAAACTTGCTCAAGTAGTTAAACGAAGCTTACTTAATTCGGATGATTGATTAATTTGAGTGCCCTGAAGTCGGAAAAAGAAACTGTTGCAGCATCTCCTATGATCTCTTATCCAGGTATCCCTTGTTATCTCTTCTAAGATGCATTTGCAATGTGATGTTTTACACTGCTTTCTGTATTATACTTTTGCTTTTGTTGTTTGCTCGATTAATATGGTACATATACAGCTAAGCAAGTTCAACTCGAAGGCGTTGAATGTATAGCCTGCTTCTGATTTTTAGTTGTGGAAATTAGTGTAATGCCAGAGAATCACTACCAAAGCTGGATTCTTTTTGTTGTTTTTACTACTCCTTTTTTCACTTCTTTATAGTAAGAAAATCCGCAATACAGTTAGAGGTCACACCCTTATTTGCTACTAAACCCTATCAATTTTCACCAAACAACTCCAAAAAAAAAAAAAAAAAAAAAAAAAAAAAAAAAAAAAAAAATGTGAAGTTGTTTGGAGACTGGAGAGAGGAGCAGCCCTTCACAAGAAACCGTCATGTCTACTTTCAAGAAATTGCATACCACTCTAATATTCCACCTGCATTTCCATCTCATTACGACTACATACTCCCTCCGTTTTTTTCTTAACAGTCGGAGAGAGAAAAATCACATATTAAGAAAGTGATTAATGTATGTAAAATAACAAAATTACCCTTCATTTCTTGTGCATGGAAAATTGTAAAAAAATTTGGGTTATTAAAAAAAAGGGTAAACCCTACCCCGAGGGTCCCCACTCCCCCTGTCCCACGGGATGAGTGGAGATATAAGTCAAGATCCCCCAGTAGCTCATCAATGGGCTTACCTTTTTGACAGGAGGGAATAATTCGCCTCTTGTGGAAATCGAACATCTAACCTCCCGCTAGGCTGCAATTACGCACTCACGCCCCTTGCCAACTGGGTTATGTCTTGGGTTATGCCCCTTGCCAACTGGGTTATTAAAATGAAGGATAAAGGTGGGAAAAAAAATAATAAATGCTGCATTGGAATTGTAAAATGACAGATAAATAAAAACGAATGCAAATTCTGAAAAGTGACGGTTAGAAAAAAGAAAACCGGAGGGAGTACATGTTTCAGCCGGTTGCAAGCCTGTATTGTCTGCTATAGATCTGACCTTTTGGGTTCTCTATTTTACTCTCTCTTTTTTCTGTCATTATTGTTTCTTTATTTGATCTCTTATTTAGTGTTGCAGAAAACGGGTAAAAGAGGCTGTGGCAAGAGACTGGAAAGAACCCTGCAGATGGGAAAACACTGCTTCGCCCTCTTTTGTCAAGCCACCGGAAAATTTCCTAGGCAAAGATTGGTATGATTATGATGCTAATTGTTATGAATACGAGGGCAAAGATAAACGAGGAGCTCCAGAAATTTGTTGATTCGGCTATGTTGTGACGTTCCATATTGTAGTTGAATGTTGATAATGCCTTGCTCGAGTATTTAGGGTTATCGGGATGTTTGGATTGTTTTAGACTTTGGGTTTAGATATCGGAATGTTTGACGATGATTCATCCAGGATGTAGAGCAATTCTAGTAGATTTTGTAAAATCAAGGTAAATCTGCAAAATAGAGATTCAAAACCCTCGGATTCACGAAACTAGAATCTCTACTTAGATTTGTTGAAACCGAATTTGTAAATGGTGCACTCTATGTATTTCTCTCGATACAGGTTTTCTAATTCAATTATATGTTATAGAGATTCTAATGTATTTTGAACATATCGTCGTGTTTGAGTTAGTTTGCCTAGCATGTTTATCAGTTTATCTTTGTCCATAAATAAACCGTCAATTCTGAGGTTTTACGCATATTAAGAAATTCATGATTTTTATATAATAAAGGCTAAATACCTTCTAATTGTAACGTCCTATCTCGATATACAAATCATATTCGTAAAATAGAATGTTCGTGGCGTGACATTTGTAGAAAACCTTATAAACCCTAAGTACATCTAACGTTAAAGCGTAAGAACAAACAATCAAAAGACTAGGCGCCCTCAAGGTCTCACAACAAAACTACTCAACTAGTAAACAACTGTTGTCAAAACTAAATCATAAATAATTGAATTCAATTGCTAGAATCCCGATCAACAACAATCGTGTCTAAAAAAGGGGGGGGGGGGGGAAAGGTTTACTCAAACAAACTACCAAAAAAAGGAAACTAAAACATAAACTCCAAAAGCTTCACTCCCAAGCATGATCTTCAAGCTCTTCCTCAGAATCATCAATACCTACATATCTTTTTATTTCAATGAAGGAGTAAGCTTATTGATAAGCTTAGTAAGAAGAAAGAAGATCAAAAGAGAGATTCGTAGTTGTGTATGCCGGGAGACATGACATGATTTTACTGTATCCACTTTCACATATAGCTTAAAACAACACTTGAACATAAAGAAAGTCATTGTAAAGCACATGAACGATGCATAGAAAACATGTCAAGTTACTATATCGGTTTATCTTGCACATAGTTGTTCTTTACATTAACTACTTGCACTTATCATAATCATGTTCTTGTCTTTCCTACTTTGTGACTTCTTATCTACTTAGCTTTAAGGCGCGGGATACAGCTCGGCTAGCACAACTAACTATACCTCTAACATAGGACTTGCTCATGCATGAGTTACACTTATAAGCCCATCGCCTTAAGAACGGCTTGCCTCACACATTCGATATATGTTTTAAGCTGTGTCCAAGGTATCCGTCGATTAGTTCTTCATAAAAGAAAAACTAATAAGAAAATTTGGTAACACATAAAGCAAGTAGAGCACGTAAAACACCTAAGTCCATACTGAAATCCATGTCTTAACCTAAGGTAACATACAAAGGCCATAGCACACCGAACTATCATCTTATCTCCACTATTAACATAAAACAGAACCCATAAACATAGCAAGAACTTAAAAATAACTTCATGGACACCCGTTGTTGACCCAGTTGCCTAGAAACTAAGTCCGAGGATTAGTCTGCGATGATGTCGAGTGGAGGCCAGGGGCGATGGCCCGGCTTCACTCAAACTCGATTCTGCACCCAGGACACCCATAAAACTAAGTCTAGGATCAGTCTGGACGCTTTCCCGGGTGAAGGCCGAGGGCGCCGACCAGGCTTTAACTCCGGTCTTGGTTTCTGGACATAGGACACCTAAAAGCTAAGTTTGGGAGTCACCCCAGGCGCTTTCCGGATATAGGGCGAGGCGACATCCAGGCCTTAACTCCGCACTTAGTTTCTGGTCTTACACTTGTCCGGCGTACCCAACACATAGTATGTCCGTTTTCCTT
Organism: Gentiana macrophylla; assembly: GCA_026214975.1. Taxonomy (NCBI): domain Eukaryota; kingdom Viridiplantae; phylum Streptophyta; class Magnoliopsida; order Gentianales; family Gentianaceae; genus Gentiana; species Gentiana macrophylla. The sequence goes on from CM047805.1 coordinate 22,252,392, forward strand.
GCCATTTGACCATAAAAACATATTAAAACATCTCAAAACATAAACTTTAAAAGGAAGATGAAATCTTTTGATAAGAACTCCTTACCTCTTTAACATAACGAAAACGAACCAAACGGTGAACAAACTACGATTAACCTTCAAACTTTTGTGAATCTACGAATGAACGGAGAAAACCCTAATGTAAGAATTACAAATTCCACCAGGACTACAAATTAAACTAGGGTATATGATGATTACATTCTTGAGACGAAAACGAATTCAAAATTGCTCCTAAACCAGAATATACTTCGTATGCAGCACTTCGATCTGCAAAACCCCGAAAATCAACAAAAATCGCTCCAGACGCTAACACTTGGGGCGCTTTCCCGAGTGCTCAGACGGGACAGCGGACGGGGCAAAGTACGTAGGCTCAGAAACGTAAAATATAAGTTATGGGGTTGCTTGTGGACCTTTTTATAGGTTTTTCATGCACTAGGTCGATTCTTCCAAGACTTAAAGGAAGAGAAAGCTTGGAATAAAAGGAAGGAGGTTGAGGGATTTTACAATAGCAATCCTTAATGTAATGATTGTTGATAAATGCCATAATTATGGATGTGTGACCGTTGAACCTGAGATATTTATGGGCTCGGTTATGAGCCTTCAACCAACTAGCCCTTGGTAGGCTCGAAATCTTGATTAAATCATAGGCAAGGAGAGAATGGCTTATAGACTAGGGCTTCACAACCTCATGGACTAGTCATTCGAGGTCTCATGAATGTCCTTGACTCGACACGTGTTGAGTAAGAGGTCCGGAGACACCCTCATATTTAGGCAACAAGCCTCAAGCTCATCAAACATCTGATACACCCTCTATGCATATCCTCTAGCCGAAAACAGACTTTTTTTACATTTGAAGCACTCTTTTTTTATTCTTTAGTAACTTAGGCATCAAAAGGGCTTCACATGAAAACTTGTCTCTGTCGGCATTTTTGCAAGTGTTTGAGGGCTTGTTGGTTCTTTGCAAGTGATCGAGGGGTTGTGAGAAGCAACGGCTCAAGAGATCTCGAAGGAACTTCAGCAACACTTATCAACATTGAATCTTTGATACTTTGATGATACTTCAGTATCATTAATTAATTGTAAAGTTTGAGGGTACTAGACTTTCAGAAAGTACACTTCAAATTATGGCAATGCCTTCAATTCAAATTTCATCTCAATAAGAATAACAATGAAATTAAAAATACATCATGTTCATGTCAAAATTTTGTTTATCCATTCTAAAAAAAAATCCCATCCCTAAATGTGAAAAAGAGATGTGGAGGACAATCACCTAATAGTGCCACCAAGAATAGATGCAACTTTGCATGGACCAGCAGAAGTGGTGAAAGGTACGCCTTTGTAACACGCCACCAACTCATCGTTGGTCTTAAGATCTGGTTGAACCGTCTCCCACACTTTTTCTTGGGTTCAACACTTCATCTGGATTACTACCACCTTCAGAAATTCCTGGAAAACTCACCCTCTCACCAACACCTGCACTTTCAGGTGGCTCCACAAATTCTACCTGTTTTTTTTTTTTTTAATCATCATCCCATTAATAAAATTGGAACAGTAAGGATATATATTGCAAAATTCATGAAACAAAAGGATCAAAACTGTCTTTGTTCGAGAGTAAAAAAAAATCAACAGCAGAAGCGTGGTTCAAAAATACATCAAGAGCAATAAGAGCACGCAAAAACATAAAACGTCAAATTTGCTCTCACCTTAGTGTCGCTCACTGCTAGAAGCACATAGAACCATGGCATGAGATAGTATACCCCTCATTTTCACAGGTTTCAAATTGCAAAGAACACAAACCTTTCGATTCTGACACCAGATATCACAATCAAACAAGTTAGTTATCCTTAACCTCCTCAAGTGTGCGTAAAAATTGAAGGAATTCAGATAGTTTGAGAGGCGTAACCTGCATTTTCTCAAGAGGAATATACTTGACAAGGCCACTAACAACAGTTCGAGGTTGAGCTTCACCAACATCAATCTCTTCCACATATAAAGTATCGGCCTCAGGATGTTTTTTAGCTGCTGTTATGAGGCCAACACGAATATCAAGTCTACCAACACCATTTTCAGCTTCAGAGGGGATAGATGATACATTGGATTTCCCCTCAGCAGGTTTTGTTGGCTTTACCTTTTTCGTATTTTTACCTGGGGTGGGATGAAAAAGAGCAATATTAAAGCAATGATGCCCATAAAAAGTGCAAAGTGGACAACCGAAGGACACAAGTCAATAAAAGTATTATTTTTTTTATAATAAATAAATAAATAAGTAACATTTGTAAGAAAAATTGACTCCCGATCAGAAAATAACTCGATTTAGGAAGAAAAAGAAGATTTTCGATCTCTAGTTTTTTTTTTTTTCTTTTGATTTACCTAAAGCTAGAAACTCAGCTATTGTGAGTTTCGCTTTGTTTTTTTGTTAAATAAAACTTTACTTTAAAAAAAAAAAAAAAAAAAAAAAAAAAAAAAAAAAAAAATAAGTAACATTTGTTCTTTTGAAACCATTCGAATTTGTGGGGGAGGAAATGAATCTTACTACAGAACCAAACGATATAAACGGTGTATATGTCGTTAGAAGGTCTGCTTGACTGAAGTCACTGAAAAATGGAGCAGCCCACATGAAACACCAATAATCTTAGAGCTACCACCATCTTTTAACATCTTAAAAAACACATATACTCTTTACCATATATGCATAATTTACATGGAACGCAATCCAACAAGAACCGGATGACTGCAACTTTTTACCCTTTTTTGGGATGGTAAGTTAAGATGTTACCTGAAAGTTTTGCTTTGTTTAGCTGTTCAGTGATCTTCAACTCAGCTTCCTCCTTGACTTTCCTATCGGCTTGACTACCAGCAAACCTTTCTCTAAAAGACTCGACTTCCTCATCTTTCTGGATATGCCATCATCCCAAGTGTGAGAAAGCATGGTTAATAAAGCAAACAAATAATGAAAATATTCTTTCACAACAAGATTAAACGCTTGTACCAGCTCCTTGAATAGTGGTGCAGGAGTCCCAATCCTGTGACCAGCAGGTAAAATTTCCCAAGGCTTTTTGGCTCTTTCAACATCGCCTTGTTCATGAGAAAGTGAAACTTGCATGTCAAGAGGCAGGTTAAGCTGCTTAAGCACCTATTGAGTCCAAACAGAAAGTCATCTGAATTTGAATAACAAATTTACTATTAAAAAATAGCTCAAAACCAAAATGCTTTGAGACCACGCTCAAATCATGTACCTCTTGAGTAAAGGATGGCATAAACGGTTCTAACAGACAAGCTAGGAGATATACTAGTCCCGTGGAAGTTTTCATCACTATGGAACACAAAGGTCGATCTTGCTTATAGAGCTTCCAAAACTGGCTCTCCTGCAAAAAAGAAAAATAACTGTTGAAAACAAGACAAAGCCGGTTATCAAGCACAGAGATTCCATTAATGCCCTAGAGAGGGAATCATCAGTGGGACCCCATTATTAATGGCTCTTGATCATGTGCGTGGCTAAAGTGTGGAACTAAGGCTATACACGTATCACTTCAACCAAAAGGACCATCTCTATCTCAAGAATAAATGAAAATGAAAGATTGAGCAAACTATCAAAATCAAAAAGTTGCAAGCTTACTTGCAAATAACAATTTCCTTCACCAGAAATGGACATGGCAATCTTCAAACCTTGCTTTAGTTTCACCTAATCATCCAAAATAAAAAGAAAATCATTGTTGTCCAAGAATCTATCTATCAAATTTACGTTGCACAAGTATGCACAGAGTACTAGTGGAAGCCTAACCTTCTCCATGCTTTCAATGTATTGCTCTACATAATTGCCCACTTTTTCTCCCAGACCCTTAGTTAAAGGGTGTGATTCGGCACCCTCAGCATCAGGAATGATACTACCATATCCCGTGTCTGGACAATGACCAAATGAGTAAAAATTAGACCGTGAGTGGTCAAGGACTGTGACTGGTAAAGTTTCCTAAACCAACCTACATCCAAACAATGATGTAAAACCCCACCTGGATCTTTTGCAATGAAACTCAGGACACGATTAATGAAGTTGCCAAGATTGCTAAGCAGTTCACCGTTCAGTTTCGCTTGCAAATCGGCCCAAGTAAATAAAGTGTCTGATACCTACAGAACAAAATAGCAATGCGGAAATTTGAGACTGCTTTATCAGGGTGCTCATGTGCAGAGAGGCTGAGGCTCCAGTGATTTGTGAGACTTTTCTCTCCGAATAAATCAAGATAAAGATAAAGAGCAGCTGCGCAGAGGCATACCTCTGGTCTATTAGTCAGCAAATAATATCTCCATACTTCTACAGGTATTTTTGTATATTGGGCGTCATTCCCAAAAACTCCAATGCCTTTACTCTTAGAGAACTTCCCTGTATGAAACAGCCGGCAGACAGTTACTACAAAAGCTTTACAAGACATGTATAAAGAACAAGACTAGTTGATTAGGCTACGTTGTTTGCATTGTACAATCATACACTACAAGAAAATATTAACCTATAGAAGCTGTTTGTGGGCTGACCTGCTTCATAGTTCAAATATTCAGTTACACTGATCGTCTTCATCAAAGTCCAATTTTCACCAGTTCCAAGAAGTGAAGAAGGAAACATTACCTGAAAAAAAAATTAAGTCATAGCTTCACAAACAAAAGGTAAAGGAGATCACCAGCAGACACGAAAAGGAAAGAATTTCAAAATAAAATAGTCTAAAGTTAATTCACATACGGTATGAAAAGGAATATTATCCTTGCCCATAAATTGAAATAGCTCAACATCTTCAGGATTCTTCCACCACTTTTCCCACTCCTTTGTGTAGCATGCAGTGATTGACACGTATCCAAGCGGTGCATCAAACCAAACATAGAATACCTAAAATATATTTGAGAAGGTTATTTTCATGGTCAATTAAAGCAATGATAAAACTAGAGATCCATGCTTACGATGAAGCTGGAGACAAAGAAACTGTGGATTCTTATATAACCTTGTCCTTGTACTTCTCATGTGGAACAGGGACACCCCACTTCAAATCTCTGGTAATGCATCGATGTTTCAACCCTTCTTTGAGCCATGCATGGGTAACTTGTATAGCATTTTGACTCCAACCTCCAGCCACTGACATATTATTAACGTATGCTTCTAATTTCTCCTTCACCAAAGGGAGCTCCAAAAACAGGTGATCAGTATCACGGAGATGGGGAGTGGTACCACAGACCTTTAAGAAAAATACACGAAACTAGTGTCACAAAACATCAACATACCCATGTAAATTATATGCAGCTTACATGAGCAAACAAATCAAGGTTTCCATAAAAATTCCCTTCCAAGTTAAGAATCTCAATATATCAACTAAAGATTCTGACATATTTTCCTTCAGGAGCCCACAGAAAATATGGACGAACAAAATTAGCTCCGTTTCTTCCATATTTTCCCAAACTAGCCCAATCTTACAATTCAACGCATGTTTAGTCTCCACTGTCTATAATTTCAAGTCTTCTGTACTTCTCGTGATCTAGACACCATTTTTGCAGAAGAATGAAATATTTGGGACGAAAAAGTGTCGATGGAAAAAAGGCTTGACAGGGGCATGGAATCCTAATTTGGGAGAAACGTGAATTAAGTGGGACCATCAACAGATTAACCAGTTTCTTTGCGGGAAAAAAGAAATGAGTGACTCAAATCAATGTGTCTCAACTTCTTAAACAAGAGCTTGTTTGGTCCTCCAAAAGTTGAACATCTCCTAATTGTATATGAACTTCAATTTTTACTATTAATAACTTTTTTATAAAAGGTTCTACTAAAAGTCATTTTTCCTGTCAAGTTGACATGCCTCAGTTCTCTAACACAAAAGACACATGTTACTCCGCAGTCCGTTTATCTTAAGGCCCCAGAAGAGAAAATGAAGCTAAAGCTGCTCGTGAGCAGGCCTCACCTTGCATCTTGGTTCCACGAGTTCTGTAGGATTCAAAAGCTTTCCACACTTCTCACATTGATCTCCTCTAGCAGAATTGTTATCACAGCCTGTTGTAGGGCAATTACCCTCGACATATCGGTCGGCTAAAAATCTTTGACACTTGTCACAGAAAAGCTGCATCACAGAAGAACGTAATAAGACATGACCCGAACCCAAAAAAAAAAAAAAAAAAAAAAAACAGAAACAAGGCTTTTTGTTCAAGTCCAAAAGATTTGCTGCAATCATGTAAACTAATGATTATCCCCATGAAGCTTTATACCTGCTGCTCTGTTTTCTCTGAAAGCAAATTGTTCTCCAACAACTTCTTAAAAATGGATTGACACACTTCAGTCTGTTCAGGTGTTGAAGTTCGACCAAACTTGTCAAAACTTATGTCAAACCAGTCATAAATGCCTTTATGAATAGCATGGTACCTAAAAGTCAATAAAGAATATAAGTATGATAAAAGAGACTTACTAGATGGAATGTAGTATGGAGAGAAACTTGTAGTCTCTTGCTAAAGCAATTATGTACGCAACTAATGAACCATCTCTAATTAAACCCGGAAAAAAAATTAAAGCAACAGAAAGCTATGAAGTAAGAAGTACTACTTCTGTCCCGTAATATAGGTCTTTTCGGAGTTTCCCACACAAATTAAAAAAGTGGATGAATGTCATAGAATGCCTTTTGACTATACTATCATTAATGCAATAGTTGCAAAGCAATAAAAAGAGGTTGTATAGATAATAAATTAAGGATAACATGAAGAATACGGGATAAATGCTCTACTGGTATTCTTAAAAATAAAACTTATATTACTAGACAAAAAGAGATAGCTAAAAACACCTATATCATGGGACTTTGGTAGTAATTTAAATCCATCAACCATTGATCATTCACCCACTGAAATATCCAATAGCAGTCCAATAGTTGATTAGTGGAATGGAGCAGATATACAAATGAAAATTTTACCATGGTACAGACCTTTTTAATTCCAAAATAAGTAATAATAGATTTATCATTGTAGGCCATGTGCATGGCAGATTGCAGATGGACGACTACATTGATAGCATTACTTACAAAAACCGGAAAGATTAAACAAACAAAACTTACTAGTCCTACTAGAAAAAGTTACGGCTGTACCAATTATGTAACGTCCTCGTCAAACATTTCAATAGCAATTATTAACAACATACTAAATCTCCACTGAACTCAAAATAAAAATTCCGGTTAACTGAGAATACATACAAGCACAAAAGGATTCTTAAGTTCATGCATGGGATATTATAGTGTATATACTCCTGTTAACTCCAGAAAATATAACACATGCTACAATTGGAGAAAACAAAAGCACAAAAAGAATATCAAAGAAGAGCCTTAGTTTATATAAAATTGAACCAAACTATTAACAAATTGAAATATATACTCATTGCATATCCTAGTCTTAGTTTTTTGCAAATCGAAACAAACTGTGAAAAATGTAAAAGATATACTTATCGCAGATCTCCTTGGGAGTGCAATTTTCCTCCAGAGCTTTAGTCTCGGTCGCAGTCCCATACTCATCCGTGCCACAAATGTAAATGGCATTATATCGTCAGTAATCTACAATACCTGGCAAACACATCCGCACTCAACACACCTGTAGGAAAACGTCATTCCAATAAAATAGTTCAACATCCATTAAACAATGAGAAACAGCACAAAGCACATGAATAAATTGATGAAGTTAAGAACATTGTAAATGATTATGCACGCAAAACTTACCAATTTCAAGAAAGCAAAATTTGAAACCTAACAACAATATGCAAATTATTCAGCTAATTTTCACGCACTTATAGCCAATAATTTTGCAGGGCAACAAAGATTGTAATGATCATTCACACCACTTAAATTTTATCTCCAAAAACAAATTCTATAGCCTAACAAGACAATGATAATTAAACGACTAATTATAGCCAATAATGAGCAAAATGATGCAACCTTCAATCGATAATATAGACACTGATTCTTTAAATACTTACAGCCGATAATATTGCCTAGGTGAGGAACATTGTTAACGTAGGGCAAGGCACTAGTGATGAGAATGTTTCGTTTCCCCGGAATCGGAAGCTTCGGAGAAGAAGGTGCTTCCCCCATCGATTCAGCAGATGAATGGAATAAACCAACAGTTAGAGGTTTAGCAGGGGGAGGATTACTGGGAGATTTAGACAGGAGTGAGTGAGCAGATGCGGTGGTGGATAAGTAATTGCGAGAGGGTGTAAAGGTGCGCAGCGGCGGAAGAAGGCGGCGCCGGAGAATATGGAAACGAGCTATGGTGGCTAATTACTGCTGGGACTGCTAAGCTTCTTTTAATCGAGGAAATTAGTCTTTAACCGACTTTAGATGGATTTTTAGGTTTTATTCTCCGACACTTTGCGTGATTAATCTGCGAATGGAGTCTCTACTTTACTGATTCCAATATCATTTACGAATCTCTACATATAATCACCGTCTGGAATCTCTACCGCATCTACTGATAATAAAGAATCTAAAACCAAAATAATTATGACGTATTTACAAAAACAAACACATATATAAATAATTTATTATCTATTATTATAGTGATAGATAATAAATATATTACATTGTATGAATATTCAAAATATGTATAGAAGATCTTATTAATGAAATATTTGTAGAAAACATTTTTGTGAATCGAAATATATATATATATATATATATATATATATATATATATATATATATATATATATATATATATATATAATGTTAGAAATAAAGAAAAAACTTGAATCTATAAAAAATTCAGATTGCGGTAGATATAGAGTATGATATCCAATTTTATCCAGAAACTGTTGAATAGAGATCATGTATACAGATTCTGATGCAGCACATTTTAGTTGGATCTGAAGCTGTATATACAGATTTACCACTTTTTACAGATTCTAATACAAGAGCTCTGATACAGATTATCGCAAAAATCGAACTGAGCCGAGGTCATTTAATTCATTTCGGTTTGTTTAATAACACTCCTACTGGTTCGCTTTCAATTAATATTATACTATAAAATTTTCGATTCGGTTACGGTTAACTAAACAATTATTCGTAACTGAACTGAAAACCAAACCGAATCGTTAACCAAGCTAATGTTGTATTGTATATCGCTTTCCTCCATCGTTTTCAAACTGTCTCAAAAAATCATCATTTTTACCCTAATTCTTATTTTATAGTATTTCGTCTTCTTTCTTTTAAAGCCTTTCATGAACATCTTCCGACTAACTTTTGAGGCACGGTACCAGCATTCAACCTCGTAGAAGTCAAATGTAATTTTAGCATAGAGTTTGATGGGGATGCATAAAATAATTCGTTTCGATTTATGTTATTCATTTATCGGCGTTACATATGCATTAACATCACCCTAAAGATTTAGAGGATTGACTCAAACACTAAGGCATTTTAGTTAGTTATGTTCATAATCAAATTTCCCATCAATTGAATGGATGGTGGAATATAAATACAGAGCTAGATTTTCTAAAGAATACAAAAAATTTGCACTTTTATTGGCAATTCAAAAAGGACAGAGAAACATGTAACCCTTCAAAATTCTCTGATGAACTTGCAAGCCAAATATAATCTTTCTGAAGATTCCTACTGTCCTGCAATTTAGATTGCCAATTTGCACATATAAAGACTACAAAATTAAGCTAGGAATACTAGTACATTTAAACTAGTTGAGTTGAAATTCCATCTATGTAAAATTTTACTGGATATATTTCGGGATTTCGCCTTTCTTCAAGAGGGATAAAGAGTACTCAGCAGCGTCGATAAGTTCTTCAATGTTGTGAAGGGATCGCTCTTCAGCACCGAGCATGAAAATGGCACGCGCTTGAGCTTTCTTTTGTAGCCTTGCTGCTAAATTCAACGGTAAAGCAGGCGAATTCAGACTCCGTAATATTTGTCTGTAAAGTGACAATACTCTCCCTCTGTTTCTGGCTAAATCTTCTGCTGTTGCCCAGAATATACCTTTCGCCGCCATCTACATTTCAAAAAAAAAAAAGTCTGTCAGCCATATAATCAAACACCTTGTTGCTATAAGCTAATGAATTCTTTCAGAGACATAATCAAACACCTTGTATGCAACAACTACAAAAACTCATACTAGAACCTAATGAATTCTGTCACACACATAATCAAACACCTTGCTTGCAAAAACAACCCTACTGCTCTAAACTAATGAAATTAGTATTAAATGTCTGAAAATATACAGATGCCATAGAGGTGAAATGATGGATGAGGGCAAAAAAACTTGGACAAAAAGGTGGGAATACATCAGCTAAAAGAGGCAAATTATTGAAATTCAGCTTGAACTGAACACGTTGCTCAAGGGGACGAAGTAACGAACCACTTGAAACAACCTATGTTTGTGAACCCTACCACTTTCTGAGGGGCCAAGAATTGCACATAGTAGTCGCCGGATTGAATAGTCCCAATAGAAATGAGGGGAAAAACATTGGAAGGGCTACTAAAATGTTTCCTTTATCAACTTCTCTTGTAACCTTTACCCACTCACCAATCTTTTTAAAACCCAACATTTTCACCATTACAACGATTTTCAATGGAAATTCAAAATGTTCCTCCATGTGACTCTTTCATGGATAGACCTTCGTATCTGTGCTAGCTTCACAAGCTCTATGTACAGCTCCCTCTTCTTAGTTGCAAAAAGTTTCAATAGCACTAAAAGGGCAACATGGTGCATGAACGCATCCGAGGAAGGATTGGACCATTTAGACCTACTGCATGCAACGTTACATTTCCTACATGTGGTTGTATCCACGGCTTGAAACTGTGGCGTCCGTTCAAAAGCCGCCAAGTCTTTCCCTTCATCTAGTTTTAGTAGCCCTGCAATCATGAATTTTTCCGGTTCACCTAAGCCCCAAGTGTGATAAATTATAATCTCACAACAAAATGTAATGCAATAAACACGTACATCACAAAATTTCAATCTAATCTCTTTTTGGGGAGGGATTGGACAAATTATATATCAAGAACTCTTAGCTATTTGCATGTTTGTAATAATCCTAAATCAAGATTCATGACTTAACCTAAATTCACCACTTATCAAGCTAAAATTTCGGTTCCTCTACAATGATAGAAAATCTCGACAAATAAGAATATTTTGATTAAAGCAACTAACATAATCAATTATCGACATTTCTAAGCTTCCATCTTCGTTTCATTTGGTTTATAAAGTACTTTTTCAGATAATAATACAACCACCGAATCACGAGCGCTCCCAACCAAATTGGTGAAATAACGAAGAAAATGAATATGAATCCTACAGATTTTATGTCCATCATAATACAATACATAGTAATGAGAAAATATGCAAGCCACAGGCACCGTACCTGTTACCTCGAGTATCCAAACGGGACAAATAATGCTGGAAGGTAATTAGGATTGTCATTTCAAGGTCAGTCAGCGTCTCCCTCCTTGTATCTCAAGATAAAATAGGTTTCACCTTCTTTACGGCAGAAATTCTTCTCTGCATACCTTCTTCAATTTTCTCACACAGTTGTACATCTAAACTATCTCCTGCCCCTATCGAATTCAGAGCACTGCGAACAAAATTGTAAGTATATGATCTTGGAATCGATCCTCGATTTACCAACTCGACAAGAAAATCTCGTGCCTCAAGTATCCTCCCTCTTTCACACAGAGAATGAATAATAGGAGTATACGAACTCGTAGTTGGTGTTCCATGACCCTGTTTATCCATCCTCCTCATCATCTCAATTGCCTTGTCAGTCTCGTTTACAGAACTGTAATACCTAATGAAAGAATCATAAGTGACCCTATTCGGCAAACAGCCTCTCTTCACCATATCATCAAACAATTCCAATGCCCTCCCAATTCTATAAGTCTTGCAGCAACCGTTGATTAAGCAATTATAAGTAACAACATCAGGAACAAAGCCCTTAAACAGCATTATCCTAAAAAAGTGATTTGCTTCCCACAACCGCCTCCTCGAGGCTTTTCTACACCCGGTTTCCAATGCATGTCTGCAGTAAGAACTGATCAAAATAGTATACGTAAACGTATCCGGTGGACACCGAAAACCAGGCAGCTCCATTTGTTCCAACAATAACTTAGCTTTCTTAAAATTCCCAACCCTACAAAGGGCATAAGCAATAGTGTTATACGCCAGAACATCAGGCTTACAATGAAACTTCTTCATCCTATAAAATGCAGCTAAAGCTTCATTCACCAATCCCTCTTCACCTAAAACCTTTATAATACATGTAACTGTAGCAGTCGTCACCCTCCCTTTTTTCGATTGTTGATTAAGAAACTCCCAAAGAGGTCTTAAGATATTCCCTTTCGCCAGTACAAGCGCCATCTCCTTACACGTAAGTTCATTGTGGCTAAACTCAAACTCCGCTTCAACCCAATCGAAGAATTCAACAGCTTTCTTTAAACCAATATATACTTTTTCTTGATCTCTATAAGCAGCAGGACCTAGAACAAGAGAACCATTTTGAGCTTTATAAGCTTCAAACCTTAGACTTCGCTGTCTAAGCGGAGCACGATGGCGAAATCCCTTTTGGCAGCCTATTGATCTTGGAGATCTAAACAGAAATCTCGGGATACTTCTGAGTACTTCAATCACGGTTTCCGTAGACCATATAGGAGTAGAGGATGAAGATGAAAGTGATGATTTGAATGGCTGGTTTTTAACAATAGCTGCAAAGATTTGGTCGACAAAAGGTGATAAGGACTGATTGACAGGCCTTGGATTGAACATGAAATCCTAAATCAAAGACACGCTACAAGATTTAGAGTTGCATCAACAATCCAAAAGGTAGCCTTTGCTAGAGAAATTCAAACAACCAAAAGAGTACCAATTGCTCAGAGCCACAATGTACCTTTTTCTATGAACACGCAAAGATTCCTGCTTTATTTCCAATTAATTATCAAGATATACAAAATTCAAAGAACAAGATAGCAAATATGTACTCTTCCATATGAGATTCATGTAAGTGAATTTACAACTAAAATCTAGTGCTGCACAAGCTACCAAAAGCACATTAAACAATTGAACAAACCGACAAATAGGTGAAATGCTAACTACCAAAGCACATTACGAGATTTCAACATATAAACAAAATAGTAGAACCCATTTCACTGGACAAAATAGGAAAGGAAAGGAAGGAATCTATCGCCGAAGAGAAAGAAGCCAAAATCACAGATACTAAAAACGTCTCTACACTCTACTAATTGAAAGAAGATTATTAAGATTTCAGATAAAAAAACTTCTGAAAAATGAAAAGAAAAACACGGCAAGAAGATCATTACTTGTCGAATGGCATGTGACGGAGGTCAAGCAGCGGGAGAATCAGGACGTCGGCAGCGGCGGTGTAGTAATTCAGCTTCAGTCGTGGAAGTGTCTACTGTTTGGTAGGTGTGCTGATACTTAAGGGGCTAAAACAAGCCGAGTCACTCTCAAATAGCTCGATACTCGGCTCGTGAAATACTCGTTTAAAAAATATACTAAATCGGTCCCAAAATTAAAGTAATTAATTCTAGATATTTTCACACAAATTAATAAAGTGATTGAAGGTTATAAATCGAAAGTTAAATGTCTAAAATACTTATCGAGTATCATTAATACAATAGTCGTTAGTCTTTGTTAACGAGCCAAGCCGAGTAGGCGATGTTCAAGCTCGAGCTCGTTTATTATCGAGTATGCTCGGCTCGGCTCGTTAACACAAACGAGCCTAAAAGCCTGTTCGAGCTCGGCTCGATAAGAAAGAAAAAAGTTCGAGCTCGAGATCAAGCTCGCGAACAGGCTCAAACTCGAGCTCGGCTCGTTCAACAGAATTTTTTGTTTTTTTTTTTTTTACAGATTCAGCCTATAGCCTTACAAGTTACAAACTCAAAAAAAAAAAAAAACAAATGCAGGGGACACAAATTTACGGACATTGATTATGAGCTTGAAGTTTGCCAAAACTCTAATATTAAGCCAAGAATATTGATCATTATCTAAACATCGTAAGTTTATACTGACTGAACATCGTAAGTGCCAAAACGACCAAAGCCCACTAGCTGAACCGCAACCAAACACAGTATAAACTAAAGACAAACAAACTCCAGGGGCAGAGAGAAGGATAAAATCAAAGGGCACAAACACATAAAAGGCAGTAATTTCACACACAAAATAGTCCTGAACTATTGTCATGGACTGTCCTGAACTATTGTCATGAACGAACTATTGTTTGCTTCGAATTTGACAAAAATGTTCGAATTTGACAAAAATGCAGCAAAGAAGCATGAAATAGTGTAAGAGTCGGATTAAAAATACTTCCCGACTTACCGTGAAGGAGTAGAAGACGATGGGCGGCCGGAACGGAGACAATGGACGTCGACGAAACCGATTGATCTCGTTATGCTACTATTGAAAACACGTTCTGCTTCTACTCAAAGAAGAGGTAGCAGCCAAGCAGCTGAAGCGACGGCGGCGGACTGAGGGCTGTGAGGGGAGATTGGATTTGGCGGTGAGTTGTGTGAGAGAGAACCGAGTCCGGAGGGAGAGGGAGAGGGGAGAGCGGCGGGGGTATTATGTTTTATCCGAAGGGGAGTCCGGAGGTTGAGGGCTGAATCTGAATGGCTGATAATTGATGGAGTGATAATAGATATTTGATATTTGTTTATTTTATATTTATTATTTATATTATATATTATATAAATTCGCGAACAACTAACGGCGTTCTGAACAAATTTCGTGTTATTTCGTTTAATCAGCGAATTCAGAAATTTCATTTCGATAAAGATAGATGAACGAGCTCGAACGAGGTTAAACGAGCCGAGTTCGTGAACATTCGATTCGTTTAACAACTCTAATAATCGTTAAGTAATGAAAAATTGTTGGATTAATAATAAATTATAGGTAAAATAGAAAAAATGGAAATAAATGTTGTATTTATAATAATGACTTATATTGTGGAAAAAATCTAAAATTGTACGATGAGTTATATTTTGAGACGGGGGTAGTATTATTTTATACTTTTTTTACGAGCCGAACTTGAATATTTTGAAACTAAACATATTTTCGATCTCGAATTCAATCTTAAAAGTTTTTAAAATTTTATCGAGCATAACCTAACTGAACTCGAGAATTATTAAAACTTAATTGAACCGATTTTTTTTTTTTTCGATAACCTGTAATTTTTATTAATCAAGCACGAAATAATTACAAGGTTTTGTGCCTACCCCGACACCTCCAAAAAAAAAAGATGTGCTCAATTCACATACCCCACATCCTCAAAACCCTAGTCCAGAAAATCCGATGTGAACTGTAGGAAAAACCGGATGCTAGGGAAAGAGTACGGTCCTATGTGCATTGGAATTAAACAACTAAAACAAAATAAGTTGGAGATGCAACCCCATTCAAAGCAAGAAATATGTGATTCGAATCGAATCATTTACACCCCTTGCTCATACCTTATTAACGAGGCGTAAACGAGCGAAGCCAAATCGACTAATAATTATAAACAAATTGAGTATATCATAAATTTCTCAGAGTTCAAGGTTGAGTTCAAGTACAAGTATTTTAATATCAAGCTCGAGCTTCAATTAAGGAAAATTAAAATTTTGTTCTATAATTATTTTTTTGACAGATATGAAATATACCCACACATTTTCTTTTTTGTCTTATTAAGATTCAGACCCGAAATCTATGGATTAAGTACCACAGTAATTACAACTCGACCTGATTAAAATTTTAGTTCTACATCAACCTTTCAAGTTATACAAGTCTTTCAATTACTCATCCGTTCAAAATAATCGATCACGATTCTTAAAACGCTTGTACAGATTAAGGAAATCATTTATTGCATTGACTTTTATATGAAATATACTATAAATCCCTCAACTAAAAAAACCTTTGAAATACGAAAGACATTTGGAGTACCAAAAATATGCAATTAATGAAGGGTAAAGTAGAAAAAATACATTAAATATTCCATTGAATTGCGAACTGCCTCAGTTAACGAATCTTTTTGATAACTGCATCATATATTATGGGACAGAGGGAGTATAACTTAGAAAATTTCCAGGAATCTTTAACAACCAACTCTGAAACCATCATGTCAATTTTATTATTTTAACATCTTAGTTGGTGGAATCTTAATTTCCATGTGCATTGCAGTGGGGATATATATATATATATATATATATATATATATATATATATATATGATGTAGCGTGGAATATCAGATTTGCGTGAATGATGTCAATCTTTAGGATATAAAGTTTGTTATGGGTGATTCCTCCGAGAGGGTAAGCGGTTATTTAGAACAAGGTGGCGGAATAAGCATAAAGTAAATAACAAAAGATTGGGCGGTGGTTAGCGGCAAAAGAGGCGAGATTTGGTGTGTGTATTAATTCTCGTGTCCTCTTCTTTGTTACATATGATCCTCTATTTATAGACAAGCAAGTCGGTCTCTCTGTTCACGATTAGACAACTAATGATATAATAAGAAATAACTTATACAAGTGCCATAAGTATCTTAAATAAATATCTCAGTATGCACCTTGAATCATGTAAATAGTCATGCCAGCGCTCGCCATGCGTTATGCAATGGCGACGATAGCGTTGTGATGGCGGCGCAATGGTGCGATCTTGCCTTGACCGTAAGGAGAGAAACCATATGATGGAGATACGTCCGGTTTAGAAGTGGCGGACGAGAAGCGCTAGGATCTAGCGACCACTTTGCTATAAGTGGGTGCGGCTATATAAGCGAGGCCCATAATATTTGTATTGGGCGGGTTGATGAGCCCAATCCATTGGAACAAGATATCTGTTGCGGGGTTAGGTATATCAATGGCCCCTACTCTGCGATCGGATGTGCCCGCCAGGCGGAGAGTAAAAAGTATGTCGAAGAAGTGAATACCGCTGAAGTTTCTTTGTGCTTGCGGCAAAAACAGCTTTGATCGCCGATAGTCGCTATATCGGGCTTAAACTAGTGTTTGAACGAAATCACCAGTAAGTTGCTGTGCATTGCAGCGAACAGGCTTTGATCGCCGATAGTCGCTATATCGGGCTTAGTCGCCAACAACGCTCTGTTGGGCTTAGTTGCCAACAACGCTCTGTTGGGCTTAATGATGACCGCCCGGTAGGCTGGCGACTAAATTGAAAAGGAATGTACTAGTAGTTGAAACGTCGCATCAATCACGTGAGAGGTCGCGTACGATCTGAATCGCTGCCTATTCTGATTGGCTTCCGTTTCTTGGGATACGAACCGTCGTCAGTTAGACGTATCGTGGAGACAAGACGTTTCGAAACGTTTCAAATTTCGAAAATCGTAATAACTGTTCCCGCCCTTTTTCTCCTCTATAAAATGGGGTCCTCCTCCACCATTCACCACTTTTGGCGAAATTGACTCCGGCGATAACAAAACTCCGGCGAGAAGGCGATTTCCGGCAAGGTTTAACAGAGCTCCGATCAGCGCGTTTTCTCAAAGAATCGATCTACTTCTTAACTTCTTCCAACGATCAGGTACCAAAATCTCCCTTCTGTTTCCGTTTTTCACTCTGATTCCTTCCCAAAATCGTGACTTCGATTTGTTTTTCCTTGCGTTTTTGTGTGAATGTAGCCCTAGTTCACTTTGGTGTAGCGTATGATCCTGATATCATGATTTTTGAGCATAATGTATATTTATCCTCTTCCTGAATCCCCAATTACGCTTTGGTGTATGGTTTTGCTCCAAGATTATTGCTTTTCCATGATTTGCTTTGTTAGCTAGCAGTTTTTCTTGGCTCTGACTTCTAACAAGGCGTAATCGGGGTTGGATGCTCTGATTGCGCCTTCCTTGATTATCTGCGTTTACATGTTGACGCATCACTTATTCCTGTATGAATGCATATGTGATTGGGGGTAGTTTGCCTGGGATTTTTCTGGGTTAATGCTTGGGAAAAAGATAGGTTTTTCGGGTTTCTTGTTCAAAGAAGATAGAGGGGCGAGGTGTCGGGGTGTACTCGCTTTCACCTCGGCCTGACTATCATGTCTGGTGATTAAACGTGTCCACCTTGCCCTTTTTCTTTTTCAAAGATGTCCTCTCAAGATACTCAATCAAATGAGGAAGTTCGTGTAGTCCATTTGGTTACGGATCCGGCGACGAGTGCGATGGTCGATGATTCCGACTCGATGAGAGCAAGAGAGGCGAGCCGGAGGATGAAATCGCTCTTATTGGCGAAAGCGCGCCACTGGGTGAGATTGAGGAAGAAGACTACGACGAGGATGCGGACAAGGCGGTCTTTGAGTTCGTTGGGCGAGGAGGGCGCGAGTTCTCTTCTGGTTCGGCGTGGCCTTTTCTAGTGCTAATACTACCCTTAACCGACGATTGTATCGGGTCAAACTATAGTGCTAGTATGGTGAGTCGAGTATCGTATCCTCGTGGAACTTTGTAATTCTTCTAAGTGTGGTTAAACACCAAAGAAATTTCATTATTAACTCAATCTAAATCTCGAGTTTATAGCACGAGATAACTAATAACTTAAAATAAAATAAATGCATAAATTAAAATTTATTCTAATATAATATATATATAGATATATAAATATATATAGATATGCATAAGTTAAAAAATATATATATAGATATAAATATATAGATGCCAAATATATTTTTGAGAACTAGCCAAAGTTTATATAATTGATTTATACGATCTTTTCAATGAATGGAATGTGCTTTCGATCTTTATATTAGGTTAATTGAGTAAATGAAACGGTGCACTCCTAAGGTTAACAATTCCTCCTCACATTAAGCGTCATTTAAATTGTCATATGTCCATTGTCATCGGTCCAAATCCACAATCTATTTACGGTTTTTCGAATAGGTCCGAAAGCGATTCTACCTTTGAATAAAAGGAGTCATTCCGTTCACAAGCGGTCAATTTTATTAAAAGGCTCCGGTTGTCAAAGCCGGGCGATTCAACTTTCGGTTTAAGTTTCAATTAATCGATGAGTTAACATTATTACGATCTTGAGTACAAGTTTTAATAAGATTTATCTTTTAGGACAAATCGCCCCGAATAGAAATCGGATTCCGTTGTCACGTTTTCACTCGGCCAATTTTACCCTCCGGTTTTTCTATTAACGAGTTCATAACTTAATTACGAGGCGTCAATTCATAATTAGATTGTGAATTCTTTCAAGTCAAACTTTATTAATAGAAAAAGATTCAATTAGCTCAATTTTATTCAATTTTACTTAGACAACATTCCTTTACCGAAAAGATCGAAATAAAGCGATTACATAACTTTGGCTAGTTATTAGATTTAGCCTACTAACATTATACGAAAAGATAAAAAACAAACATAATAAACATAAATACTTTAGAAATTTTACCCGATTACAACGATTGAATCGGAAGATGTATTTTCCGGATGCTACATCAACTTCAACAACTTCGATCTTACGGAAATTTATCGAGCATTACAACGATACTACTTATTTATGGCTTAAGGCCTATATATACATACTACTACTACTAAAAAAGAGGTAAAGAGATATATTTGGTACCTTTTTTATGCCTGCAATCTTTTACTATTTATAAGCAAATTTTCCTTGCCGGATCGATCCGAGAATGGGCGGATCGATCCGGGAATAAAAATCTTATCCCAGGATATTCTCTGCGCAGGGCCACATCTTGGTCTAATCATGATGTCTCCTCGGATCGATCCGAGGTAAATCGGATCGATCCGGATAGATTTTTCTCAATCTTAATCCGAAACTTGATAAAATCATAACTTGAGCTCTGGATCTCCAAATGACATAATTCAAGATCGTTGGAAAGCTCTTGAGGAGATCTATAACTTCCATGAAGACTTCTTTTTCAGAAAATGCCTTTTACTGGGCCATTTGTTCGTCGAAAATATAACGATCTGACGTCACGAACCATTGATCCTTTGAACTTTAAATCTCGTGGCATTCCTTTATTCCTTCAAAAGATATGATTTTACTCCATAAAATGTCGTCACTCGGGGTCTTGGTTTACCTAAGGTCAGTAAAATACCAAAAATACCCACGTGAATCGACACGACACTCCGGTTATTAACCCGTACAAAATTTATAACTTTTTATCATTTTTACTAGATTTTTATAGTATTTAGATTTATTCATAGCTATTAATATTTTATAAGATTATCGTTATATTTTATTATATTTTATATAAAAGAGTCGATAACGTATATAAAACATCGTAATTTTATCATATAAATGTTATACATCAACTACTCCCACTTAAATCTTTGATCGATCCTCATAAAATGAAAATAAGCGATAATATATAAAAATTACGATAAAAATAATATAAGTGGTAGATACAATTTTTAAATTAGTAAAATATCATTTCAATATTATAAACATATTAATTATATCTTTCTTAGAAATTAATAAGATAAAAAGTGTAGATAACTTTGATAAATTATTTATCAACTATTATTCAAATGAAATTTCACAAAATTTACTCAATAAATATAATTAAAATTCTAGAATTATTTTCTATCTCAACTTATATGAAATATTTGGAATCAAAGACTAAGTCAAGTATTTGACAAGATGGCTCATATTTTTAGATAGGACATTGGTTAATCGAAAAGATAGAAAAGAAATCAAAAATAGAAAGAAGCAAGTCGTGAATGCGTTTACACTTTCACGTTTGATCAAAAGCAGTTTCGATTAATAATATCTCCTTTTCCAACTATTTTTCAGATTTTCTCTCTTAAAAAGCGTGAATGTGTGTAGAAAATCAAATTTACAAGCATTGCTTCATCAAGATTGATCGGAGTATTACTCTTTCGATCTAAAATTACGAGTCGGTTTCCTTAAACTCGTAATCATTCTTGAGATCTTATGATTCGAATTTTTATCGGGAGCTTTATACCTCATGTAGTGATATAGGGCGTTTAGATAACACCTCTACCGCACTCAAATCATCGGAAGCTACTACCGATATCTGTCGATCAAAGATAAGGAAGATCACAGTATTCGATTAATTCTCTGTAAATTTGGTGCTTTTTTTTTTTTTTTTTTTTTTTCAACATACACCATCCTTAGCTTCGTGCTATATCATCTCCTTTCATAAGACGCATAAAACTCGTGGGATTTTCAGAAATGTAGACCAAAATAAGCCAAGGGTCGGTTATGATCAAAATAGCTATTTCGAGTGAGGTCTTGATCACTCTAATCAAGATTGAGGTAATTTTTGTGGTGTCAAAAAAATCTCATCATTCCTAGTCCGATTCCATATTCATATTTCGTTTTACAAAGAAAATTATTCTAAAAAAAATTTATTATAAATATAAGTATTTTTGCTAAAATTTCATATGAAACCTACTTGATAATATTTATGTATAGTTACATATACTTAAAATCTTATAAAGATCTAAAATTGACATATATAATATAATTATAATATATCTACTTTATTTTACTTAATTAAAATCTATTCTTACCAATTTATATTGTTTTTATTCATATTAATTATATATTATCTAGTTATTTTGTTTCAAGAAAAATTAAACTAAGTATTGAGCAATTAAGTATAGATTTATATAAGAAAATTTTAATTTTTATTTACTAACTTACTTCCACTCCCACTTATTTAACTAACATCGTCCGATGTTCGGTGAGTAAAATAAAAAGTAGTTTGCAAATAAAATTAAAATTTTATATGATTATTATTTATTATTTTTAGCAACCATATATTATTTTAATTAAAGAAAATCGACATATATATTAAACATTATTACAAACTATAAATAAAAGTAACAAACAACAACAAAAAAAACGATTAAACAACTAATTAAACAACTACCAACTTAACAACATAACTTCTAACTGATTATCAAACCGTAGATGAACATCCGGGAGTATCCACCGGAAGTAATCTAATCGAGAATCACGAGATGGAAAAATCTCGTCAAGAGCAAACTTCAGCACGTGATTCGATTGGATACAAAGGTGAGAGATAACCAGGCAAATGGTAACGGTTTTCCCTATTACGTCTTTCTCTTGCAAAATTAATTGCGGTCTTAAAAATCAAAACTCCCCAATCAATGTATGCTCCTGGTCAATGCATACAATAAAGACATCTCATCGTCCGTAACCCCATAAAAATCTCTAGTTGGATAGATTCGAGAATTAATGAAGCGTTTCCAAGCCCTTAAATGAGGGGGTAAAGCCAGAGTTGAAGAATCATAGTTATGATCAAACAACGGAAATACGAACTGAAAGGCTTCTCAGCGATCTGATTTACAACATTATATGCATCCCCAAGTTCCCAAAGAAACTCGAAGTGTGGGTTTCGATCAAAAGTACATGGTGGAATTTGATAGATTTGATTTATGATGATTGGTGAAAATGAAATAACGGTGCCCCTAACTGTAATAAGTTGAGATGAGGCTACTGTCGTTATTTGAGTGAGAGACGCAAAGAAATCTCTAACAACCGAAATGTTTATTCGACCTCTGGGAGTCCTTATCAACTTTTTCCACCCGCAACCTCGGATTAGATTACGTCCCCACTGATCAATTTTTTGAGTGTTTAAGCCTTTCTCCATCAGAATAGGAGAACGGACAAAATTTAGATGTCTCGGGACTTCATTATGAAAGCAAGAGGCATGCCCTTCGGGAACTACACCATCAAAGCGATGCGGCTCGTAACTATTAACCGAGGAGATGATCGGTTAGACATTTTTTGGTACAGAGTTTGAAAATAGAATGAAGGAAAGAATGAGCAATTGTTTGGTTGCTTTGCTCTTTTCCTTTTATGAAGTATATCCATCAAGCAAAAGTAGAAAAGATCTACTTTAAAGCGCGTTTTGTACTTGCCGGATCGATCCGAGATAAGGCGGATCGATCCGGCCTCAACCAATAATGTTGTCGTCGGTAAACACACGTCGGATCGATCCGGTAAAGGCGGATCGATCCGAACATTCTTGTTCACGGACGAGTTGATTTTGCTTGAAAAACTTAGTTTTTCTAGGTGACAAGTTTTCTTCCAATTTTTGGTTTATTTTCATTATGTTATAACGCTAAATTATTCTACACGATCGTAGTACCAAAATATGAAATGAAAACATGAAAATCGTATTAAAATAAAATCCTACTATGATCAAAACAACTTAAAATTTAACGAAAAAAGAAAACGTGCATGATAAAATTGTTTCAATGTCAAAACCATAGAATGTTTAAAAATTATCACTCCTCTTCATCACTCATTTCGGCGTGGCTTGAACTTGGCATAGCTTGAGAACGGGTCGATTCTTGGGATGGATCTTGAAAATAAGTTGACATCCGTACCGAGCTATCTAGTCCCATCGAGCTCATCTCTCTCGTGATATCCGAAAAGGTGCCTCCCCATCTCATCGTGGTATGGCCAAACGATCCGGATCGATCCATTCGATGTTGCATTTGCCGTAGTACTGTCGAAAAATCTCCTACACCACTAGTTTGAAATCCAAAAGAATGTGGCATTTGTTGGAAATCAGTGAGGTGGCATCGGTGGAATGAAATCGGGCAAGGTATAAAGTTGGGTTTGGCATTGCGGAATATCCATCTCGGCATAGTCGGGGTTTCACAAGATATTCATTTGATATAAACCTCGTATGCCTTGACGTAAATCTTCAGACCATAATTTATTTCTTTCCGCAAAAACAGCCATATTGGCATTAGCACGATGAACATCATAGGCCATGGATTGAAACATATCATATGTGATGGTATTTGGAAGATGAGTTTGAGTTTGACTGGATGAAGGAGGGACAAAGCAGATAGATGGAGTAAATGAGGGCGTTGACGGTTAGGGTCCAAAAAGTTTATTCTTCCCCGCCGGCCTAAGTGGTAAACTAGGACCAATAAGTGTGTCATCTACCATCATCAAATTATCATTTGGGAGCTCGGGGACTCTATCGGACGACACAAGGAAGAAATAAAACACGGAAAAGGCATGTATTTGCACGCCTAGCGATCGAGGGCAAATTCCTTGGCCCTTCTATACATCACTCTGCTTTATATCCACAGTACATCATTAACTATAGCCCAAGCAATACACAAATCCTCTTTACCAAAAGATGTAAAATGCCGAGACGGGTAAAAGAGTATGACTAATAAAGCGTTTGATGGCTCTCATATCCCGGATACATTTCCCATAGGAAAATCTGTTTTCATGCCAAACGGCGGTGGGATCTAACTCATCTTTGGGCTAGTGAAACAATATGATCAAAGTCTGTGGCTCATCCAAATTCCAAAGCGTATAATAATCCTCGCCTCTCGGTATGTCCGGAATACCAAAAATAGCATTAATAATGTGAGGAGTAAAGGGCATCACCTAGTCCTCAGGTGACGATTAACTCACCATCTTCCGTAGCATCGTGAGTTGCTATCAAAGAATAAAATTACTGCTACAAAGGTGGTGTTAATTTCTCCCGACCTTAAAGCGGCTAATTCCATCCAATGCCTCCTTTCAAAAATTTCTTTGACCTCCTTCCCAAATCTTCAAAATCTAAACCCTCTCTCGATTGCAACTAAACACCGTCCAAATTTATTCTTAAAGGCGTTTCTAGTCATATGATGACCTTGATTCTATCAAAGCTAACGGCCAATTCTTCTTACAAAAAGCCTAGTTTCTATAAGCTGGAATTTGGGTAGGGATATGTGGTTTACGTTTTTACTAGCTTTGGATGATTCGGCCATTCTACGATAATGACAAAATTACAAAACAACACAAAACAACACAAAACAACGAGACAAATGTGAGTGACAAAACAGTTGAAAATGAATTAAAACTTGGAAAACGAAATTAACAAAATAAATAACTACACTATTACCTTATAAAGCTTGAAAAGGTTGAAATTTGGCCGGAAAAGATGGAAATTTCGCCGGAATAAAGTTGAAGCTATCCTTGAGAAATTCCTCAATTTAAATGCAACTTTGAAGAGAGGAATGGAGAATGAGAAAAATTTAAGAGGTGGTGTAGTTTAATGGTGATGTTGTGTGATGATTTGAAAAAATTCAATTGAGGGAAAAGGGAGGCGGCTGTTTTTTTAGAAAAGAAGAAGAAGAAGAAGAAGAGAGGTCCCGTCCCTTTTTAGGTTTTTTAGGTTCGGATCGATCCGGCGTTAGGTCGGATCGATCCGACAACTTTTTTTTTTTTTTTTTTTTTTTTTTTTTTTTTTTTTTTTTTTTTTTTAAAAATATTTTTGGTATGATAATCCTTAATTATATCATATAAATAACATATATGATAAAAATAAGTTTTATCATAAAATTTTTTTGAAGTCTTAAAACAAAAATAAACAAAAACTTAATCTAATTCTACTCCCACCAATCTTAAATCTTCAAGATTTCTATAATAACAGTCCATTAACCTAATCTTAAGAAATGGGCGTTCGAATTTTCTCTTTGATCTCCATCGGGATTTTAGGATAACCACTGTCGTTCCTTTCTTAACAACATTCAAACACTCATCCTGTGATTTGGTTGTGCTTTCCTACATTTCCTTCATGCTCACTTTTTCCACGAAACTTACACCTTCTTAAAAACTTTGCCTTCTCTTTATCGAACTTCTCGAATTTCCATTACAAAGTTCTTTCATCGATTTCTCTCAACAATTGCTTGTTTTTCTCAAAAAGCTCAAGCTTCTATTTTAAACGCGACATCTTTATCCAAGCCTAATTTCAAAAGCGATATAAAAATTTCTATTCTATCTAAAAAGACATCCAGTTCTTTTACGCTCATCCGGTAAAAGCGAAACTACTTTAAACATAAATAAAACACATAAAAGTAGAGTAAAGATAGATAGAACACAGGTATTCGGTGAGTTTAACTCCCTTGCCTTTCAGCTTTCTTGATCTCTCTGCTTTTTATTTTGTCGGAGGATCGATTAGTAGCATTATTTCTCCCCTTCAATGCGGTTCCTTCTCCTTCCACAAATAACTTTACTCTATGGCCATTGGCTATAAAAGTTGTATTTCCATCGATTAGTTCAACGACTCAGTTTGTAAACTCTGTTACTTTAAATGGACTGTCCATCTTGATTTAAGCTTTCTGGAAATAACTTTAAACGTGAATTGTACAAGAGCACTCGATCACCTACATGGAACTCACGCCTTTATAGATTCTCCTATCGTGAAAGGATTTCGTCGTTCACTTGTAGATTCGGCGTTTTCATAAGAATCGAGGCGAAATTCTTCTAGTTACTGTCAATTGAAGCAATCTATGATCACCGGCTGACCTTAGGATCGAAATTTAGAAATCTAATAGCCCGAGAAGGCTCGGTGTTCTAACTCAACTGGGAGATGACATGACTTACCAAAGACTAGCTTATAGGGAGAACAACCAATTGGTGTTTTAAAAGCTGTTCTATATGCCCATAATGCATCGTCTATTTTAATTGCCCAGTTTTTACGATTTGAATCAACTGTTTTTTCCACGATTCTTTTGATCTCTCTATTAGACACCTCTACCTGACCACTGGTTTGCGGATGATAGGGCGTTCCTAACTTATGCGTTACACCATATTTTTCAATTATCTTGGTAAATGGTCTATTACAAAAGTGCGAACCTCTATCACTAATGATAGCCCTCGGAATGCCATAACGTGTAAATATATTTTTTTTTAGAAATCGTATGACAACTTTGGTATCATTGGTGGGAAGAGCTTCAGCTTCTACCCATTTCGAAACATAATCTACCATTACTAGAATAAATCTTTTTCCAAAAGATATAGGAAATGGTCCCATGAAATCTATACCCCAAACATCAAATAACTCACATTCTAAAATAGGTTGCATAGGCATTTCATGTTTTTTAGATACATTTCCCCATTTTTGACAAGATTCACAAGATTTGACATATTTATAAGCATCTCTATATAGCGTAGGCCAATAAAAACCACATTGTAAAACTTTAAAAGCGATTTTCCATCCTCCATGATGACCTCCCGCCTCACGATCATGACAAAATGATAAGATACTTAAAATTTCATTATCAGGGCACACACTTTCCGATTATCCCATGAACATTTACGGAAAAGGTCCGGTTCCTCCCAGGTAATAAAATTTTAAGTCATAAAAGAATTTCTTTTTCTGTTGCCAAGTCCAATGAGACGGAATATAATCACAGGTTAAGTAATTAATGATATCTCCAAACCAGGGTGAAATTTCCTTAGAAGGAATTCTATTCTTTAATAACTGCATGGTTGAAGGAGTATCTATTCTAAATAGTTGTTCATCAGGAAATGAATCTTTAATTTCATTCCCTATCTCTTCCTCGATCTCCATTCTCGCTTAGATGATCTCACTACTACATTCTCACTTCCTTCTTATCTTTAATTTCCAAATCGAACTCCTGAAGTAAAAGAATCCATCTAAGAAGGCGTGGTTTAGCATCCTTCTTACTCAAAGAAATACTTCAAAGTGAATGGTGCGTATACATTATTACCTTAGAACCAACGATATACGATCTAAACTTATCTAAGGCAAAAATTACAATATGAGTTCCTTTTACGTAGTTGTATAGTTCGGTTGAGTCGCAGTTAACGTGTGAGATGCATAGTAAATAGCTTTTAGAATTTTGTTATATCTTTGTCCTAAAAGCGCTCCTACCGCTAAATCACCGGCATCACACATAATCTCAAGCGGCAAATTCCAATCTGGTGCTATTAGCTTAGCAGTGCGATAGTCAATCTCGCTTTTAAGGTCTGAAAAGCTTCCTTACATTTACTATCGAAGTTAAAAGGTACTTCCTTTTCAAGCAAATGACTTAGAGGCTTTGCTATCTTTGAAAAATCTGCAATAAATCTCCTATAAAATCCTGCATGTCCAAGAAATCCTCTTAGAGTCCTTAGATTAATCGGTGGTGGTAATTTTTCAATTACTTCAACCTTAGCTTTATCAACTTCAATTCTATTTCGAGATTCTATGGCCTAGAACAATTCCTTACGATACCATTAAATGACATTTTTCCCAATTTAAAACCAGTTGGTATCTTCACGCAATGTTAAACACTCTTTCTAAGTGCGACAAACATTTACCAAAAGAATCTCCGTAAACACTAAAGTCGTCCATAAAAATTTCCAAGAATTTCTCAACCATATCGGAAAATATAGCCATCATGCATCTTTGAAACGTAGCTGGAGCATTACATAAACCAAACGGCATTCTTTTATACGCAAAAGTTCCATAAGGACAAGTGAAAGTAGTCTTTTCCCTATCTCCTGCTGCAATGAAAATTTGTAAATAACCTGAATAACCATCTAAGAAACAGTAATATTTATGACCACTTAACCGTTCCAACATTTGAACTATGAATGGAAGTGGATGATGATCTTTCTTAGTATGATCATTTAGTTTTCTAAAATCAATGCACATTCGATATCCTGTAATTTCCCTTGTTGGAATCCATTCATTCTTATCATTCTCTTTCACTGTGAAACCTCCTTTCTTTTGTACAACTTGAGTTGGACTAACCCATTCACTATCTGATATAGGAAAGATTATTCCCATCTCTAATAGCTTAATGACCTCTTTCTTGATAATTAACTGCAAATTTGGGTTAAGGCGGCGTTGCGGTTGAATACAAGGCTTAGCATCTTCCTTCGAATTATCTTATGAACGCAAATCTCGGGGCTAATACCTCGAATATCGACAATTGATCCATCCAAAAGCTTTCTTATGCTTTTTCAACATTCTAAGTAATTGATCTTCTTGTTGCTCGATTAAAGTTGATGAAATAATAATCGGTAATAGATTATTAGTTTCAAGAAAAGCATATTTCAGATTAAAAGGTAATGGTTTCAATTCCAGTTCTTTGGCGGATCTTATTGACGATTTAAGAACCCGGTCCTTCTAGTTCTAATTCCAAATACTTATGCCATGGTGGCTTAAAAGTAAAGCTTCCTTTATCTAGAGAAAGAATTATCTCTTTCATTTCAATGTCTTCCTCATCTTCTTTATAGATAGATAGAGTTAAGCATTCTTCTAATCTATCTTCAAAAGTTGGTAACTGATTATCATAGACAGAATGAATATCTTCTATAAAAGAACATGATTCTGATGATGCATAATTCATGGCTTTGAAAATATTGAAAGTAACTTCGTCTTCATTGACTCTTAAGATTAATTCTCCTTTCTGAACATCGATTAAAGTTCTTCCTGTAGCTAGAAATGGACGACCTAGAATAAGAGGCGCTGAATATCCTTCTTCCATTTCCATAACTACAAAGTCCACTGGAAAATAGAATTTGTCTACTTTAACCAATATGTCCTTTATAATTCCTTTAGGGTACTTAATCGATCTATCTGCCATTTGCAGAGTCATTTCAGTCTTGGTAAGCTTTCCTATGCCTAACTTTCTATAATCCTCATAAGACATGAGATTTATACTCGCTCCTAGATCACATAAGACCTTCTTAAACAGAAATCCTCCAATTTCACACGGAATGGTAAAACTACCTGGATCTTTCAGTTTAGGTGGTAACTTATGCTGCAGAATTGCGGAACATTCTTCATTTAGGCATACATTCTCATATTCCTCTAATTTTTTCTTGTTTGACAGAATTTCTTTCAGAAATTTTCCATAGGCAGGTATGTTAATCAGTGCTTCGATAACAGGGATATTAACTTGAATATGACGAAAAGTGTCAAGGAAACGAGCATACTTCTTATCAGTTTTTTCCTTTTTGATTTGATCTTTAGGAGGGTAAGGTAAAGATTCTAGATCTATAACCTTTGGCTCCTTTATCAGTTTCTCTTTTCCTTTTTCCTTAAACCTTTGAGTATTACTCGATCGCCATATTTCGAGTTCTTGGATTCTTTCCTTTAAATTGTTCCACTGAATCAATCTCTACTTGATTCCTTCATTTCTTCCTGTTTTTCATTCTTGTTTCCGTTTTCTTCTATTCTAATGTGTTCTTTAAATAAAGTCCTTAGGTCTTTATCCATGGGATCTTCGAGAATCCTTGGGATTTTTACCCAATTTTCCTTCTCACTTTCAGTTCGAACTTTTATTTCTTTTCAAGAAGTTGTCTATAATTTCTTCTTCCTCATCTCAGAATTCAAGTTCATCTTTAGTTTTATCATTCTTAACATCTAAGTCATCTTCTACTTCATTATTCCCGAAGCTTTCAACTCCTTACTTCCACTGAGCTTCCTACTTCTCATAACACAACATTTACCTCTCTTGGGTTCCTTTCAGGTGTTACTTGGTAATCCTCCTGGGGTCTCTTTGTTATTACGTTCACCTTCCCTACTCAAATGATCTTCCATATTCCTTAATGAGGCTTCTATCGTTCTCATCCTGGTATCATGTCCACTCATAGATGTTTTCATTGAACTCATATCTTTAGTGACTGTACCAATAGAAGTCATCATCGTTTCCATATTTTTAGCTTGAGTAGATACTACACCCATCATATTTTCCATTAGTTTTTCCCATTTTTCAACTCCTTCGCAGTTGAGTTGAACTTTGAGTTACTTGGTATACTTTGAGTGGTATGTTGAGGATAGGATCTAGGTAATGATGGCAAATTCTCGATTAGACGTGTTTTCTTGATAAACTTGATTATTATTCATATTCCTATATGGAATCGGATCGGCGGTTGTCCTTGCTTGCTAGGGTTTTCGGACCATCGATAAGTAGGGTGATCTCTTCTAATAGCATTGAGCGAGTTTGAGTAAGCATTGTTTAAATTTCTATCTTTCTTGAAGAAAACTCACCTCCTCTCTTGAGTATCACATCCGTTCTTCAATCCTAGTGGTATTTTATCCTGATTCGAATATTCGGTTGGTGTACTATTTTACGAACTTTGGTTCTTATTCTGTTGTAATCCATCAAATTTCCTACTCAAATTTTCTAAATGTGCTAGAACTTCCGTGTTAGGCGTGCATTCTCTGCAAAGCTACTTTTACGGTGCTAGAACCGGTTTCCCACATTCATTATTTTTGGAAATCTTTTCTATAGCATCGTAAACTAATTGAGCCTCACTCATCATTAAAGAACCACCACATGCATGATCTACATCAAAGACGTGAATCTTTTCTTAATTTACGACCAGAAAAGTTGAATTTGCATGTCTAAGGAATAACCATGGTCGGACACGCTCTTAGTAATTTTTAAATCTTTCCCAGGCATTCCACTAGTGTTTCTTGAGATCCTTGTCTAAAATTAGCAACCTCGACTTTTAATTCCAAATTTCGTCCGGGAGTGAAGTATTGTTTGAAATTCAGTTTGAATCTCCTCCCAACTTGTAAGTGAATGATGTGGAAGAGACATAAACCAATCTCGGGCTCGTCCTTTTAGAGAAAAAAAGAAACATAGTCATCCTTGTTAATTCCTTGTGAGCACACTTGACTTTTGGTCAGTTTGTATTGCAGATTCTTCAAAAGATAGAGATGATGATGCGGATCTTCATCATCTTCTCTCTAGAATTGGGCTCTTGTGTCAATCAAACCAAAAGATGAGATTTAATCTCAAATTATTCGCTCCTTCATTAGGTAAAAGTATGGGATTATTAGTCCGATTTCTTCTTATGGTTTGGTCACAAATAGGTCTTGGGTTTGGTGGATTATTACGATTATTCTGGTTCCGATTTTGATTATTTCTATTATTATTATTATTAGGATTAACAGGGTTTTGTCCATGCCCTAGAGCATGTTCCAGCCCTTGTTCAGGTGTTTCATCACTAGCTTCAGCCATTTTCGTATTTCTGTTTGAAGATGATTCGTCAGGATTTCCCTGACTAGTATGACCGCGTTTACTCTCTACTCTTAACGCCTTTCGTAAGTGTTTATGTCGGGCTTATAAAGGAGCAGTGGGGCTTACCACTTCGGTCATCAACTAACGAAAATAGAAAATAACACGAAATTGATAGTAGTAAAATTTGGTAACTTACCTATAAGGTAAGTACCAACGAAAATAAAATTAGAAATGAGATAAGAAAAGTGTTGACTTATTCTCGAATTTTTGAGCTAATATAAGTAGTAACCATAGACACAAAAAAGAAATTAGCGTCGTTCCGGGGCAACGGCGCCGAAAAGTCGACGTGGCCTTTTTCTAGTGCTAATACTACCCTTAACCGACGATTATATCGGGTCAAATCAGTAGTGCTAGTATGGTGAGTCGAGTATCGTATCCTCGAGGAACTTTGTAATTCTTCTAAGTGTGGTTAAACACCAAAAGAAATTTATTATTAACTCAATCTAAATCTCGAGTTTATAAAGACGAGATAACTAATAACTTAAAATAAAATAAATGCATAAATTAAAATTTATTCTAATATAATATATATATAGATATATAAATATATATAGATATGCATAAGTTATGAAATATATATATAGATATAAATATATAGATGCCAAATATATTTTTAGAGAACTAGCCAAAAGTTTATATAATTGATTTATACGATCTTTTCAATGAATGGAATGTGCTCGATCTTTATATTAGGTTAATTGAGTAAATGAAGCGGTGCACTCTGGTTAACAATTCCTCCTCACATTAGCGTCTTTAAATTGTCATATGTCCATTGTCATCGGTCAAATCCACAATCATTACGGTTTTACGAGCGAGGTCCGAGTGCGATTCTACCTTTGAATAAAAGAGTCATTCCGTTCACAAACGGTCAATTTTATTAAAAGGCTCCGGTTGTCAAAGCCGGGCGATTCAACTTTCCGGTTTAAGTTTCAATTAATCGATGAGTTAACATTATTACGATCTTGAGTACAAGTTTTAATAAGATTTATCTTTTAGGACAAATCGCCTCTGAATAGAAACGGATTCCGTTGTCACGTTTTCACTCGGCCAATTTTTACCCTCCGGTTTTTCTATTAACGAGTTCATAACTTAATTACGAGGCGTCAATTCATAATTAGATTGTGAATTCTTTCAAGTCAAACTTTATTAATAGAAAAAGATTCAATTAGCTCAATTTTATTCAATTTTACTTGAATAACATTCCTTTACCGAAAAGATCGAAATAAAACGATTACATAACTTTGGCTAGTTATTAGATTTAGCCTACTAACATTATACGAAAGATAAAAACAAACATAATAAACATAAATACTTTAGAAATTTTACCCGATTACAACGATTGAATCGTAAGATGTATTTTTCCGGATGCTACATCAACTTCAACAACTTCGATCTTACGAAATTTCTCGAGCATTACAACGATACTACTTATTTATGGCTTAAGGCCTATATATACATACTACTACTACTAAAAAGAGGTAAAAGAGATATATTTGGTACCCTTTTTATGCCTCGCAATCTTTGCTTTATTTATAGGCAAATTTTCCTCTGCGGATCGATCCGAGAATGGGCCGGATCGATCCGGGAATAAAAATCTTATCCCAGGATATTCTCTGCAGGCCACATCTTTGGTCTAATCATGATGTCTCCTCGGATCGATCCGAGGTAAATCGGATCGATCCGGATAGATTTTTCTCAATCTTAATCCAAACTTGATAAAATCATAACTTGAGCTCTGGATCTCCAAATGACATAATTCAAGATCGTTGGAAAGCTCTTGAGGAGATCTATAACTTCCATGAAGACTTCTTTTCAGAAAATGCCTTTTACTGGGCCATTTGTTCGTCGAAAATATAACTTGATACTGACGTCACGAACCATTGATCCTTTTGAACTTTAAATCTCGTGGCATTCCTTTATTCCTTCAAAAGATATGATTTTACTCCATAAAATGTCGTCACTCGGGTCTTGGTTTACCTAAGGTCTGTAAAATACCAAAAATACCCACGTGAATCTGACACGACACTCCGGTTATTAACCCGGTACAAAATTTATAACTTTTTATCATTTTTACTAGATTTTTATAGTATTTAGATTTATTCATAGCTATTAATATTTTATAAGATTATCGTTATATTTTATTATATTTTATATAAAAAGAGTCGATAACGTATATAAAACATCGTAATTTTTATCATATAAATGTTATACATCGTGTTCTGAACGTCGACCATGAAAGGTGAGAAGAGGTCAATCAAGATCGAGTCCGCGAAGTTACCGCCCGAGTGATCTAAAGCAAGAGTGTCGACCATGAGCTCATATCTCAAAGGAGGGAATGAGGAGCCTTACAGATTACACGTCGTCGCTGGTTATATATGACATTCCCTCTGATTATCGATTCGCGAGCATGGGAGCGGACAATGTGTCAAGGATTTGCGGCCGCGAAACTGAAGATTACATATGGCTCCACTTCGACCATTTCGTTGCCGGACTCAGGCCTCCCTTCGACCCATTTTTTGTGAAGTTTATGGAGGAGCTGAGGGTGATGCCCTGCGACCTTAGTTTGGGAGTTGTTCGCGTCGTGGCGTCCTTTTATTATAATCACCCGATTGAAAGGCGCGAACCTCTATGGGCGCTTTGCTATACTTACTCTTTTTTTCGCGGAAAGGCGACGCCGGCCAGATTCAGCCACGTAGTCGCTCGAGTAGTGGTCGGCCCCGCTTGTTATTCGACCTCCCAGATAAAGTAGCGGACTGGGATAAGAGATGCATGAAGGTGGAGTCACGGGTGGGATGGCCTTTTGCGAAACTGCCGGCAAACTCTGTGACAACCGAACACCTCAAAGATATCAAAACCCAGGACGACGACGATGAGTTTATAGCCGAAATAAAAGATGATCTAGGCTATACTCGCAGGAACGAGGATCAAGCCCGCGCGTATAACTGGAGAGTGCTTCTTGATATTAGCGAACCGTATCTTCGGTTAGCGGGGCTTCCTGCCGCGGGGGTTGGCGATCCTTTGCACCTGTCGATCCGTTGCCAACCCACCCCGACTGGTACGGGGAGTGTCATCATGCCATATGCCTACCATCCCAATGTACCACCTGTGGAGGCGACCCTCTAAGCGAGCACCGAGTAGGATTCTTACTTGTTACTTTTGCATCTGCATCTTTCTTTTTCCCCATATATTTGTCTCATTAATACGCTTTCGTGCTTTCCAGTACCATGGATAGATTGACTCAAATAAACTCTCATCCCGGATGAAGACGGGTGAGGAGGTGAACAGAGCCGAATCGGGTAAAAGTGCATCGATCTTCCAAAGGTCGGTCATTCTTTGAGGCGCGGCGGGCACCTCAAGCTCGCAGTGAAAAAACGGCCGTGCCACCGTGAAATCTATCGCGCTACACTAATGGGCGAGCAAGGTAGTGAAGCGCACAACTCTCTCGTCGCCACCTACCGGTCAAAAGAAAAGGCCATATCTCAAGAGGTCGTCCGCACCGGGCGGTATCGGCGGCGATCATGATGCTCCTCCCCACAAAAATCCAAAATGATGAAGCCAGGAAAAGGCCGCGCGGATAGAGAGACAGTGGTGAGGAGATGCGAGCTCGGCATCCGCTTCGATAAAGGCAAAAGGTTCTTTGAGGTGTCCGCAGATCGCGGGCACCAGGATGACCATCTTCGCCTAAAAACGTGCCCGTTGGTCCAGTGGGCTTCCTGGCCGCTCTGGTTGGATGAGGGTTTATGGGCCAACCTCAACATTTCGATGGCGAAAGCAATTTCAAAGGGATCGCAGATGTTCACCTTACTAAAGCACTTGAAGTGGGGCCTGCCCCCAAATGTTAACTTGGAGATCGGCCGTGGGATCGCGGATAGGGTTGTCATGGCGGATCAAACCACACCTCGCCGTACTTTTGTTCCCAATGCCGAAGATTTGTAGGTCTGCTCGGCACCGTTATGAAACACGGTAAAGTTTTCTTTGCTTTACCATATTTGTCTTTTGCTTTATTTTTCCAAGTTGATACCGACCTCGCACATCTCTTTCCTTTCGATTCGGCACGGGTGGCCCAGCCATAAATGACCATATCGAGACCATATCCTGAGTCTTGATAAGCGCTAAAGCGGCGGACGAGTCCAAGAAAGCATTGGAAAAAGTCTCATGACGCAATGGCGCGACTTCACACGGCGAGTTGGAATCGAGAAGGACAAGGTGAAGCGGTGACCGCAGAGGAGAAAGCGCTGGAGGGCGCTGCCCAAGAGCGCAAAGCGCGCGTAGCGGCCGATAAAGCGCGCGGACGTGTGATAAATCTGCGCGGCGGTTTAGACTTCGGGCGTGTTCGACAAAAT
This sequence comes from Gentiana macrophylla, assembly GCA_026214975.1. Classification (NCBI taxonomy): domain Eukaryota; kingdom Viridiplantae; phylum Streptophyta; class Magnoliopsida; order Gentianales; family Gentianaceae; genus Gentiana; species Gentiana macrophylla. Next base: position 22,288,540 of record CM047805.1, read on the forward strand.
GCGGATAGAGGCCGAAAGCGCAATCGCCGCCCGATCGGAGAGCTTGCACGCGAGCGTGTGGCCAAAGCTCAAGAGTTATCCGATTTGATGGAGCGACTTCAAGCTAAATGCGAAGATGCTCGGAAGATGGCCGATAAGAGCGCCGAAGTTGACGGCGAGCTTTGTTATGGGCTTCCGACCGTATGCGGCTATCATATTGCCCATTGTTTGTGGGCCCGGGGTAGTGAGGATCCGGATGTTGAAACTTTGCGGACGGATTCTCACACACCCTTCGATGAGGAACTAAGGGCTTTCCATGTGCGGATTCCTTATTCGGATAAGGAGCTTGAGGCTATGCTCCAAAGCTTGCTCTCGATTGGGTCGCTCCCGCGTTGTAGAAAATAATCTGAGAGAGTTAGTTCGTCGCGAGCTCGAACCGGTCGACGCCAAGATGGAGATGGTGGGAAACTCGGGAGCGAATCAAGATCGATCTCATTGGCGGCGTCACCCGCTTTGTGCCCGATCGAGGATGCTACAACGCTGCTTCCTCTAAGTCGGTCGACAGTGCTACTCCACTCCTCCCTTCACTCGCCAATATCCAAAATGAAGACAACCGCCCGAGATGAAGCTTAGCTTTGCTTTTGTCCCGATCTCGCTTGTAAATTCGATTTGACTTTGCCTTCACTTGATTTGTAATTTGCAACTTATTTTTACTTTTCCGCATAACTCCTCATTTTTCCATTTGCAATTTGTATATTGAAGTTTGCTTTACGTTCGCCCATATTTGCTTGTTCGCCTCTGTTATTGTAATTGAGTCCGATCAATCCCGGCAGGGTTAGATAAGATTCAAGCATTGGTGTATTTCAATTTGTGCCCCTTGAATCTTGTCTAAGTCAATTGTTCGATCGTTACTCGCGCTTCTAAATCGATGTCAAAGATAACGCTTTTTGAAATTAAATTTCCGGAGGTGGCCTCTGCTTGATATGAGATTTGGCGGCGTGGCGTTTATTGAAAAAATTCCTCATATTGCCCCCACCTTTGCTTAAAAATTTCCTGCCTGAGTAAAATGCTGTATGAGGAAGGATGTAAAATTGGATTTATGAAATTTTGATCACCCCGCTAGATGATAAAAATTTACAAAGAAAGCTCAGACGCTCCTTATCGCCGATAAGAGAGGATGGCCATAACCCTATCCGATTATTACATATAGTATCTCTTAAGATTATCCGCATGCCAAGGCCTGTTGAGCTCGTAACCTTCGTGGATTCTTCATCACATAGGTTCCTTTTTGATCTCTTTTGCCACCTGATAAGGTCCTTCCGATTCATTTGTAAGTTTACCCTTATCGTGTTCCATGCCCGTTGCTTTCCTATTGCGAAGAACGAAATCCCCCACTTTGAACGAGTGGTCGCGGATACGTTTATCATGCTCTCTCTTCGCTACTTGCTTGTAATTTAATAACCACCGATAAGCCATTACTCTTTTTTCTTCTACCGGATCGAGATCGATTTGTTTATTCAACACATTATCTTTGGGGTCGTAAGAGCGACCACGATGCTTCTAGCGAGGCCATCTCGATTGGACTCATTGCCTCCGATCCATAAGTTAAAGCAAAGGAGTTTCACCCGTTGGTGTTTTGATGGTGGTGCGGAGAGACCATAAGATGGCGGGCAACTCGTCTACCCACCCTCCTCGCTTTTGCTTTATCATCCACACTTTTCTTTAGCATCTTAATTACTTGCTTGTTGCCGGCCTCGACTTGACCGTTACCACTGTGGATATGCTACGATGATTGCCAATGCTTTACCTTGAATTCTCGCACAAAGGTTTGAAAATTCCGTGCGAAATCGTGGACCGTGGTTCGACACCACCGCCGCGAACGCCAAAGCGAGAAAAATTTGATCATGTAAAAAGTACCACCGCGCCTTTTTTGCGATTATCTTAACCATAGGTTTTGCCTCAATCCACTTTGTAAAATAATCGACGGCTACTATGATAACTTTGCATCCGCCTTCATCGTGGAAAAGGTCCGATTAGATCGAGTCCCCACATGTCGAAAGGCCAAGGTGCGACCACAATGCTCGCTTTCGACGATGGTAATCGGGGGATATCCGCATGTTTCTGACATTCAGGACATTCCCTGACTAGCTTCTCAGAGTCTTTAAGAATACTTGGCCAGTAATACCCGGCGGTTAAAACCTTTTGCGCCAGAGAGCGGCTTGTTGGATGTCCTCCGCACACACCTTGGTGAAGCTCGTTTAGAATTGCCAAGCTTTCCTCTTGTCGAACACACCGTAAAAGGGGCTTTGTAGCCGACCTTCTATAAAGAACTCCGCTAATGATGACATACCTCGCAGCTCTTCTTCTGAGGGTGCGTGATTTGTCCGCCTCATCGGGCAAAATGCCCGTTTCAATGTATGCTTGTATCTCATCTATCCAACATGCGACCACAGGTGATGTATCTATATCCATAATTTCCGCTGCTTCGATTGCGGGCATCGCTAAATATTCGATCATGATGGAAGGATCCGCTAGCTCCTCCTCCAGAGAGAGTTTTGATAAGTAGTCTGCTCGCTCATTGTCCTCTCTTTTGATTCTGATAAATTCGCAATATTGAAAACCCGTTGCTAGCTTTCGGACAACTTTGCCGTATTTTTCGAGAATATCACAACGCGTGTCATAATCCCCGAGATTTGTTTGACGATAAGTCGAGTCACAATAAACCTCCACATTCTCCACGTTTAACTCCTTTGCAAGTTTGAGCCCCGCTATGACCGCCATACTGGCCCGATTATTCGTGGCGGCAAACTCAAACCTTAAAGCCTTTTCGATCTCCTCTCAGAGTTCCCGGCTCCATTAAAATGACTCGCTCTCACAACCATTCCGACTCGATGCTCCGTCGACGTATAACAACGACCAACATTGCTCGTCTGCATTTCTCGACCTGCGGGTCCGATTGGCATAAAGCGAGTTTGGTCTGGCGAGTTAAAACTTGTTTCTACGATGAAGTCCGCAAGGTTTGCCCTTGATTGCCTTCCTAGGTTGATATTGGATATCAAATTCGGTAATTTCGATTGCCCATCCGAGAGGCGACTTGAAAGGTCCGGCTTGTGCAAAATTTGTCGATCGGATCGGTTGCTAAAACAATTATTGTATGGGATGCTGGTGTAGCCCCCGAGTTTCTGGGCAAGAATAACAAGAGAGTAAGCTAATTTTCACATCATTAAAATAGCGGCTCTACCGGATCGAGCTTTACTTACATAAAACACGGGATTTTGGAGGTTCCGCCCTCTTTTACAAGAACGGGCGGCGACAAATCTTCAATCAAGCCGCTAGATACAAAAATAACACATCCCCTACCGCCGGATCGACTAAGAGAGTGGCTTGCCCAGATACTCTTTCAGGGCTTGAAAAGCTTACGAACATTCCACGCCCCACGAAAATGTCTTGTCTCCTTTCGAAATTTAAAGAAGTGGAAGACACTTTTCACCGACTTTATATGAAGCGACCAAGTGCGATAATCGCGCCATTTAGCCTTTGAACTTCCTTGATCGTTGTGGGCTCCTTCATATCGAGAGAGCTTGTATCTTTTCTCGTTTGCCTCGATGCCGCGACGGCTAACCATAAAACCGAAACTTGCCCGCCGAACCCCAAATGTACACTTTGGTTTGGATTGAGTTTCATAGAGTGCTTTTTGACATTGTTGAGAGTTTCTCGAAGATCGCCGACGTGGCCTGTCTGTCGACTTCACCACCATGTCATCTATATAAGCCTCCATATTCCTTCCAATCTGCGAGTAAAAACTTGGTTGACCATCCGCCGATACGTCGAACCCGCGTTTTCAACCCAAACGGCATCATCTCATAGTAATAAAGGCCCCCAGCAGCTCAAGGCGGTCATTTCCTTGTCGGATTCAAATTATCCGTGCTGATGATACCCCGAGTATGCATCCAAGAAGCTCAACACCTCAAAGCCGTAAATCGAATCCACCAATCTATCTATTCGTAGGAGTTGATAAGGATCTTTGGGACAAGCTTTGTTGAGATCGGTGAAGTCCACGCACATCCTCCATTTGCCGTTATGCTTCTTGACCATTACCACATTTGCAAGCCGTAGGATAAGCAAGCTTTTATGATACACGCTTCAAGAAGCTTTCGTACTCTATCTTTACAAATTGCCTCTTTCGTTTAAAATCGTGCGTCATTTGTTGTATCGGCTTGATAAATCGAATCCACGCTCCGATGACTGGAGGCGACCTCGATCCGGACCCTCGCATATCTCGTGACAATCCATGCAAAGGCACTCAAGTTTTCTTTTAGCGCCTTTACCACTCTTCTCTCAAAGCAGAGCTTAATCTAGCCCCAAATTTAATCTTTTGCTCGTGTACTCCTCGTGATGACTATCTCTACTAGTTCATCTTCAAAGCAGTTGAAATCGGGCTCATCCTCGACTTGTAGCGTTTCACATTCCAACCCGCTTGGCGCTTGCTTGCCCACACTCCCGATCATGTCGACCATTCTCTCAACCTCCGTCACCTCGATCCGTGGTCTCTTAGCCTCGATCCTCATTTCTCGTATATAATTGAGGATCCGCCGCGGCTCGATGATAGACGCTCCAACTCGATCGCCAACATAAAACTTTGCCCGATGAGGATGGAAGCTACCATCCGAAATTGACGTAGAGCCGGTGTCCTAAGATCATATTGTAGTTGGATCGTAGGTCGACCACCAAGAAAGCGACCTTTTCGTTCTAAAAACGCATAATCGCCCATTTGTACGTCTAAATCGATGGCCCTTGACACTTACTTTGTGATTTGTAAACCCCTCAAGCGGTGCCATTATGCGCCTCAAACCGAATCGCCGAATCCCAACTCTCTCAAGCAATCAGTAGTATAGAATGTCACGGCAAGCTCCGTGTCGATCATCACCCGCTTTACGCAGTTCGGTTGATAACCGATACACACAAAGCACATGTCCTCGGCGCTAGTCGAAGTCACTAACTCACTTCGAGTAAAACCAATGGGCTCGTCGCTTCCTCGCAAAACGATCGGTTTTCCCAGTATGTTTGTTAATTGAGTCAATGCGACTTTAATCGATTGTTCTTTGGCGGGTCTCGGTTATCATCCTTATACTCCGATCAAATCAAGCGGGTCTGTTGATTCCGCTATCTCACCCCCCGCGCTTTGTTTGTATCTGTCGTGCTGTCCGCGAGCAAGTAATTTTTCCACCGCTCGCTTAAACTGTATGCATTCCTCGGTCGTGTGACCCTTATCCTGGTGGTATCCACAGAATTTGCTAGCGTCGCGACGTGAGTCCGTGACCATGGGATAAGGCTCGGGTACTTCATCTCGAACCTCATTTAGCATTTGCGTGTAGGAGATGTTGATAGGGTAAAATGCTCCTCTTTGAACTTACCGGGTTTCTTGATGTCCCGTTCATTACCTCTGGGGTGTCTTTCGCGGATCGCGCCACCTCTTCTGCTTATTTTTACCCGAGGAAGACGCTTCCTCATTACCCATCGTCGCGACGCATTTCCTTGTTGAGCTCAACATCTCTTGCAAGTTCGTTGGTGGGGTTAAGCGCGAAGAATGATTTCAGTACCCCGGACCCAACCTGCTTCAAGCCGCCATCACGACGTTATCCGCCAGGCCTCTCGTTAGCTCATAAACTTTATAGAATCGCCGTAGTAGCTGCGAGTTCCTCGCGTTTTATGCGACGGACCTCATACAGATCAATGTGTGTTTTCTTTGGTCCCCCCACCGATCGGAACTCCGCTATGAACTTGTTAATGAGGTCGTCCCATGATGTAACCGAGGCCGGAGGTAGACCTCGAATCCATGATGCGGCTCTATCCTGCATAGACCCCACAAAAGCAATGCACCATGCATCCTCGCTAGGCGTACACAAACTGATCCTGCTTTGAAAGGCGGATAGCCAGTCCAATGGATCTGTTATCCCATGATAATTGGTAAAGTTGGGATAATGCGTTCCCCCTCGCGGCGCTTCTTTCAAGATATCAGGATGAAGCACACTTGTTCCCAGGTGGGAATGACCTTTGTTCCTTTGCCCCACGCCGTAATTCCTCTATCTCGCTTTTTTCATTACCTCCAACTCTTCCTTATCCTCAGGAATGGATAGGTTCGCCGCATAACCCCCTTTTATCTGAGAATCCCCCTGCCCCTCCATGCGAGTGTAAACTGACCGATTATTTCTTTGTGTTCGGGAGTTTGCACATGATCGTCGATCGTGGGCCCCAAATAACAAAAGCTGATCTCTTCCGCGACGTCGCATGACTGCTCCCCTGTGTTTTTGTTTGCTGAGCTTGAGTTTTTTGGGGAGCCGCTGTTAGTTGATTTTCGAATTGTGCGGGTTGGGGAGATTTGAATTTTCGGATAGGTGAGTGGAAGCCCTTCAAATGATTAAGCTCATTTCCCAACCGCATCTCCTCTACATACTCCATATGTGCTGCGCAGGCTAATCTATTCGAATTTGGCGATGCGGATGCCTTATCTCACTCTCAGTAACATTCAAACGAAGTTCCCGCCAAATTCTCCTCACGCAACCAAGGCGGGCACGAGTTTTTTCCTCATGAAATCCTCACGTATGCAGCGTGATATCCCTCCTCCCAAAGACCACCCCGAGAAGATATCACCTTTCGGTTTTCTCTCCTTCTTCATGGGGGTTACGTGAATTTGTTTAGGCTGGGGTGGTAGGGTTTATAGCTTTTCCTCCAACCATTTTTAGAAGAGTTTTAGGGGTATGTGCGAAATGGGGATATTTGGCTAGTAGTTTTGACGATTTTACAATTTGCCGTATATCCGGGAGTAAAGGCGATCGTTTAAGGGCTCTTGTTCTTTCAATTTTGATGATTAAGAGTGAGCTAGAGATTTAACCAACCTTTACGTTTATAGATGGACTCGAGTGCGAGTTTGCATGTGATGATGATGATGAAGGAGTTCCTTCCGCGGTGTGACGATCTGAATGCTTATCCAACCTTGTCGCCGCCGTGAGATCACTCTTGCGCGGTGGAGCAAATGATCTTGATGAGAATGATATTGATGCTTTTCCGTAACGGAGCCAACTGATGTAGCGTGGAATATCAGATTTACTGATAACAAAGTCAATCTTGAGGATATAAGGTCATTATGGGTGATTCCTCCGGAGAGGGTAAGGCGGTTATTTAGAACAAGGTGGCGGAATAAGCATAAAGTAAATAACAAAAGATTGGGCCGGTGGTTAGCGGCAAAAGGGCAGAGTTTGGCTGTGTGTATTAATTCTCAGGTCCTCTTCTTTGTTACATATGATCCTCTATTTATAGACAAGCAAGTCGGTCTACTGTTCACGATTAGACAGCTAATGATATAATAAGAAATAACTTATACAAGTGCCATAAGTATCTTAAATAAATATCTGTATGCACTGAATCATGTAAATAGTCATGCCAGGCGCCCGCATGCGCTGTCCGTGGCGACGATAGCGTGGTGATGGCGAGCAGCGGGTACGATCTTGCCTTGACTGTAAGGAGAGGAAACCATATGATGGAGATACGTCCGGTTTAGAAGTGGCGGACAGAAAGGCGGCTAGGATCTAGCGACCAGCTTGCTATAAGTGGGTGCGGCTACATAGGCGAGGCCCATAATATTTGTATTGGGCCGGGTTGACAGGCCCAATCCATTGGAACAGTATCCTGTTGCGGGTTAGGTATATCAATATATATATATATATATATATATATATATATATATATATATATATATATATACTAGTGCGGTTTGCCGTGCAACGCACGGCAATACGGCCCTGGAAAGAGATTCATGAAAACGAATTTGAGAAGAAATTGAAGTTATGCATCAAAGAACAAGATGGTTTTTATAATGCTTAGGAGAAATGCTTCCGTTTAAGCAATATGAAATGGAATTCGGGTCAAGGAGGGTAATCCATGTTGAAAAACTGATTGATGTCGACTCCAAAAAAAAATGCTTGATGCTTCCAAATGCACAATTGGGGGGTGGGGGTGGGGGTGGGGGTGGGGGTGGGGGTGGTGGGAGGGGGAAGATTAGAGTATAATGTACCTATAACAATGATCAATAAAAATGGTATAGCATGTACTACAAACTCTAGCATTTCAATATTTTTGCCTCCAGGCCTTCACTCACTTATTATGACTTAAGTATCTATCTTGTTATATGTAACAATTGGTGTGTATTAGTAAGAAGTTTGAAGTTAGACTATGTTAGAAATCGGTGCCGAGCTGCAGTCACGGTTTTCCATCAAAGGAACTGCATTCTGGTTGATAAGAAGCAAACGAGTGCTTCAGATACAAAGCAAAAGTAATTGAAAGTGATACCATATCGGAAATTTTGCTAATTCTAAAACCTCAAGAAAATGCTGAAAATAACATACCTTTAAAACACGAAATAGACACAAAAGGAAAAAGATAATTGTATGGTATGATCTATGATAGAAACAGAAACAAGCGTAACAATAACATAACCATCCAATAACATTACGAAGACATTGGAGTGCATTACCAAAACCATTACAAAATACAAACCAAAACATGTACTTTCTAGAAGCACAAGATGCCCAATTGCTACATAATAGTTGATGGACAAAAAGCAAAAGTCTGGAACATAATTAACCCGTGTAAGGGGTGTAGTTTTCATATTATAACCATTGGGTTTCTTGTACTTAAAAGTTAATGGTTGTAATACAAAACTAACCCTTTTTTTGATATTAAAGCACATGAATTTATAGCACAATTTATTATTACCAAAGATTCTTTTACCTGTGTAATGCTTGGCTCCATCGCAATGACTGAAACCGAAGTGGCTACAAGAGAAAACCCTACGATATTAACAATTATACTTTTCAACTAATTAAACCTGGTGCTTTTTCCTTTTTTGGAAAAGGTCTTCAAGAAATTCTCTATATCTAATCTACGTGAATATGAGTTGGGTTGCAGACATTTAGCAAGAATGATGGGATAGTTTTACTTGTTCGAAAACAATTATGTGCCTTGCTGATTGATGAAATTCCACCACAATGTTAAGAGCAGTTTACAGTATTTACGAAGTTAAATACATAGAACAAGGAATAAATTATTGCAAAAAAAAAAAAAAACCGTACTTACTCCTGATGGTTGATTGTACATTCATGTAACTTAGTATGTTTTCCATTCACATCTCGTTCTCTCACTCCGCTTAACATCAATTATTATATCTGTGTACACAATATTTAGAAAATAACATATATTAATTAACTATAGCAAAGTAAGGAAAACATATATATATAATATTAATTAAGAAGAATATATATATTACCTATTCGATCTTTTGCCCCTGCCTAGCTTGGAAATCATGTCTTAGCAATTTACCAATGGGATGGTAGGATATATAGTCAATTCCTTTCTCTTTTCCCGTCACCGTACGTATAAATGTTGGTCTTGATATTCCCCAAGTACTGAGACTCACCATTACCACTATTTGCACATTACCACATTTTTTACTTCCAGTCAAAGGACGTATAAATTCATCCTAGACTCGACATTACCACCATTTGCACATACACTCTTAATTACTGCAAGTAGGATCTAATTAATGTCTCAAAGCAATCCTCCAGTACGGTCCAAGTGAAGCCACAACCTTGGCAACAAGTTCTTCGCTTCCATTTGAGAATATCTGGTTTTTAAACCACATTTCAAACAGGTTATATAAAAATTGAATGCCAAAGTTTGTCTTTTAAAAAATTAGTAAAATGTAGCAGTATACCACTTTCACTTTCTGAATGGGTAGGCTATGTAGGAGGCTCCTTAGTATTAGATCAGGCTTTAGCATCTCGATCATAAGGTAGCCATTTTTCCGTTTGTGCAAATACTCCAACTTATCTTTGTGCAATATTTCCGTTTAAACATAATCATTTTACCCACTGACAGCTAGAAACCTCTAAGAATGATAGCTAGCTAGAAACCTCTAAGACTACACCTAAGAAAGAACAAATATGTACACTTCCCATAAAAATATAAACCCACATCAAAAAATAAAACCCAAATAAAGAAAGGAAAGAGTATGAATGTCTTATCTGTCATTCGAAGTGGAGATGCAATCTATCGACTATCATGGTGCGTTTCAGTGGTGTATACGGATACACCACTGAAATAAAGTACGCCCAGCAAGGGATAGAACTGAAGGCGTCCACAAATACTCCAACTGGTCTGACCCTAAAATCGAACAAAGCATTCATCAATAACAAAAAACTTTATTTCCTATAAATAATTCATAAAAAGATAACAGAAACAGTAAAGAAAAAGAAATACCTGAACACATGGCAGAGACAAACAAACTTCGAATTCCTGAATGAAAATGAAAAGCATTTGAGGTAATTTTCACGAAAAGCCATTTAGCACAACCTGACATGTAAGAAGAGTACAATGGAAAATAAACTCTACCATCTGTAAACCTCTTGAACTCTATTCGATTGCAGAAGCATGCAGGACGCTAGTAGAAATCTGTAGATTGTGAGGAACAAAGGGTACCGAAGCAGAAAAAACAACAGAAAACATAGGGAAAAATTGAGCAAGTGATATTAAAGAAAGAAGTTCAGAGCAAGATTACACAAATTAGCAAAATTCTCGACAAAACCTACCAAACAGTACCAACTTTCTACTTCGATTGCATAGGTTCCTGACATAGATCTTTTAGAAGAACCGTAGCACCTTAAATTCGAATCATCTGAATGTCTTGATTAACGTATAAGATCCAAATCATCCGGTTCGTGAGATGAAAATCGGGATAAGAAGAGAGACGTTCACAAAATTTCTGGAGAAGAGAACAGAAGAGAGAGGAAGAGGCAGATGAGGCGGAATTATTTTAGTGAAGACTCAGAGCTATTCAAAAAGGGGCGGCTGGTTAAAAGACCCAATTGACCAAAGTTTTGGTTGCCTTAACCTGGCGAACCAAAGTATTGGCTTATTAGACCCAATCTTTTAATAATAGGCAAGATACCTATTATACCCTTTTGCAACTCCCCAAATCGAACCCAAATCACACCAATTGGAACACGAGCTCGAACTCCCCTAGCTCGAACTCCCCTCGCCGAACTCCCTCTTCTTCAACCCCCAAACTCCCTTGCCGGAGACAAGCCGGAATCCCGACGGAACACGAATTCGAGCCGGAATCACTCCCATTCGAACCCAAATCACACCAATTCGAACCCAAATCACACTTATTAGAACCCAAAGCACTCTCATTCGAACCCAAATCACTCTCATTCGAACCCAAATCACACCAATTCGAACCCAAATCACTCACATTCGAACCCAAATCATTCCCATTCGAACCCAAATCACCCATCCAAATCAAACCCATTCGAACCCACTCGAACCCCAAGCCCCTCAACATGCTTGAACTTATTACATGAAAAACGAGTTTGAGGAAAAGGAAGAAGAAAAAGAAGAAAGAAGGAATAGAAAAAGCGAGTTAATGGAGGAAGGAGGAAGAAGAAGAAGAAATAAGGAAGAAGAAGAATAAGAAAGAAGGAAGAAGGAAGAAGAAAAAAAAAAAAAAAAAAAACGGGTTTGAAATGGAGGAGTAGAAGAAGAGAAGAAGAAGAAAAAGATTGGAAGTAGTAGTATAAAAGATAAAAGTTTGAATTTTGAGATTCAAAATTCGAATTTAGGAAAAGGAGGAAAATTTAGGAGAAATAATGAGTTATAATGTAAGCAAGCAAATCAAAAATTCAAGTTTTTAATACTTTTTACATTTTTTCATTTTTTTAATTCCCAAATTGTCAAAACCGTTTAGTAAATCTTTGTAAAAATGGGTTAAATAAGCCATTCTTCCATTCAAAAACCCTACCAAAAATCAGACGGACCTTTTGCCGGGCCACCTTTTTCCTCTTTATGGGCCCTGCCAAAAAAAAAAAACGCGAATTAATTTGAAAAGCAGGTGACGTGGAGTACTTGGTTGCAAAAATTGGATCCTTTTGTATAAATAATGATGATATATATATATATATATATATATATATATATATATATCCAAAAGATAATATTATTTATCTGGGGAATATATATTACAAAGTAGTAGGAGGAAGAGAGAAAGAGAAGGATTCCTTCGTTGGTTTCCCTGATATTTCTCTTGCAATCTGATGGGTATAAATAATTCCACCACCTCAACAGTAGGGGACAACCCACCGCGGCCACCCTCCGGCATGACAAGAGAGATCGCAAAATGGGCGGCCAGTGTCTCACCTCGCCGCGATCAAGGCATCTGCGGTCCCAGGCAAAGGAAACAGACCCTGTGAAATCTCATCCAGGCAAGTCAAGAAGGGTCGCCAGGGGGGCGAGGCCAAAGAGGGCTTGCTCCTTGCGACCTCAGAGAGGTGGTCGCCGATTGATCCAGATCTTTTCCCCACTTGTAACTTAGATATTTCATCTTGCTTAATATCTAAGTAAGACCTATCTACTAGTAAAATATCTAATAGATTACTTACCCCCTAAGTTAACCACCTCTATAAAAGGGGTGGTCATTGTAAACTAAAAAGAATATATGATATACACACTATATTTGCAAGCAAAAGCTCTCTCCATTCTAACTCTCTCCACACCACCACCACGGAGCATCACCACACCTTAAATACTGACCAGATATCCACCATCCAAACACCGCAAGACACCCGTGAGGATTTAGACGTCTTCGATTGGCTCATTACCGGAAATCCGATTGTGTAAAAATCACCTGTAGCTCTCATTCGGAGAGATAATCTTACAAAGAAAAATCCTCAAACCGCCTTTATTTCCCCTTTACCAAAGAAATCGCTCAAAAAGCCACCACGCAGAGATGGTCGGAAGTAAAGGGCATCTAACACCCCAAACCCCTGCAAAAAGGTACTATGCTACATCAAGCTCGTGGGGAAGCGCAGGAGAACGCTAGACAATCTCCTGCAGAAGAAGAAGGATCCCAGAGAGGGTCTTAGCACTCTAGCGATGCTCTCGAAATGTCATTAATCAAAAACCAAGTCAAAAGAGGCTATTGTTGCCCTGGATGGAACTCGCAGAGAGAGGTCACAAAAAGCCAAAGATCGATCCCGAAAATACAACCGGCTTTCGGGAGGACCCAGAGGTCGCGAAATGAGGGAATACGCCAGTCTGCTGAAACTATGTATCTCACCAATTCCCGCCTGGTGGCTAAGGGCCAGGCCCCTATGACGATTCGACCCCAGAATCCTCCCAGAAACGAAATCCCTCTTGCGGTCGCAGACCAGGGCCGCCAGAGCCAAATTCAGCAAATCGACGTAGAAGAGAGCGTGCACTCTTCAGGTCGCTATGGACCGAGGAAAGAAATTCCACGAACCTCGGCCCCCCAAGATCGCGACCATCAAAAAGGAAAGAGGATCGACAAAGGGTCCGCGTTTAATAGGTTGGGTGAGAAGGACAAGGCTTTAGCCCCAAGTCGTCTCAGCCTTCCTAGAGAAGAGATGCCCATCCAGCAGGATAGACACGCACAAGATGCCCGCACAATTATCAGGGAAAAAAGGGCCCGCCAAGAGGGATCACAAAATCATAGGGAATCAGAGCGTAGAACGGAGCGAGCTGATACACAAGCACAGTCACGACCCAGAATCGACCCTATTTTGGCAGAACAGATGGAGGTAATGAGAAAAGAGCTTGCTGAATTAAAAAAGTCGAGGCCCGTCGAGAAAGTCGCCCCGATTTCGGGAATCGACGTACTCGCTAAAGGGATTACCGAAACATTGCCTCCCAGCAGAGAAAAGGTTAGTTATCCCAGTTACAACTATTACAATGGAAATTCATGCCCAAACGACTGGCTCACCGCGTTCCAAGGTCGCATCACCCTTGCTACACAAAATAAATCCGCCTGGTGCATCGCGTTAGTTGGCGAGATGCGAGATAGGGTCACGCCCTGGATACGCCGGGCTTCTCGCGGCTCGATTGAAAGTTGGGAGGATTTGTCGGAAAAGTTTGTCGAGAGTTTGAGTCGGCAAGCGAGGCCAAAGAAAACCATTGAGGACCTATATGAGGTTCGTATGGGAGGGCATGAATCTGGAAAGAATATTACTGAACGGTTCGTCGAATATATATGATCAAACAAGGAACATTCCAGACGATGCGATCATAACATGTTTCCTCACCGGAATCGCCAAAGGCCCGATGAAAATCGAATTCAATCTGCGCCCCCAAAGCGGGTCTCGTGGAGATGTTAGAAAGGGCGAGAATGATGGGGTCGGGCCGAGGCGCCGTCTGCGGGAAAGCAAAGCCTAAGACAGAGCCACGTTCGCGAAGGAGGATCGCGTGGATGACCGTAAAAAAGAAAAGGGACGAGATACTAATCGCGATCGTGAGGTAAAGCCGCACAAATTTAGCGAGGATAATTTTACCCCGCTCAACACCAAAGCATCCCAAATACTGCTTTGAAATTCGTGAACATTTCGACAAACCAAAGCTTTATGAGGCGATCCTGATAGCCGCGATAAATCCAAATACTGCGACTATCACAAGGACCATGGCCACATCACCGATGAATGCTTCACCCTAAGGCGCGAGATAGAAAGGCTGATCCGAGAAGGACCGGCCAGTAAATATAAACGCGAGGGGAACAACACTTCCGGTCAAGGACGCCAACCTCGCGTCTATCAGAGAGAGGTTCAGGTCATCCACGGGAATATTCCCAAACCATCAATCGAAATCTCGGATAAATCAAATCAACACCCGCGCTTCGGTGGCAGTTGTGTTGGGAGAGAATGAGAAGGGAATCATATTCACAAAAGCGAACTAACAACGATCGGTGGCCTATGGAGATACCCCTCATTCTAAAAGTGGGGGTGAACGACAAGCACGGCGTCAACCGAGTAATGGTCGAAAATGCCAACAAACAGTCCTGAGTGTGTTAAAGAAGAGCCTGGTGAGAAGGCGGGCCATCGGCGGATCACCTTCCAAATGCTCTATGGGCACTCGGGGCGTCGTCGCTAAAAATCACAATGAGGGAAACTCTTTTGCTCTAACATATGGGTCTGCGAGGCTATGGCACTGTGGAAATGGCCTTACCAAGCCCTGTGGTCGTTTTCTCTGGCGAGGTCAATAACACGGTAGCGCGCGTAAACTCGAGCTCGATCTAGTAGAAGAGCGGCGCATGCAGCATACATCTGATCGTGGTCAACTATAAACAGCGGCAAAGCGTCATCACGACAAACGTATTCGCAATCATCACTTCGCCGTCGGGGATTACGTTACAAAAAAGACAAGCCACGGGCCACGGTTAAAAAAGGAAAGCTATCCGAAAACTGGGAGGGCCCCCTACGGATTTCGCGAGTTATCAAAAAGGGGACGTACATGCTAAGTGACAAGGAGGGCCGCGAGTATAATAGGCCATGGCATGCAGACAATCTGAAAAAATACTATATGTAACAAGACAATTCAAATAAAGTTTATTCTTCCAAATTGTATTTACATCCTTGTCTTTTAAATCGTCATCAAAAAAAAAAAAAAAAAAAAAAAAAAAAAAAGCGATGAAAAGTTTTTTCAAACATATCGATCAAGCTCGGACAAACTTCCATCAAGCTGCGGGAGGATTATCTTCCTCCGATCACATGTGTGAGGTCCAAAACGGCATCATGCTCGCAAAGAGCTCCACCGGATAAGTTTTTTCAAACATATCGGTCGAGTGTATGGAAGGGGACCACTGGCGCCACTGCATAATTTGGATATCGGCGATCACGAAAGGCATGCGGCGACAGTACCACGGCGACCTTGAACCGCCGAGCACGCGTATCTTAGTGCCTCGCGATGGATCAACACTCCCCAGTCTATATCCACTCTATATGGTCGCGAATGGCGTGCAGAAGGAGCGCTTCGCTCTCACTAACAACATCGGCATCGGCGGGTGAAGAGCGCGGGAATTTATAAACTTCTTCCACTCACGGTCGCTGCGAGAGGTCGGACGCAGATCACTCCCAAAGACCAAACCCGCCGATTCTCGGGAACAACTTCGCACATTGCAATACCCAGACGAATCTGCCTATTTTCCTCATCCGCAAGGTCCCAGGCGATCTCATAATGGGAGGAGGGATTTATTGCGGGTATGTTAAAAACTTGGTTAATTCTCTCCGGAGTAAAGATAACGGGAACACCCCGGAGAGAAATGCTGCTCACTGCCCCGCCAGAGGCTACATCAGACAACACGGAGTAAAATTCCCGTATCATGGTAACATTAACCGCTCCCAGAGGCTCGGCAATAAATTCCCACCAGCCAGAAAGCCGAACGCGCAGCATGGAGCCGTCTTCTATTCGTTGTTCATGTAAGCCCCTCTCCCCCATAATATCACGCCACTCAAAAAAATCCCAGAAATAATCCTTGGCTATGGGGGAAGCAGTGGTGAAAAAAGGGGAAACATCCCGGATGGGACGAGCTTTGAATATCCGAACCTGGCTGCTTTCCCCTGGATGAGACATAGAATTTGGAGGATAAACAGTGAAGAAGATAATGAACGATTGAGGGAAGAAAGCAAAATTCAGTATGAGGCAAGAGGTAAAGTGAGTTCCAGAATAACCCCCTTTTTATACTAGAGAAGGGGTATAATCAACGGTTGGGATTAACTGGATCCTAGGGCGGATATGCAACCGACCGAAGACCAAGGCAACAGGAGCGCCAGACCATAAAGAGACCGAAATTTATGGCTACAGTTACAACTGACACCTAGTCATTAGGGGTCATAACTCTGCGTTAATGACACAGTCAAAGGCTGCTTTAACAGGCTCTACCTTCTGACAAAAGCACTGCTCTCAATAAGGCCGCTGAAGCTTTGAAAAATTAGCGTCGCGTAGCGACTATGGTTAGAACAAGACGACGACGTTTCATGACAGATCGACGTCGCCAAATTATTAAGCGACCTCGCACGAATCAAGAGGACAGCACAGAGAACAAAATAACCTATCACAGCCTCGCGGAAGGCCGCCAAATCAAATCAGCGACAAGAAAAGCCAAGTATAAATTGAAAAAATGCAGAAAATAAATTGTCAAGCTATTACAAATCAAGGTTCAGTCAAATCACAAAGTAAATAGTCAAAGTTACAAATCAAATTTTCAAAGAGCTCGCAGAAAAGTCCGAGAAATCTAGAGAACATGCGAAGTAGGCGGGGTGCTGATAAACTCGTCGCCTTGCTCAGAGGGCGGCGGCTTCTTCAACATCTCAAAATTCACAGGATTGACAGGAGCAGGATCCCAAACAGGCTCGCCACGTTTAAGCTGTTCAGACTGAATCGAGGTAATGAGCTCGCTTGCATAGGGGATTTCCGGATGAAAGGCCACTAAATTGGGATGACCTTGATGCGTGTTCACCCACCGCAGCATATCCTCCAGAGTGATGTGCCCCCTGCCTCGATCGGCCCGATCTGACGAGCTAGGTGGTCAAGCCCTGGTCAAAGCTATTCTCCATCAAGTCGAAGAAGTCATCCGAATTCTTATAAGCAGCGACGGCCCCAGACTTGGCCTCCTCGACAGCCTCAGCCGTTTTCTTCGCAGCTTCCTCCATAGCTTTCTCAGCAGCCTCTTTGGCAAACGTCTCCGCCTCAGCAAGCTTAACCCTCAACGCGGCGATCTCCTCCTGCGCCCCCGCATAATCCTTTGTCAAAGATGCAACTTTCTCATTGATCTCGGCATCCAATCTAGAGTGCTCCTCCATGATGGCCTTCATCTTCTCCACCTCGCCAGCCGCATGTTTAGCTTTCTTTTCGGCGGTAATCCTCGCCTTATCAGTTGCTCCCAGCTGCGCCGTCACTTTCTTCACTGATGCATCGCGCCGCCAGTGGCCTCAAGTACCCTGTTTAAGCGGGCACCGAGCTGTGGAAAACAAGGGATGATTAGCAAAAAAAAAAAAAAAAAAAAAAAAAAAAAAAAAAAAAAGGGTCTTACCAGGAGAAGCTGCAATCCCAAATCGCGCTCAAATCTCTCGATTTCAAAGAATCTCATCTTGAGGCGGAGAGTCGTCTTGAGCATAAAGCGGGCCAATATGCCCGGCCAATCTCCACTTGAACATGATCGGGATAACCGAGAGGATCGGCCCAAGAGGAATCACGTCGACAATTGCTTCACCAACCCGGCGAGCTTTGGATAGGTCAAGTTCTGGGTAAAGCTCGGATCCAACCATAGGGCCTCTTTCCCGAGTAACCTCGGGGCAAAGTCCTTGCGCGCGGCGTCTCGGCCAGAGTGCGCTCTTCTCCACGGGAGTTTCAACCTCTTCAAGATCACGAAGGGCGGGGAGGCGGACCGTTTGGGTGGGCGATCATCCTTCGCTTTCTCGATTGAGGTCGCCAGGCCATGTGACTCTTTAGTAGGGGATGAGTCTTTTTGAGGCACCACTGACTGGCCCGCAACAACGGCGGAGAACCCGCAACGGCGAGAGGAAGTCGCAACAAGGCGGCGTAAGAGGTCGCGAGCTTCCCGGATATGTGTCTCTTCGACAATCGAGGCATCTACAGATTCGGGGCACCTTCCTAGAGCTTTCTTCAAAGCCTCACATGCCGAAAGCACTGCCGCTTGTGCGCCTCCGCATTAAGCTTGTTTCGGTGAGCCTGCGAGCATTTGGATCCATACCTACAAAAAGAGAGCGGCTTAGAACCGAGGAAAACAAAATGAACATTTACAAATAAATACAAGTGGACAAAGAAAGTTACTAAGCGGCCTAAGTATAGGATCGCCCCACATTCGAACACTCGGAGGGAAACATTTGTTGATATGACAACCCCAATCCATCCGGATCACTCTCTGGACCCATTTGTACCATGGGCACGGCATTCCTCTCGCCCACCAGGCCCGCCATGCATACAAAGGGCTCGGCTAGATCAAGAAGATCGACCCAGGAAACGTTTCTCCGAGATGGCGCCGCCCCGTCCGACTGAATCAACGTCATCAGCCCCTTTACGTAGCGCCGCTCATTCACAGGGGGGTCAAAGAGTACAAGCGTGGATTTGCCTCCACGAACTCCTCGCTTAGAAAAGGCCACCTACCTTCGACTCAACTTTCGCACCCGCGCCCCATTTGTGAAACTTATTGGGAAGCGAGAATAGTAAGCGAGAGTGCGACCTCGAGAGACTTGTCCAGGAATAGGCGTCCCACGAAGGAATAAAATTGCCCCAATAAAGTCAACGTCGGCTCGATCTTGAGATCCGACACATAACGATGAAGGCCATCAAGCGGATGATAGCCCGACGGCAAAATCGGAGGGAAGCGCCTCCATCTCCTGCCAGATCTTCACAAAGAAAGGATCGAAAAGCGCCTCGACCCGCACACAAATGATGGAAATGGAGGATAAGGGTGTCCTCGGATCGACGCCGCGCATACATAATCCTTATGGTCCCGGGTTTAAATTTATCGGACTCCTTCCCATAATCGAAAAAAAAACCGATACACGCTGGTGTCGATTCCGAATATGCGATTAATGGTCTGTTGAGATCGCTATTCTTGCACAATCGGGTCCATTTCTTGTCAACGTCCTTCTCAAACGCCGCCCACGAGCGCAAACTCTCGCATAGCTTCGGGATTATTAGGACGAGAACTCTTGGTGGGAATCGGCCGCGCGCGCTTCACCAACTTGTCATGGTTGGGCTCGCGATTTTCTTTTTCTTACGCTTTTTTTCGCAGCATCCAGACATCCTTCCGGGGCAATTCCGCATTTTCGTCCTCGTTGGACCCCATTAACTCATGAACTGCGGCGTCCTGAACATAAGCCTCGTCATGGTCAGGAGCGCCGCTAGTGCTCGGAGCCGCAGTTTGTCCTTCGATCGGAAAAGCGATTTCTTCAGCCTCACGAACTGTTGGAGACTTTTGGGCCCGCGCCTTCTCCTTAAGACCCACTCTACGCGGCGGATTTCGGGCAGAGATGAAGGCCTCCAACTCAAAAGGGTCGACATCCATATGTGCGACCTCATCAGCGGTAGTCTCGCCAATATCTGCCACGACTACTTTCCACCTCAACCTCGTCCAACGGATCGCCAACCGAGGCGGCGAGATAGTACGGGTCATCTTCGGTATGTCGTAAACCTCCCTTTCCGTAGAGTCGCCGCTGAAATTGTCATTCCCGACATCCTGCAAAAACAAGGGAGGAAAAAGGTGGAGCTTTCGGACACTGTATAATAATAAATTAACCCAGAAGGTGATCGCACCCACTTCAATACCGCCTCCTCCGTTTTACAAGAGATCGCAAATAAAATCACAGAGGATAGCGAGGGGCGGGTGAAACCCCAATTTTCCCAGGAAAATCATAAATCTCTCCCAGGAAAAATCCCGTTTTAATCAAAAACAAGGCGATCTTGCATCTCCGTAGCAAAAAGAATAGCGAAATTGATATATATGGAAAAACAAGGCAGGGATGGATGAGTAAACAAGTTAACAGAAAGGATTTCTTACCTGATTTGCTGAGAAAGATTGGAAAACCGCTTGAAAACTGGGAAATACTCAAAGAGGTGGCCGGAATCTTCAAAAGAACCGCCGTGAAATCCTAGAACCACCGCAGGAACGCCGTTGAACCTTCAAAGCTCTGCCCAAAAACTCGAGAATTCTAAAAGCAACAAACAACGGAGAAAGTAAGAAACACTAAAAGTGTGAAGGGTGAGGAGCGAAGGCTTTATATAGGCAAGGGGGCCACGATCGAACGGTTGGGAACGCTTCATCCAACGGTTCAGATTAGGGCGGCAGTTGTCAGTTTTGAAATACGAAAAGGCGTCCCATCAGTACCCACGCATAAACTACCTCGAGCGATTCTTTGAAGCGGCGCATCACTCCAGAAAAAAGACCTGGAGGGTCGACGTCACCGCGATTGATGGCCTCGCTCCGCAAAAAAATCGACTCCGAGTTGCTTTGAGGTCGCTTGCTTTGAAAGCACGGCCCTTAGAGAACAAGTCGCATCAGACGACAAGGTCGCAAAAAACAGACCCAGAGTTGCTTTGAGGTCGCTTGCTTTGAAAGCACGGCCCTTAGAGAACAAGTCGCATCAGACGACAAGGTCGCAAAAAATAGACCCAGAGTTGCTTTGAGGTCGCATGTTTTGAAAGCACGGCTCTTAGCGAACAAGTCGCATCAGACGACAAGGTCGCAAAAAATAGACCCAGAGTTGCTTTGAGGTCGCATGTTTTGAAAGCACGGCTCTTAGCGAACAAGTCGCATCAGACGACAAGGTCGCAAAAAGCAGACCGTAGTTGCTTTGAGGTCGCTTGCTTTGAAAGCACGGCCCTTAGAGAACAAGTCGCGTCAGGCGACAAGGTCGCAAAAAATAGACCCGAGTTGCTTTGAGGTCGCATGTTTTGAAAGCACGGCTCTTAGCGAACAAGTCGCATCGCAGGCGACAAGGTCGCAAAAACAGACCCAGAGTTGCTTTGAGGTCGCATGTTTTGAAAGCACGGCTCTTAGCGAACAAGTCGCATCGAGGCGACAAGGTCGCAAAAAAGCAGACCAGTTGCTTTGAGGTCGCATGTTTTGAAAGCACATCTCTTAGCGAACAAGTCGCATCGAGGCGACAAGGTCGCAAAAAATAGACCCAGTTGCTTTGAGGTCGCATGTTTTGAAAGCACGGCTCTTAGCGAACAAGTCGCATCAGGCGACAAAGGTCGCAAAAAGCAGACTCCGAGTTGCTTTGAGGTCGCATGTTTTGAAAGCACGGCTCTTAGCGAACAAGTCGCATCGGGCGACAAGGTCAAAAAATGCAGACTCAGGAGAGTTGCTTTGAGGTCGCATGTTTTGAAAGCACATCTCTTAGCGAACAAGTCGCATCAGACGACAAGGTCGCAAAAAATAGACCCGGAGTTGCTTTGAGGTCGCTTGCTTTGAAAGTACGGCCCTAAGTGTACAAGTCGCATCCGACGATGGGATCATAAGTGTTGATAATTACTCCATCCTTCATATCCTCAGGGAATGTCATTAAAGCACGGAGTAGGGGGCCATTGATGGGTATAAATAATTCCACCACCTCAACAAGAGGGACAACCCACGCGCGCCACCCTCCGGCATGACAAGAGAGATCGCAAAATGGGCGGCGCTGTCTCACCTCGCCGCGATCAAGGCATCTGCGGTCCCGAGGCAAAGGCAACAGACCTGTGAAATCTCATCCAGGCAAGTCAAGAAGAAGTCGCCCGGGGGCCAAAGAGGGCTTGCTCCTTGCGACCTCGCAGAGAGGTGGTCGCCGATTGATCCAGATCTTTTCCCCACTTGTAACTTAGATATTTCATCTTGCTTAATATCTAAGTAAGACCTATCTACTAGTAAAATATCTAATAGATTACTTACCCCCTAAGTTAACCACCTCTATAAAAGGGGTGGTCATTGTAAACTAAAAAGAATATATGATATACACACTATATTTGCAAGCAAAAGCTCTCTCCATTCTAACTCTCTCCACACCACCACCCGCCGGAGCATCACCACACCTTAAATACAGCCAGATATCCACCATCCAAACACCGCAAGGACACCCGTGAGGATTTAGACGTCTTCACAATCAAACTCTTTTGGAATTTTCCTTTTTTACTAAGGAAGCAAATATCCGCTTCTCTTAGCCATTGTACTAAACAAAAGTCATTTTTATTGCTAGACATTATTCCTGCAAAAATTCTCTGGTTAAGAAATCAGGAAGACTATTATCTTCACTTTTTTTATGAATAATTTCAAAATCAAAAGGGGCTAAATGTGCTTGCCATCTCGCAAACATCTGTTTAGAAACATCATGTTTAAAATCTTTATTAAACATAAACTTAGCAGATTTGCAATCTGTATTAATAATAAATTTCTTGTTATATAAATCATCTTGAAATTTTAAAACACATTTAACAATAGCTAAAACTTCTTTTGCTACTGCCGAATAATTCTTTTGACTATTATTCCATTTTCCTGAGTAATATCTAACAAGATATTCTTGTTTTGTATTTGGACAGATTTGTTTTAAAATCCCTCCATACCCAATATCTGAAGCATCCGTTTCCATAATTTTATCCCAATTAGGATTAGCTAACATTAGACAAGGTAGATTTATAACTTTTTTCTTTATATTTTGAACAGCAAGGGTATGTTGTTCAGACCAAGGTTTGGGTGATTTCTTTAATCTATCATATAAGATAGTAGTATCTTTAGCTAGATCTTTATAATAAGCAGAAACATAATTTAAACTGCCTAAAAATCTCTGTAATTGAGTTTTATCCAAAATAACATCAGGAAATTTAGAAGCAAATTCTATACTTCTTTGTATAGGAATAATATTTCCTTTTTCAGTATTATGTCCTAAAAATCTTATTTTAGTTTGAAATAAAGACATCTTTGGTTTAGTTATAACTAAGCCATTCTGTATAATTAATTTTCTAAAAATATCTAAATGTTTGAAATGATTTTCAATCATTTTTGAAAATATTAATATATCATCAATATAAACTATAATAAACTCACTATAAGGAGTGAATATATCATTCATAATTTTTTGAAATTCTGATGGAGCATTCTTTAAACCAAAAGGCATAACTCTCCATTCATAATGTCCAAATGGAACATTGAAAATTTGTTTTATATTGATCTTTTCACCTATTTGAATCGCTTCAATAAATTTAGAAAATATAATCGAATTATAAAGTCTATCTAATAAATCCTTTTTATTAGGAATTGGAGATCTAATCCATTTTAATACCTTATTTAGAGGTTTATAATTAATAACCATTCTAGGTACACCTCTTTCTATTTCACTATGTTTATTAACATAAAAAGCGGTACATGACCAAGAAGATTTAGATGGTTTTATCAAACCTTTTTGTAATAAAGATTCAATTTCCTTTTTACATAATTCTAAATATTCAGAATTCATTTGACAAGGACGAGCCTTGGTAGGAATTTTCTTTTCATCAAAATCTTCTTCATAAGGAAGATCGACTATATGTCTTTTCCTATCCCAAAAAGCATTAGGATGGTCACTACATATTTCAATAGAAAATTTATAAGATAAGTTATTTATTTTTTCTTTAAGCTTTGGATTTAGAAGCTTTTCTTCAATAGAAAATAAATTAACTTCTTGTTTTAAAAAGTTTAAATGCAAACTTTTATGATCTATAATATCCTTAATTTCATTTAAGAAATTAGGTATGAGTTTAGTAATAAAATTAAAATCAATTTTATTTCCTTCAAAAGTACCTATGATACCTTTATTATCAATTTTAATTATAGGATACATTTTTGCAATAAATGGGGTTCCAAATATAACTTGGCTAGTAATATTTTTTACAAGTAAAAAGCTTGTAGGAATACATATATTATTTTTACAAATATAAGCTTTAGGTATTTTAAACTTTATATCAAGTTTTTCACCACCAGCATGACTTAATGTCATAGTAGTTTTTTACAAATATTTTGTAGGAATTAATCCTTCCTGAATTACATTCATATCTGCACCACTATCAATTAAAGCGGTTAATTCTTGCATGTTTATAAGAATTATTAATTAATAAATTAATTTTTACATACCATTTTTGAGAAAATATAATACTTAAATTGTTTAAGAAATTATCTTGCTCAAATCCTTCTAATACTGAAGGTATATTTGGTATATCAGAAATAGGTTTTTTCCCTTTTTATTATATTCAAGAATAGAAATTCTTTCTTCTAAATTTTTATTAACATTTTTTAAATTAGTTATTTCTTGTTTCAAATATATTATTTCTTTTGAAAGTTCAACTATAGTTGTTGGTCTTTCAACAGATTGTCTTGCTTTTTAAGCATTTTTATAACATTATTCATGGAATAAGGTTCTTGAGAAGTTTAACATCAAATTCATTATTAAAGGATGATGATGGAACTTACATATATTATCAATTAATTGAGAACGAAGCTCGAAATTCTCAATTAATTTAAGAAATTCAACTATATTATTGTTAGATATGGAAATATTACATATCAAATATTATGTAATATTTATTTATTTCCGTGTATACATTATTTGTACACTTTATTTGTAAAAGGACATATTAATTGTGGTACATATAAACAATTAATATGTCAAACTCTAGTCTAGTTTACTTTATGTCATAGACATAACTTTTACTTTTACAAGCATGCTTGCCGCCCATAGCTAGTGGCCGCCCAAGCTAGCTAGTATCTCACCACAATTGTAACTATTTATACTTCTTCCATTTGATGAATAAACTAAGTTGAAGTTTACTCTAGTGTATAACACTTTCTCAAACTCTCTTCATGGTATCAGAGACTTAAACTCCTGAATCCGCTGCAAATTCTTAGTACCCTGCTGAATCAAGAATGTCTTCATTTGAAGCTTCCTACTCATCAAGTAAATCTCAGCAGACTGAGGTTACTGACTCCACTCCATATACAAATCACAGACTTGATTACAACAATAATCTTGGGTTGTCAAGATCTATGAAAAAGTATAACTCAGGACAAAGCAAGATGGAAGACTTGTCTGAGTCCAAACTTTCTCAGCAGACTGGAATCACTGGTGATATTATGGATTCTCGGTTAGCTCTCTTCAAAGTTTTTCTCAATTGGCAGAAGGGTGATAACTCTCTCACAGACAGTGCCACTCATACCAAGAGAGGTATATCTCATCCTCCACTCAGTAATGTCAACTGGATAATTGATTCTGGGGCCTCATCTCATATAACAGGAAATAAAAACCTGTTATATAACTTTATGCCATGTCACCAGATTCACAACATTAAGACTGCTGATGGATCTATATCTCGTGCAAAAGGTTTTGGAAATGTTAAACTTACTGATAAGACCTACCTACAGGATGTCCTGTTTGTTCCAAGCTTAGATTGTAACCTTATATCTGTCAGTAAACTCACTGAAGACTTAAATTGGACAGTCACTTTTAAAGACAACCAGTGTATAATCCAGGATAGTTCTTCACAGGAAGTATTTGGGAAAGTTAAAGCTCTGCTTCCAGACTTTGCTTTGTTGTCAACCTCACTGAAAGATTGAAAACTTGGCGAAGCGCCTCGGCAATGACTGCTCTCAAAAACTAGACAATATCATGTTATGGCATTATAGACTAGGACATCCCAGCTTTGGTTATTTAAAGTCTATAGATCCTGAGTTGTTTAAAGGTTGTAATATGAATGACCTTCAATGTGATATTTGTCAATTTGCCAAACTTACAAAGTCCTGTGGTATGCTAAATTACCTCACTTGCCATCCTCACCTTTCACCCTAATTCACAAAGTGATGTGTGGGGGACCCTCAGAGTGAAAAGCATAACCGGGAAAAGGTGGTTTGTTACCTTCATAGATGACCACTCCAGAACCACTTGGTTATTTTTAATGAAGGATAAATCTGAAGTTGGATCCATCTTTCAAGAGTTTTACAACATGGTCTCTACTCAGTTTGACACTAAGATCAAGATTTTGAAGACTGACAATGCTCTTGAATATTATGAGTCTAATCTCAGTAATTTCTTGATGAATAAGAGAATTGTCCATATCAGTAGTTGTGTTGAGACACCTCAGCAAAATGGGGTTGCTGAGAGAAAGAACAGGCACCTGCTTGAAATGGCTAGGTCTATCATGTTTACCTCAAATGTTCCCAAATATATATGGGGTGAAGCTATACTGACTGCCACATACTTAATCAACAGACTTCCAAGCAGGGTGTTAGGTTTCAAAACTCCTATCAAAACCCTACTGACCACTCACTCCTGCCCTCATCTGATTGCCCAATTGCCTCCAAAAATCTTTGGTTGCACTGTGTTTGTTTATATCCATGCCCAACACAGAAGTAAACTTGATCCCAAAGCTCACAAGTGCATTTTCCTAGGATATTCCAAAGGCAGGAAAGGGTACAAGTGTTATTCACCTCTTTTCAAAAGAAATTTTACAATTCTATGGATGTGAAATTCTTTGAAAGGACTCCATATTACAAAGAAACCTCTTGAGCGATCCAGCGATGGAAACTGATTGAGATTGAACTAAATCCGTTCCTCAAGAAACCATTTACCCTCAAAGACTTACTCATCACCAATCGCTTCTCAAAGAGTCCTAACCTCGGCGACCGGTGACATTGCGCTGCTAACCTCGGCAACCTCTTCGATTCTCAAGCGATCGAACCTCAGCACCCTACTGACTCTCAGCAGCCCTCCTACTGATCCTCTGCAACCTCCTAAACCAGAGTCTCATCGACCCGAGCCTGCGACCCGGAGGCTCTACCGACACTCAAAGAACCTCTGACTCTCTCAAAGAAATGCGGCATTGATGATGATAGGCCTATTCTTATCAGGAAGGGAAAGAGATCTTGCACTACTGATCATTCTATTCATAATTATCTATCTTATGATCAGTTATCACCTGCTTTTGCCATGTTTACACAGGACTTGGATTCTCACTCTATTCCTAAGAATATACAGGAAGCTCTCCAACATGATAAGTGGAAGGCAATTGTCAAGATCGAAATGATCGCCTCATGGATAATCATACTTGGGATCTAACAGCTCTCCCCAAAGGCAAGAAGACAGTCAGCTGCAAGTGGTTATTTACCATCAAATACAATGCCGATGGTACAATTGACAAGTATAAGGCCAGGACTAGTTGCAAGGGTTTCACCCAAACTTATGGCATTGACTACAAAGAAACTTTTGCACCAGGTGACAAAAGCGAACACCGTCGAATCTTGATATCTCTTGTCATCCAACTTGACCTCTTTCACCAATTGGATATCAAAAATGCCTTCCTCAATGGTGACCTTACTGAGGAAGTTTACATGAATGTACCTCCTGGTTTTACCAATCCTAACACTCAAGGAAAGGTTTGCAAATTGAGGAAATCTCTATATGGCCTAAAGCAATCCCCAAGAGCCTGGTTTGGGAAACTCACTACTGTGGTTAAAGCTACTGGATATCATCAGTGCAACTCAGACCACACCATGTGTTGGTCCCTTGGAAAGGCTTGGATAAGTTTAGAGGGGGGAGGGTGAATAAACTTATCACTAAAAACTCGGAGTTAAAACAAACTCAGCAAATTTCAAGAGAGTTTCGATGTCTCAAGATCTAGCGATGATTCATAGGGTTACGATGTCTCGGTAGCCTCACCGATTCAAGTTTATCAATATGTTGCAAATGAAATATAAGAGTATAAGCCTTTTAAATATGTTGTGCTGGTGTTTACTAAGTATTAGATACTTGGTAGTGACTTGTGTGAGAGTGTGTTAATATGTGGAAGTGAATATGATAAAGATTAAATGCACTAAGTAAATAAAACACGAGAATTTTATAGTGGTTCCGAGGTGGTGTAATCCCAGTATCTACTCTTCTCCTCTGTGGTGTAGGAGGTATCACTAAGAACTTTGAGGTTCTCACACAAAGGTCCTAGTTATCTGTCCTTGACCAATCACTATGGCTTCACAGTTACAAGAAACTCAAGAAGGTGGTATTGCTCCTCCAGGCTTCTCCACTGGGTCCTTCAAGGGTAGGATTGCCTCTTCACCCACTCTCCACCACAAACACAAAGTCCTTCACACTCCAAAGTGCTTCATTTGCTCCAAGAATTGATTGTAGAATCAAGGTTTGAATCAATGAATGATTACTGTCTTGACTTGATCGGCGGGATGATCAATAGCCTCGGGAACTTCAAGTGATTAACTTGATATGACTTGACGACTTATGTCTTGTTACACTTGAAGTTAATTCTAGATCTTGCAATGTCGACTTTGAGTATTGTTGTTAAGGTGAATTTATACGTTTTATAACGTTGTATTTTATGATGTTCTCCTCCATAATTCATATGATTTGCATAGAAATGTGGTTTTAAATGATTTATTAAGCAAGTAAGATTTTAATTAGTTTATTTGCAAAATGAGGTTGTGTATGTGTTTTAATTATGGTTTCACAGTATTTGGATTGTGTTACGTTTTGCGGTGTTTTGATGTCATGTAGGTACATGTTGGAGGCTGAATTGATGATCAAATGTTGATATAATTCGAGCTAAATCAAGAAAGAGCGAGGAAATAAGGATAAAGATGGAAGAAGGAGGAGATAAAGATCAAGAAATCGAAGTTACGGACATATGGGCGTTCGTCCCGGTCCGTCGAGTGGACGGGCGTTTGATCAAGCAGACGGGCGTCCAGGGGAAGTATTTTGATACGAGAGTTTGGGCGCTGGATGAGCGAGCGTCTGGCACAAGTTCAAGGCTGAAGAGCGAGCGTCGAGATAACTGACGCGGCGTCCCGGAGGAAGAAAATCAGGATTCCGGTAGCGCTGAACTTCCAACGCAGTTCTTGATATGATAAAAACCGATTTGACTCTGGACCTCAAGAGAAGAGTTGTAGGGCTTGAAGAGAGGATTCTACAGGATTTTGAATCACTCCATTCCGACTTACGAGGCCCGAGATATGAGCGTTACAAGTTTGGACGCTGTTGCTGAAAGTAGCGGACGAGCGTCCGGAATCTTCAAACGGGCGTCCGGAGCGGTTACTGTAGCAGCCGACATTGAAACTCTATATAAGCAGCGGATTTCTTTCACCCTAATCAGATAATTTCGAACCCTAAACCCTAGGGGCAGCTTGGCTGCGTTTTTCTTTCAGTTTTTCTCTAGTTTTATGCACTTAAATTCCTAGGTTGGATTAATTAATTCCATGTACTTTTTATTCAACAATTCGATGTGCAAAGGATGCTAGGAGGCTAAATCCTCCTTGAACGAGCGTTGTGAAGCCGTCCGTTTCAACAGTTTGATCTCTAGTTCGTGATTATTTTGTGAGTGTCTATTAAAGTTGTTACTTTTATCATGTTTTTATATGTCGATTGCATGCTATATCGAAAGATCCGTGCCTTTGTTTATTGTTTGCTTGATGAAAGTCATGTTAACCTTAGAACACCATGATAAAAGTTTAGACCTTTAATCTAATCAAAACGAAAGTTATTAGATTAAATCTACAGATTAGAAATTGAAAGATTTCACGCCTAGGTTAGAAAGGCGTAATCTTTAACATCGAAAGATAAAAGATTAGAAAACGAACTCGTCTCTGAGAGTAGGAGTTTATGCCTTCGATTAGGTGAATCACGACTTGAGTAGAGATCACGAATTAATCCGATTGGAATTGAATGTTGATAGGATAGGTGGATCAATTGCTTGTTCGTTCGTTAATTTGATTTAATTGTTTAGCTTTAGTTTTTTTTTTACGCACTTTAGTTTAGTTTTATCGCTTTCAATCTTGCCTAGCATTGGAGCAATCCTCTGTATAGTTACTTTTACTGCATATTTGTTTAGGTTAGATTAAGTGACATAGTTAGTTTAAAGCAAAAACTAGGATTCACATTCGCCGATTCCCGTAGGATCGACCCGGCATTAACCTCGTACTCACGATCCTTATACTTGAGGTTAACGGTTTATAAATATTATTACTTGTTTATTCGCATTAGATAAATCCGGGACAAGTTTTTGGCGCCGTTGCCGGGAACCGGACGGTTGCCTAGTTTTTGTTTTTGTTTTAGTTTGTTTTCAATTCTTGTTTTTAGGTTAGATCTTTTACTGTCTCTGTTTGTAGTTAGTAGTTTAGTCGCTTTTAGTGCGTTTATACGTCGTGTGTTTACGCCGATGAGTTAGTATAAATTTTAGCTTCTAAGTCTATACTCATTTTCTGTCTATCACGCTCTGTTTTTCTAACCGTTTACGCGATTGGACGGCGTCCGTTTTACCGCACGCCCGTCCGATTCTTGCTTTGGTCGGACGGCGTTTAGTTTCTTGGGCGCCCGTCATTAAAATTCTTCAATCCAGTATCAAATTGACACTGCAGACGGCGTTCATATTTTGAACGCCTTCCATTCTGGCCCACCGGTCGACGAACGTCCATCCAAATTGGACGCCCGCTTTGTCGATCGCCATCGATTTTATTTTATTTCAATTAGGTTTTTGTTTTTTCGTAGGTAAGTGTCGTAGGTAGGTTTCTTAGGGTGAATCTTCGACTCCACATCTTTCACGATCAAATTTTTGGATAAAAGGATCGTTTTAGTACTCTTTAGTATTTTGGCCATAACTTTCGGCTTGAGTGTCGGATTGTCGCGCAGACCCCAATTCGAAAGCTCGTTCCGGCGCCCGACGACGTGGGCAGACCGCCGAGAGCCGTCCGACACCGTTTTGAGGTCAAAATCCACTGTTTTCCTTCCATTTTGGGCTTAGAAGATTTCAACACCTTTTTCTTCCCGTTTTAGTGTTTTCTGCTTTTTCTATTTTAGATTTTTCGTAGTTTAGGTTTCGAGATCAAGAGTTTGAGAAATCTTTAAGAAGGGAAATCGAAGAGATTGTAATTATGGTCTTGCGAAGATAGGCGTACATTGGCGTACTACGCCATGCCTGGTGCGTAACTTCATCAACCCGGCTATCGCCTTACCGACCATTACGGCCTGAGACCTTGAACTAAAGCCCGGTCTCATTCGGATGATGCGGCATGCATCAATGTTTCACGGTCCCTTCAAAAAACCCTCACACACGCGTACACACATTTCGAGATATGTGGTACGACACGCATTCAAGGTGTGAGTGAGGATGCGATTAAACTTACACTTTGCTTCCGTTCTCTTTGAAGGAGAAGCTAAAGAGTGGTATAGCTCTCTCCTGCGAGAATCCATTACCACCTGGCTGCATTGGAAAAAAAATTTTTAAGCCAATACTTTCCACTGCCAAGACGGCCAGTGTTTAAGGAAATATACAATTTTATCAAACGGAAAGCAGAATCATTCTTTGAGGCGTGGAAGAGATTTAAGGCTCTTCTTAGTAAATGCCCCCACCATGGGTTAGACTTACGAGAGGCAAGTCAATACTTTTTTCAGTGGGTTGACCGAGCTCACCAAGGGCATGGTCAATAGTTCATCAGGTGGGGCATTCCTGAGGAAAACGCCTCAAGAGGGGTGGGCATTGTTCGAAGACATTGCCAAATATAATTATGCCCCCTCCTTTCAAGCTGTTCAGGCACCACCTCCTCCTCCTAGGATCGAGGAGGTGAAAATGCAAAATGAAATCGCCATGCTGAATCAGCAGCTGGCTACTCTCACGACATCTCCAAATCCGAGTTATCGACTCTTCATTTCTACGTAACTCTCAAGTTACATGCTGCGAGAATTGTTCTCGACCGGCCATATGGTTGGCGGTGTCAATTCATCTCCTGCTTCCTTATCAAGTCAATGATGTCCGAAATCATGGGCGGTATAATCAAGTCGCATGCCAAGTATGTGACGATATGGGACACTGCTTGCTCGTTTACGTC